>JAJOZX010004592.1:217500-400817 GCA_023014485.1 Bathynomus jamesi | reverse complement strand
ATATATATATATATATATTATATATATATAATACATATATATATATATATATATATACACACACTGTGTGTGTATATATATGTATGGGAAAAAATTTACAAAAGTGACGTGTTCAACCTTTTGGGGAACTGGGCTGCTCTTAAAATTTGAACTTTGGCAAGGAAGAGTTATTTATCCATTATGAAAATTTATGGACTAATTTTCACATTGACATGGTCAGTTCTGAATGATTTACATTTAATATCTGGAATGAACAATACCACCAAATTACACACCAACTAGCTAAGACGTTGAAGAACAAGTCTCACAACATATGGATCTTTTCGGTTTGACGGCCTGCATTAAAATCAAATAAAATCTACATTAATCTACTTCTTTTGACCTTTTTATTACTATTCAGTACATTTTAACTTGGAGAAACTAACACCTAACCTACACCTAACCTAACCGAAAAGCTTATTCATTGTAATATTACATGACATTTCCAATTTCCCCAAAACTATAAAAAAATAAAACTGACTAAATTTAAGTTGGTTAGGTTAGGTTAGGGTTAAGTTAGGTTAGGTTAAGTTGGTTGGGTTAGTTAGGGTTAGGTTAGGTTAGGTTAGTTTCTCTAAGTTAAAATGTACTGAATAGTAATAAAAAGGTCAAAAGAAGTAGAATAATGTAGATTTTATTTTATTTTAATGCAGGCCGTCAAACCCAAAAGATCCCAAATATATATATATATATATATATATATATACCCACAGTCGTCCCGCAACGTTCGCGGGTTCGCGCTTCGCGGATTTCACTTATCGGCGGCTGACCATTTGTGACCCTTTTCGCAGTTCGCGGGTGCAAATTTCGCGTATCCGCGGATTAGCGTGACTGGATGAAATTTTGCGGGCGTGGCCGCAGAAGTGCGAAACGGTAACTAACCTCAGTCAGCTGACCATTTATGAACTTCTAGGCACCTCAGGGGTCACCCCCCCTTCTGTCATTACTCAAATTATGTACAATGTCTGGATCTAAAATATTATTTTCATTATTTCTTTCCCAGTACTGTTCAGTAGTTAAACACTATAACAGGCATGGATATATTCCTCACAACAGAAATAAGAGGAATATATCAGAGCAACGCCAAACCTGTACAGCCACAACTAGGAGCAAGTCCTGTACTGTCCTGATCACTTAGCATCTGTTTCTAATTGAGTGTATTCTTACTACAGTATTTGCGTTACCCCTCGCAAACCCTCTGGTGGTACATTTTCTTTAATACAGTATCAGTAGAAAACTGATTTCTAACGCCATTTATCTCGTACCCAAAGTGATTCTGTACATAGTCTGTGCACTAAAATATGTCAGCAAATTTATTAGCAACTATTTGCCTTTTGTGTGTTAAAATAGATTATATTAATGTTTTTATTGCCCCAAAATTTAGTATTCATATTTTAGGAGGGGGTCATATTTTACGCACTAATCCCCTCTTTTCCCATTGAACCTTCGTATCGCGGTTCACGGGGTCTCCCCGAAACGAAATACCGCGAACGTGAAGGGCGGAGGCGACTGTATATATATATATATATAGGGTCGGCAAAAAAAAGGGAGACCTTTTAAATCCTTCATATCTCGGCAAATACGGTACATAGAACCATGAAATTTTAATGTGTTAGTACTAGGTAATTTTATGGTTTGTATGCCATCTTTTAGCATTTTAGCTGAGAAATTGGATTTATGGCGAATATTCCAGAAAAATCTTGCTAATCATAGGTTCAAGTTGATAATTAAAGCGATTTTAATTAACGTAAGCCAACTGCTGGAGGTTTGGACAAGCTTCTCAAGAAAATCGATAAAACAGGAGACATCAAAAGAATACCAGGTAGCGGTATTAAATTTGGCCACCAAACAGTGATGATTTAAATCCTTTCGATTACGGCCTTTTGGAAAATTTCTCACAGAGAATTTATCGGGTCAAAGTAGGAAATGTCGCTCATTTACGACAGCTTCTTCTGAAAAAATGGGATGAGCTACCGCAAGAACAAATCAATAAAGCCATAGATGAGTTCCGTCCTAGACTGAAAAAAGTTGTAGAAGTTCGTGGTAAACATATCGAGCAGTTTTTTTAACATCAAGATAGCACCATATGTGAGTACTTTGTAACTTTTTATCTGCACATACAATATACTAATGTAGTAGTAGTGTAAATGGAGAATTTCCAGTGGCATAAAGAAATGTTCACTAAATCCGTGATTTTCATTAGTTTTCTTTGAAATCCTCTCACCGTATAGCAAATTTACATAGTTGTCGGGTGTGAAAAAAATATTGAAATCTGACCATAACTTTGGATTTTACAGGCAAAGTTCGAGGTCTCCCTTGTTTTTTGCCGACCTGATATATATATATATATATATATATATATACAGGGTGGGCCGTAAGTTTCCATACATAGGAAAATTTAAACGTTTGTTTTTGTTTCAGATACCCTAAGAATATGCGTTTGACGAAAGAGCAACGAATTGAATACTGATGAAGCAAATTTTTACGTCAATGGAGAGGTTAATCGGCAAAACATACGTTATTGGAGTAATGCTAACCCTAACTGGCTGAGTCCGACGAAGATGCAAGGTGCCGGTAAAGTGATGGTGTGGGCCGGGATATGGGTGACAGAATTATTGGACCAATTTTGTCAGTGGAAATCTTAATGCCGAAAGGTATCTTAACATGTTGCAAGAAGAGATTTTCCCATCCCTGCTAAACGAGGAAGGTAACTTCCCAGTTTACTTCCAGCAAGATGGAGCTCTACCTCATTATGGTCTTCACGTGCGTCGGTATTTGGATCAGCAGTTTCGGATGCTTGGATTGGTCGGCGTGGTCCTGTGGAGTGGCCTCCCAGATCCCCAGATCTCACCCCCCTTGATTTCTATCTTTGGGGGCACTTGAAGGCCATGGTGTATCAGGAAAAGATACGAGACATAAATCATCTAAAGGAACGTATCACCAACGCCATTACAAGCATAACGTCAACTGTGCTAATGCGTGTTCATCAACAGTGGGGAACACGTATTGAAATGTGTTTTCAAAAAATGGCAACCATGTAGAGCATATTATATAAATAAAAATGGTTGTCCATAAAAAAATGTTTATTTTTCCTAGTATGGAAACTTACGGCCCACCCTGTATATATATATCGGGTCGGCAAAAAAAAAAGGGATATATATATATATATATATATATATATATATACACACCCGAGGGCGGGTAGCAGTATGTCACAGTGCTATCCGCCCGGAGGGCCAAGCTGTACAAAGGTCGCGAGGGGGTGGGGTAATTGGGGGAGTGGGAGTAATGGGGGTAATGGCGTTTTATACTTTTGTGTGTGTGGGTAAGGTGGGGGTGGGGTAATGGGGGAGAGGTGGGGGGTAATGGCGTCTTTTTTACTTTTGTCGCTTAGCCACTTCTTCCCGAAGGACCAAGTTGTACAACGGTCGCGAGCGATAGCGAGCTACCGCTTGTGTATTTACTATTAAGTGATTCTGAAGATAGAAATAAATGTGCTTTGCTTTGTTTCAACTTTTTACTCTTGCGCGTTAAGATTTTCATTGCTTGATGCGATAAGTTCGGATGTGAAGCTTAGGATTTTCAGTGTTGCGTTCTTTTCTATAGTTTTAATGATCAAAAACTATTGGTTCCCCAATAACACTGGTCTGCAAATCGGAAACAAAATGTCCATTGTTTTTGTATCAATAGGTCGCTTTACATAATTCTGCAATGCTGATTTCAAAATTAATATCCATTTTGTTTTATCACGTCAGCATTTTTCACAAATCGAAAAATAAAAAAAAATGTATTTTCTTGTACTTGGTTATAGTTAGTATACATATTTGGATATTTGGATATTTAGCTTCTTCAGCGAGAATATCGTTAGTGTTGTACTTTTCACGATCCTGGAATTAAATTTTTTTTTTACATAAATCTTATTTAAAGAACTACATACGAGGAGTGATCAAAAAGTATCGATAATTTTATTGCTACGGACAAATGAATACAAATAAGAAATAACCGTTTACATATGTGACTCTTCCTGACCTCTGGCGTCTTCAGTCTGAAGCAAATCTGCTACCATGAGTCAGTAGTTGGTTGGATCGCTTAAAAGGAGGGTGTGTTTTTGAAGTACATATAAATCTCTGAAATGGAACAACGTGCTTTCGGAGACGAACGAAATGATTAAAACAGCTTTTGGAAATGATGCTCTCAGTGTAACTAACGTTTACAAATAGCACAAAAAGTTTCAAAATGGAGAAACATCGCTTGAAGACAAGGAACGCAGTGGCCGCCCTTCCACTTCTACGGATGAAAATGTCCAACAGATTCGATTTCTGGTACGAGCAGAGGTTATATTGCGAGATTATATTGCCTATCGGACCTTTAGCTGTCCTAAAGGTACAGATAGTTCAAAGTTGGTGGAAGTGATACGATCCCCTGGGGGGAAAAATGGTCCCGTGTATCATAATTGCCGGTGGGCAATTATGATTGGGTGAATACACGCACACATTTGGAATTTTCGCTGGCAAGTCTCTGGGGATACGTTTGGCTTTGGGCGAGGCACTTGGCCTTTGATACAGACTTAGGTAGAGCCACCAAGTGTTGCTTACCTTAGGTGAGGATCTAGCCAAGTCAAGTATGGCAGTGGCGATGATGAGAAACCCTTGGGAGAAGAATGGTGCCGTGTACTGTTCACCTCTTTCTTCGATGGAAAGCCGGTGGATATTTATGGCTGAAGTTTACCAACTATGATAAAGTTGTGAGATACTTCTTTTTCACTTTTTAAAACTCAGTTGACGCCATATTTTGTTAGCTGGAGGGTGCTGTTGCTGCTATTGATGTGTTACACTTATTTTTTATAACTGTGAATTTATTTTCACTGATAAAAACTTAAAAGTTTTAAAATAGTTTATGTTAGAATTTCGTGATTAAATTTTTGAATAAGGATGGACGAGCTTGGTGATTTTCTTTTATTATTATTATTCGGGGGTTTGCGCTTTATTGATTATAATTGATGGGCCGCAGGACTCCCAATTACTAAGGCCGAAGCCCCCAGCACCGCAGGTCTAGCTAAATGGGCCTGTAGTGCCCACTTTTGCTAGTCTATTCTATAAAATGGGAGTCCTGTGTGTCCGTCCGTCCGTTCATCGGACACCATGTATTTACTATTAAGCGATTCTGAACATGGAAATAAATACGCTTTGCTTTGTTTCAACATTTT
The DNA here is from genome assembly GCA_023014485.1 of Bathynomus jamesi. Lineage (NCBI taxonomy): Eukaryota > Metazoa > Arthropoda > Malacostraca > Isopoda > Cirolanidae > Bathynomus > Bathynomus jamesi. Next base: position 395,572 of record JAJOZX010004592.1, on the reverse strand, counting down.
ACTCTTGCGCGTTAAGACTTTCATTGCTTCATACAAGAAATTCGGATGTGAAGCTTAAGATTTTCATTGTTGGGTTCTTTTCTATAGTTTTATTGATCGAATAAGTGGCACCCCGTCCCCCATCCAATTACTGAGGGTTCAATTATTCGGTGAATAAAATTATGGAAAAGAACGCAGCAATGAAAATCTTAAGCTTCACATCCAAACCCATTGTATCAAGGCCTAGTTTTACTTACATGTTCCAAAAGTATGGGAAAGTATAGAAATAATACATCCACACCTCTACTTATACGTCTTTGAAATTTAATTTCTCTACCTACAGTACATCACCACCTTAATATATTTCCATAGTACCTATTCCGATACCCGTACCGGTTATCCATTCCTGCCTAAACCAAATTTGACCTAACCTATCCTTTACGAAACCCAAATGTGTTCCATTCACGCCAACGGTTTCAAAAGAGATTTTTTTCACTCGAAAGAATTCGATCGAGAGAGAAAATCACGATTTCTTGTCCCAAAATAATTTATAGTATAGATTTTTCCAAGAAAAGCTTCCTCTCATTTTCACTCATAAATATCGCTAAAGTACCCAAACTTGAAAGAAGAACCAGAAGACGCAGATGTCTACAAGAGCGAAAGCTATAACACTCTATATAATTTTCTGGACTCTCTTAAAATTGAAATATTATGAAATGAAAAACAAACAAATGAAAAAATAGCTTTTACTAACCTTATCTTTCCATTTAATTTGAATAATTTAATTAAAGAATCGTTCTTGTTCATGAATTTAAAATTCACCACTTACTGAATATCAATATAGTTACATTGAAATGTTGGCTGTGCCGATTAATCTTTAAAAGCATCGTAGAAAAATGATAAAAAATCCAAAACTACGCCTTCTTCAATATAAAACTACAAAGAATGCGAATTCTTTTCTGTTTCAAATTTTTTTAATTCTATTCAGTACGACACAATGAGTATAAAGACATCCAAATATTCTGCTTTTCTCGTACGAAAGTTCGTTATATTGAGTCATTTTTTTTTTCTGTTACAATTTTACGACTTCAACTTGAGTGCGTTCCCCTATTAAGAAATTCACTGTTTTCATTTTACCTTTGTTCACCATTTGGAGCGTCTGTATGAGGAGTTAACAGTATAATTAAAGCTAAGAAGAGTCACTAGAAATGTAAGAGAACGAAGGTCAGATAATCATTATGAAAAGAGGATGTCTCTAGTCTGGAATATCTAATTTAAAATGTTTTATTCATTATACATTATTCTTATACGTGCATACATCTTTTATTATTAAGTTGAATAGTCACTTGTTCGTAATATTTATAATTTTATCGCATAATATTATAACCTATTTAAGTTATTACGCGACTTACAGTATTTACATCGGCTTTCGCGGTTATCATTAAAATTAAATTACAATTCTAAACCAATCACTGGCATTTTAGGGTACAAATTTGGTATCAAAAGAGGTGAACCATTTACTTGTCATGATTCTGTACAAAAAAGAGGAGTAAATCTTCCAGAGTTTACTGGTTGGGAGATGACGTGTCTGTAAACGATAATACAGTACGTAAAAAAGCGGTTACACTCTGCTTATACAGATATTTTACTTTAATTTATTTCATAATATATAACTTATGATATATTTCGTAATTTTACAATATATGTTCAAAAGTAAATTAAGTTTTTGCAATATATTACGATGTGTTCCCTTTTTATAAACTTATAGAGCTCTTCAGGTATTCCAATAAACACGGATGAATAATTCGTTCTTTTATATAACTGAAGGCGAAAATAACTTTTTAGACGATTTATCAGTTATTATGTATACACGTGATACTATCAGGCACAAAAAAAATTAAAGTGAAACAGCAAACAGCTTTCTCTTTTAATATAATAAATATACAGTCAAGGTCTTTCATTATCCCCGAGAAAAGTGGTCTATTTGAACGGGAGACTTTTTAAAACGAAATACGATAGTGATATCTAAAACCTCCGAGCCCAAATTTAGTTTTTTTTAAATATATTTAGCTTTAATTCTTGTTGACAGAAAATCCTACAAAATTAGACTCCACTTCTGTTTCTTTCCCATTAGATATATTATATTATTATTATTATTATTATTATTATTATTACTTGCCATTTTCACTTCTCTTATTTTGCTAAAAAGCTTCCATGCTTCCAACGTCATATTCAGATTAGAATACTGTAAATATATTAATGTCATATCAGATATTGAAACTGTACAAAATATATTGAAAAATATTATTAAACTTTAAGTAATCTTTTTCTGAATAAAGTATTTGTTTGTTTGTTTGTTTGGCCAAACGACGTATCTCAGTCAAGTGGAAGAAAAGTATCCTTGAACTTTCTGATTTGTGTTATTAAATGCATATTGAAATTCACATTCAGTCTTTTTTTTTTATTTTTTTGTAAAATCATCGATATTGTTTGTCAAAAGGATGAAAACACTCATTAAAATGCTGGTGAAAGCCAATATTTTACTATATGAAATACTGGGTTCAGTTATCTACTAGAACCGTGCGTAATGCTCGTAATTGTTTATACAAGAGAACTTACATATGTAAACGAATTCAAGGCATGAAGGTTGAACGACATTTACTGAATTGTTAAATATTCCACATGGGTGTGTGTTATATATATGGGATGAATTTCACAATTAAACACGTAAGTTAACGAATGATGCAAACCCACAAGGAAAAAGAAAAGTGATTCGAAGAACTTTCGTGTATTCAGAAGTACACGTCGTCAGGGTGTACTTGGAGGTACACGGTACGAGGTGTACTTCTGAATACACGAAAGGACTTCGAATCATTTTTCTTTTTCCTTGTGTGGATTGCGTCATATATATATATATATATAATATATACACCCTGGCCAATGAGTAAAATCACCAAACAAAATTTACTTTGTAATTTTGGGTTAATTAATTTTTTTTTTGTTCTAAAGGAAATGAATGAGTAAAATAAGTTTCTTTTTCTTAAAAGAAAACTTGTTTTATTTAATAATTATACTCCAGTTTCAGTACTTTATTGTTGTCCTTTCTTTAAGAAGAGCTACTTTCAGTACACTCGAGGCACTGATGTTAGATCTTCTCATGATGGAAGACTTGAATTAGGTCCGAAATCATTTCCAATTTATTTGTTTTTATATTCCTATTGATTTTTTCTTATTATTTCCCATTGTTGGTTTACGTCGTCGTCGTCGTTGGCCTAGGCAAGCTACGGCTTGGGACCGTAGCGCATCTATCCGGTATAGGTTAACCTGGATGATGTAGCCATAAGCACTGCCGCTAGTTAAGTGCCAACCAGTGATTATCTCACTAGCCGTATTGAGTCCGTTAGGCGAAACTACGACAGTACCAAAGGTGGAAAATATAACCTTTGGTTTTCTATTATTTATTTGTAAAATGGACATGGCATTAGATTAAAATAAATATTTGAATATAAATAATTAACTGACAATTGTGATATATAATTAATTATGTTTACATACAATAAAATAATATAGTATACATAAAATTAGTATTAATGTGGTTCACAATTGAATTATAATGGGGTAACTAATTTAAATGAATTTATACTATTCCGAAATTCAAGACGGTAAAATTAACATTTAACTTAAAACTAAAATAAGAGTATTCACTACACACTCCCCCACCAGAGAGGAAGTTCAAAGAGTTCCGAACGACACAGATTTCCGCTGAACCTTTTTGGTAGCTACTTGTACCTCACTTAAGGTTGATTCCAAAAACGCAGGCTTAAGACGATCGATAGAAACCTTGTCGACCTTGGAACCGCGCTGGATGAGAAATGATTTGCGCGTACGTCGGAGAACTTCATAGGGTCCGTCATATGGACATTGGAGAGGCCGTTTTGGGACAGGTACACGAACGAAAACGTGGGTGCAAGACTGAGGGCTGGGGAAATAAAGATGTTCTGTTGGCTAGTCAATCGAGGGGAACAGGCTGAAGGGACTGCATGTGAGAGGAAAGTGTTTGAGCGAATTCCGTAGGATCACATGACTTATCCCCTGCAGTGAAGTAGCCACCTGGTAGCCGCAGTGTTGTTCCATAGACTAGTTCAGCCGCTGTAGTCTTCAGATCACTCTTAAATGCAGAGCGAATACCAAGCAAAACGAGTGGAAGCTTATCCATCCAATGGGAGTCTTCGTGACACATAGGGATGACTTCAGCTGGCGATGGAAGCGTTCGACGAGGCCATTAGCTTGCGGATGATACGCACAGGTATGCGCATGTACTGTACCCAACAAGCTGGTAAACTTCTTCCAAAGCGAAGACTCAAATTGGCGACCTTGGTCAGTGATGACTTTTGTCGGCAATCCAAATCTTGATACCCATCCATGAAGAAAGGCTCTTGCAACTGTTTCCGCTTGGATATCAGGAAGTGGGATGGCTTCAGGCCATCTGGAAAAGCGGTCGAGACAGGTGAGCAGATAACGTTGGCCTTGAATCACTGGAAGAGGGCCAACAATGTCTACATGAATGACCTCAAATCGCTGGGATGGGGGCGGAAATGCGTCAAAGGGGGACCTGGTGTGCCTTTGGACTTTGGCACGCTGGCAGGCAAGGCACGTTTTGGTCCAATGTTTGACATCCTTCCGCATCGAGGGCCAAACAAAGCGAGAGGTAACCAGGTGTTGCGAAGCACGGATACCAGGATGGGAGGGGTTATGAAGATCCGTGAAGACTGCTTTTCTGTGACATGGAGGGACATAAGGGCGAATAGCAGCTGTTGATACGTCGCAATAGAGGGGCACAGACAATCCTGGCATACTCATTTTCTTGAGGGAAAGTGAGTGAGTGGAGTCTTCTCTGAGCAGGTCTTGTAGTTCCGTATCCTTATCTTGATCCTGTGCAATAGCATTCCACAGTGTAGAGCTGAGGGTAACAGAAGTAATCTCTATTCTTGAAAGTGCATCCGCTGGAGTGTTCAAGACACCTTTGATGTGGCGGATATCTGTGGTAAATTGCGAGATATAATCGAGTTGCCTGATGACTCTGGGAGAGTGGTTACAGCTGTTTTTATTGAAGACAGTGATCAAAGGTTTGTGGTCGGTAAAAACACAAAAATCTCGGCCTTCAAGGAAATGTTGAAAATGCTTCACGTTTAAGTAAATAGCAAGAAGTTCACGTCCGAAAGCACTATAACGCGTTTGGGCTGGCTGCAGCTTTTTCGAGTAAAATGCGATGGGTGCTTGTTGACCGTTAATGGTTTGTTCCAACACTCCACCGATAGCAACATCTGAGGCATCGACCGTCAGAGTTAGGGGGCATCACTGATAGGAAATGACAGAGACAATGCACTATTGATAGCATTTTTGGCATTGTCGAACGCCTGTAAACTATCGCTACACCATACCAATTTTGTTACCTTGCGTTTGTGTGTGATCATAGCGTGTAGAGGAGCAAGAACACTGGCACAGTTTTTAATGAACTTGTGGTAATAATTTACCAAACCTAGAAACCGCCGTAACTCACGCTGATTACTTGGCATAGGGTAATTTTTTATCACTTCACACTTGTCCTGAAGGGGGGTAATTCCGTGCTGCGAAATCGTGTGACCAAGAAATTCCAAGGTTGGCTGTGCAAACACACTTAGATGCATTAATAGTAACACCGTATTGTTCTAAGCGTTGAAAAAGGAGTGAAAGATGTTCCTTATGTTCCTCTTCCGTTGAGCTGGCCACAAGCAAATCATCGATGTAGGCATAAACAAAGTCTAAGCCTCTGGTGACCTCATCTATAAACCTCTGAAAGGTTTGCGCAGCATTCCGTAGCCCGAACGGCATCTTCACAAATTCGAATAACCCAAATGGTGTACAAACTGCAGTCTTGGGAATATCCGAAGGCTCTACGGGAATGTGGTGGAAAGCCTTAACGAGATCTATTTTACTGAAGATAGATTTGCCGTGGAGAAGAGAAGTAAAGTCTTGGACATTTGGTACCGGATATCGGTCCGGGATGGTTGTCGAATTCAAAAACCGGTAATCCCCACATGGTCTCCAGTCTCCTGACTTCTTCTGGACCAGGTGTAGGGGAGAGGACCAACTGCTTTTGGAAGGTCTTATTATCCCAAGATCCAGCATAAGCTGGAATTCCGATTTGGCAGCTTTCAGTTTGTCCGGGGCAAGACGTCTGGGTTTTGCAAACACAGGGGGACCTTTTGTTGTAATGTGATGGGTAATGGTGTGCTTAATGGTGTCACCCATCTGCATCGGTTGAAGAATTCCTGGATATCGCTGGAAAAGGCACTGGTACATGGAATTAGGGGGAACGAGGGAAAGTGCAGAGTTCGAGGCGTCCGGAAGGGCAACCTGTTTGGCAAGAACAGAAAGCAGTGTGGCCTGGTCGCATAAGCGTCGCTTGTCAAGATCCACCAGGAGTTTGAAATGCTGGAGGAAGTCAGCGCCGATTATGGGATGCTGCACTTGAGCACAGATGAAAATCCACTTGAAGGATCGGTGAAGGCCCAAGTTTAGTTCACGCGACTGAGTACCGTACGTGGGTATGCGTGAACCGTTAGCAGCGTATAGAGGCGGAGATTCCGAGTGCGTATGACCAGATTTTTGAGGGAATACACTGACTGACGCTCCGGTATCGACCAAGAAATTGATACCAGAGTTCCTGTCCTTTATGAATAACAGGTTGGCAGTGCGAGTACTAGACGCCATTAGGACTCGCTGCTGGGGTTTTCCGACGAAAAATTGCAAGGGGAGATGCACTTCCTAGCCTTTTTTCCAAATTTCGAGTGGTAGAAGCAGATCTTCCCGGAACTCGAACGATGCCTCTTCGTAAATCTTGACCGAGAATGGCTTCTTTGCCGTTGATTTTGTAGCAGAGAACAAACGTGGTTGAGTTGTTGACTTAACTCTTTCACTTTCAACTCCAGTTCCGATTGTGTGTTCACGTTGTTGACCGGAGCTGTGTCAATCTCCACTACTTTGTCGGCAGTTTCTGCTAGTTTATCAACTGGAGTAGCAGGATCCATAGTGGCCAAGACACGCTGAGCTGATGGAGGAAGTTTCTGCAAGAACAACTGTCTAAAGATGTCCTTATCGAAGGTTTGTGCGCGTTCGCCTAGAGCGCACTGCATAGCCCTCAGCATTTGAGTGGGCTTACGGTCTCCAAGTTCTTCTTTTGAGATTAACTGATGTAGTTTCTCACGCTCGGAGACAGTGGTGCGGCACAGGATGGCAGACTTCAGATCGTTGTATGGGTCCTCACTCGTGGAAGTAGACACGATGACGTCACGGACTTCAGAGATGATGCTCGCTGGTAGAGAGGACAAAACATGATCGTATTTCGTCCTGCTAGTGGTGATCCTTCCCAAGTTGAATTGTGATTCCACTTGGTGGAACCAAATAAATGGATCACCCGGCCAGAAGACGGGGAGCTTTACGCTCAAGTGGGAGATGGCACCAGTGTCGTCAGGCATCTTCTCCTATGCTTGCTAACGTACAAGCAAGACGACAAGTTCCCAACGAAGGAGTGGAGGTTGAGACGAGCGCAGGCACAGAGCGCACGGGCAGGGGTGAGGGGCAGAGGGCACGAGCGACATTACAGTCTGGTCCTAGTCGCTCGGGTGAAGGGGGTGATGGGCAGAGGGCACGAGCGACGTTACAGTCTGGTCCTAGTCGCTCGGGTGAAGGGGGTGATGGGCACGAACGACATTACAGTCTAGTCCTAGTCGTTCGGGTGAAGGGGGTGATGGGCACGAACGACGTTACAGTCTAATCCTAGTCGTTCGGGTAAAAGGGGTAATCCAGCTCCGGGGTCACCAATTGTTGGTTTACGTCGTCGTCGTCGTTGGCCTAGGCAAGCTACGGCTTGGGACCGTAGCGCATCTATCCGGTATAGGTTAACCTGGATGATGTAGCCATAAGCACTGCCGCTAGTTAAGTGCCAACCAGTGATTATCTCACTAGCCGTATTGAGTCCGTTAGGCGAAACTACGACAGTACCAAAGGTGGAAAATATAACCTTTGGTTTTCTATTATTTATTTGTAAAATGGACATGGCATTAGATTAAAATAAATATTTGAATATAAATAATTAACTGACAATTGTGATATATAATTAATTATGTTTACATACAATAAAATAATATAGTATACATAAAATTAGTATTAATGTGGTTCACAATTGAATTATAATGGGGTAACTAATTTAAAATGAATTTATACTATTCCGAAATTCAAGACGGTAAAATTAACATTTAACTTAAAACTAAAATAAGAGTATTCACTACACCATCAATTTTCTACCGAGCTATTTTGTGTCTGGGGAGTTACCATCATTGAATCAGCAGGATCGGATTCACGGCAAGATATGACTTTCGTACCATACTCCAGTTTCAGTAGTTTACAAAGTATTGAAATTTGAGTTTAATTATTAGATAAAGGTTTTTAAAAGATAAAGAAAGATAACTCGGTTAATTTTTATTGATTCATTTCTTAATAATTAATTAATTATTACCCTAAACAATATAAAAAAGGAACTTTTCACTCGTGATTCTAATAATTTGAATAGGTTATATATATATATAACTTTTAACCTTTGGTTAGCTTCCGCCCGAATTGTTCATTCTCACGAAGGTCAAGCTTTTCACGCCACCTTAGACCTACAGTTTAACGTTGAATCCGAACCACGCCCCACCAGCAACCCAGCGTCTTAGCCACTAAGCCACCCAGGGTACCCATTTATTTACCAACCACTTTCTTTGTGTGGAAGGGTGAACAGCTGGGTTTTGCTGCGCGACGGCTGCCGTCACCGGGTCTCGAACCCTGGGCCGATGGATTCGTAGTCAGCGACGCTAACCACTACACCACCGAGGCGTGTGTATATATATATATTTATATATATATATATATATATATATTAGAACGTCCGTAAAAGCCCCCCCTCCCCCCCCGAGGGGTGTGTGTTCAGGGCCGGATTCAGGGCCGGATTTACCCTCTCTGCCACCACTAGGTCAGGTTTTTAGAGCCACCCCACCTATACACCCATACCCATATTGATGTTTCAAAAAATAACTTGAATGGTTTAATTAACATTTGAACATATTGGTGACTATAGCTTTAATTTTTCCACATAATTGTACACGACAAAGTACATAGTTATAAAACTTAGTGACAAATTTGCCGCTCCACGTGAACTGCCGTCTTAGGCCATGGCCTAGTTGGCCTGTTCGGAAATCCGGCCCTGTGTGTGTTACCAAAACCTTCCATGGTTCTCCATTAATGTGTATACTAAATTTGGTTCAAGTTTCGCTAGCCGTTTAGGTGTGTATAAACGAACAAAGAACATCAGACATTAGATATCATCATTTCCTGCATTTATAAAGATAAAGTTTTAAAATATATTTTATAAAAAAACAAACTTTTCTAATTTGGAGGCAAACTTTAAAAATCTTGTTTATGCAGTCTAAAAATATACAGGATTTAAAAGAACTGGGGGAGAGAGAGAGAGAGAGAGAGAGAGAGAGAGGCCGTTCAATGTTATCTCACTCACTAAATTTGGTTAGTTTGGTCTGAATGTGGTAAGGTACAGTTGCGTTCATTATTCTTAGGACACTCTTGAGAACAAATAGCGACGCCTGGCATAATTTTGTGTGTGTGCTACAAACGGTTGTAACATTTTATGAATGAATTTGGGGTGTTTGGCCAGTGTGTGTGTGTGTGTGTGTGTGTGTGTGTGTGCGCGCGCGTGGTTTGAATGATGATACATTATTCCTGGCCTTTATTAATATATCATAATATAGAGATGGTCCTAACAGTGTTTAGCTGGCCGTGATGTAGTTAGTGGTGGTGTAGACACGGGTTGTAGCGGGAGCCGTCTCTTTTAATCACTCAAAATCTTTGAGCCTCCCGCTCAACAAAGGAACCTTGCGGAATTTAGTTCACTGGAGAGATCGACAATGATTTGGCAAATACAATTCTTTGATTTATTACAAACGGCAAAAAAAATACAAAATATGTTTCTATATTTAAACGTAGCCAAGAATAAAAGAAATAAACAAAAAAATCAATATAATAAGCTTATCTGTAAAGAAGATGGAATCCCATATACTAGTGAGCTAAAATGTGTCTGTGTGGGTGTGTGTGTGTGTGTGTGTGTGTGTCTGTCTGTCTGTCCGCTTTCTTCGGAACCGTGCACAGATTAAACGGCACATCGGAAAATTCTGCAACCACCACCAACTGATAGTCCATGAGCGGCCGATGTGCTCTGTCAAGTTTCCCTGTTCTGGTCACAATTACTGGGTCCGAAGGCCCCAGCACCGCGATAAAACTACAGAAAAGAACGCAGCCTTGAAAATCTTGAGCTTCACATTGTGTGACATATACTGCTACTCGCCCGGAGGGCGGGTAGCAGTATATGTCACAGTGCTACCCGCCCGGGGGTAGTGGGGGAGGTGGTGGGGTAACTGGGGAGTGGGGGATGGAGGTAATGGGGAGAGGGGTGGCGGTAATGGGGGTAATGGCTTTTTTACTTTTGTGTGTGGGGGTAATGGCATTTTTTACTTTTGTGTGTCGGGGTAATGAGAGAGTGGGGGAGAGGGGGGGGGTAATGGGGATAATGACGTTTTTTTAAAAATTTTGTAGCTGGATCACAGTGCTACCGGCCCCGAGGGCCAAGTTGTATAACGGTCGCGAGCGATAGCGAGCTACCGCTTGTTTAACCTAATTGACGTGAGGAACGACTGAACAAGATTTTAACAAAGACTCGAGGTGTCTTACAATGAAATCTGACACTCCGGTGGCCTTCACTTTTCCTTCCTTGAAAAGATCTTCCAACTCCCTCCAGATGTTTTAACAAAAAGTTCTTATTCTTCTCTTTTTCTCAGTCAATCTTCAAATGGTCAAAACAGAGATGCTGCAACAAGGAATACGTTCACACCGAACAAGGTTGGACGGCAATTATTTTGGGGTGTCCAACTCAAGGCCCTCAGTTGGACGTCAATTATTTTGGGGTGTCCAACTCAAGGCCCTCAGTTGGACGGGGATAAATTGAACAGCCAACCAGCCACTTGGAGCTTCCCTTAAGTTCGAAGACGTTTAGATTAATAATAAGCAAACAAAAATAATCTTCCGTCAATAACCAGACTACTGCAAATTATGTCTTTCTAAATGTTTTATAGCAAAAGAGTAATTACTTTTGCTAAAATCTTCTAACTAACAAGTACTTAGCATAGATGGAACAAGGTGAAAATGAACTGAAAGGGTCGACCAGCGGCCACCCTGATGACTCTTGGCTGCAGACAATTCCAAAGAATTCAGCTGAAACCTTTGGCCTTGAATGGAGCTCGCGTTTGAAACCTCTGCGCAGAGAGGTTTCAAAACTTAAATTCCTCCAATTCAGACCCAAATATTAACAGATCTTTTTGCCTTTGAAACAGAAGAGTTCTTGTTTTTCCATTTTCCACACCAATTAAACTTTAGCTTTCAAAATGATTGGTCTTAACACCAGCACCAACGACTTTCTCGCAGCTAACCCAGCGAAAAACTCTCCCAACCTTTTCGTTCTTTTTCTCACCCCATGCATTCATTTCAAGCTAACAAAAGACGATCGCGCGAACACTCACACCCATGGACGTATTCATACGTACTTCCAAAATAAACATCGCTCTACTATATTTCATCCATCGACGTTGAACTAATCGAGTGACAACCTTCATGATTCAGGAAGACACTCCAACATCTAATTTACCTGTTAGACTAAGGCAAAAGTGGAAATAGAAGAAAAGAATCAGGGAGAACGGCTTCTCAACCGCACCCCTATACAGGGTGACAGTGGGGGCAAGGGATGGTGCTGCTGATGTGACATGCCAGCTCTTGAGTCATTGGCAAATGTCTTTAGAACGTAATTATTTTCATTCATCACTCTGGTTTACATATTACTAAGGAAACATAAATGAATAATTAAATATAAATTCTAAAAGGGGATATATATTAAAAAAGGGAATGTCAATGACGTGAATGAAACAAATGTTCTTGTATATTCTATAAATAAAAACCATAATACGTAATGACAGCGTTCATCCTGAGTGTGTTCATTCTGGCAAGTAATCCTCTATTTAACTGACATTCCAATGAATAAACACTGTAATACATAACATGCAATGCAACAATACGTGTTAAACATTGTCAGCATGTTCAATTTACAATATCCCAGATAAGACATATTGGATGAATGCAACTTAACACGTAAATGGTAATTATCAGCTTAGAAGGAAGCCAATATGTTGCAATATTGCATCGTCGTGTGTCTTACACACTTGCAAGAGTACTACCTGGGTTTTCTATGTTATGGTTGGATCACCTGAAGGTCAGGGCCCCCAGCCTTCTTTAGTTAGCCTTATAAAGCTAACTAACAAAAATATCACGACCTAACCTAATCAATCGTTAGGTTAACTGTACGTCCTTGACGATTGGCTAGGTTAGGTCGTTATATTTTCGTTAGTTATCCTTATAAAGCTAACTAAAGAAGGCTAGTGGCCCTGATCTTCAGGTGATCCTTCTGGTTTTACCTAAAACGTCGTGCTGTATATAATTTATAAGTTATAGGTGATAGTATGGGGACCAGGAATTTTGAAAGGTTATAACTAAAAATTCCTAGTGCCGATAAAATTGGTCTAAGTGGATAATTAGGTTTGTGTATTTCAGGAAGTCCATAATAATCCCTTGGCTGAATCCAGAAACAAATAAGAAAACTGCGTCTGAGATTATATTATTAGATTTAAGTTTTCTAAGATACCAATTAATTTTATCTTCCTGTTTTAGGATTAAAGCAAAAATGTCACCAGTTACTTTAAAAATCTAGTTACATCATTTAAAATATCTAACAGTTTATCGACATAAACATTCCTGTACAAAAGGACAACACCATTACCTTTGTCTTGGTCTTGTAACCACCAATGACTTGTCCGAAGACAGATTTCTTAGACTTTGAACTTCTTCCGCCTCTACATTAGGTCTATTGCCATAAGGGTTAAAAGCATTAATGGATGTAATAGGGATGTAATAGGGATGTAATAGGGATCTTAGTCAGTCTACTTGTAACTTTAAGTCTCTGGTATCCGGTATAGATTCAACACATCTTATGAACGTCATTCAGACGGGTAATTTGAAATGTATTACAAAGGTGAATTTTGTTCAAAACAGGAAACTTCACAAACCAGGATAAAATACAGTTAACAATCTAGCAGCTAATGATCTAATTTTTAATTATTCTTCTAAAGTCCTCAGTGATATTAAAAAATCTTCCCTTTGTAAAGGCCTGAAATTCTCTCTTACTCCAAAAAAGCTTAATTTTTACGATCATTTCCTCAACTTTGAGTTATTTTTTAAGGACCTTTTTAAACATTCATACTTTGACCCACGTAGTAAAGGTTTTAACTTTTTATCTAATAATTTACGTAATTTAACTTTCACTTCACTTTCTGCTTTTAACTCTTATGACATTAATATATTCACAGTACTCTAATCTGAATCTCTGATCTGGAAGCATAGAGGCTTTTTAGGCAAAGTTAATGGCATTTAGTTTATTTATTACATAAAAAGAGTGAAAGTGACAAGTAATAGTAATAGTGACAACAAATAATAATAATAATAATAATAATAATAATAATAATAATATGATGTTTACAGAATGTTACATAATTTGGATCACCTGAAGAATATGGCCCCCAGCCTTCTTTAGTTAACCTTATAAGGCTAACTAACGAAAATATCACGACTTAACCTAACCAATCGTTAGGTCAACTGTACGCCCTTGACGATTGGTTAGGTTAGGTCGTGATATTTTCGTTGACCACTAGGCTACAAGAGGATCATAAAAGTCAACACAACCTGGTGCATATTTCATCACCCCAGGAAAACATTAACACTTTCACGCTCAGTGATGATTTTACGTGTTAACCCACTGTACTTAACCAATGACTAACAGTTAGCTTAATTCAAATCTATTTATGGATAACATGAGTGTACCATAAACATGGAAATAAACGCATGAATGCATGTATTTCTCAGAAATGTAATTTTTTGCAACGTAAACGTACATATTTTTACACAAAATTTGATGTGCAAATTACAACTAAGTTTTAGATTCCTTTCTCACATAAAAGTTTTTTATACATGAATTTGTTCCTGAAAATATATTTTCGTAGAGAATACACACGAACAAAAGTGTCAAATGCACGATGCCAAATAAGACCTTTGATCTAATCGTCTAATAAAATAGTGCAACGCTACAACAAACAGAGATTCATCTGCAAACACATGAAATCGTCAGAACTGTAAACTTTCTCATTCCACAGACGCCTAATTCATTAACGTAATATATATATATATGTATATATATATATATATATATATATATATATATATATATATATATATATATATATATACATACTCGTGTGTGTGTGTGTGTGTGTGTGTATATATACACACTGCGCCCTCGATGTGTGCGAGGGATAGGTTCTGCTAAAACCTCGCATAATGCAAATTCGCATATATCGAACTTATAGTTAAATGAAAAAAATAATGATGCGTTCCACAACCAGTTTTTTTTACCCTTCCGGCACCCCCAACAATAAATATGCCACTTTTTATACCAAAAACATTCAAAAGAAAACTAATGCAATATTACATCAATACTGTACAGTATAAATATTAAAAGACATAGTAAGCTGAAGGCCCAGTACTAGGCAGAGGACGTATAGAAGCCATGTCTACAATAAACAGTAAGACAAAACTGGAAAAAGCACTCAAAAATAGTGAAAAACACAACACAGTCTAGAGCACAACGCACACGCTATAACGGTTTATGCGAGACACTTGTTGTTTGGCGGGAACACGTCGGTGCGCTCAGCGGCTCAGCAATATTTCACACTAGGTGGCGCATAAATGCGAATTTTTTCCGCATATACTGAATTCTTGGTAGAATAGGGGTCTTCGCATAACAGCGAATTCGCATATGCTGAAGGCGCATATATCGAGGGCGCAGTGTATACACACACACTCGTGCGTATATATATATATATATATATATATATATATATATATATATCAAAGTCTTCCAAGTAATTCTGGACACTTATGATGGTTTTGAAAGACGGCTCAGGTCGACCACTCTGCAGCATCCTGCCTCATTTACGGGATTTGGTGGAGAGAGAATTGATTTCTCTCCTCTTGACTTTGTAGCCAGGGACTGGGACTTTGCACAAGAACCTGTCCAGCTGGCTATTGAAATTATTCAGGTCGGTATGCTGGAGGTTCCTCAGTTCTTTTGGCATATATAATAATAATGATCTTTAGGGAAATTCTAAAATATATTTTCATTATTTTTTTTTAACTACAGGGTGATCAACTTAAAAGTGTGCGCACTTTTATGTTCAACTTCGTATTTCGGTTGAGGTGAACTGTCCATTAATTGGTTGATAGACTGTTAATCCTATTTTATTTATTAAACTAAAACAGTTATTGTGTGGATGCCAATTCTTTCTTCAAATCAATCTTTTCTTCCTTAAGACGTAACATTTATCTTTCCATCTATCTATCTCTCTTTCTATATATACCCATCGATTAACCCTTGCGTTAGAGAGTTGGACAGAAAAGGAAGGAATGTGTCGAAAGTCTGGTACTGCGTGCTCTCCTTAAAGTAGGAGGCATGCAGTTAGAGTTCAGAAGAGCAGTGTCCATTATAATAGCAATAGTGAAGAGAGAGTGAGGCAACATTGCGGTGAAGGGAGAGAGATTGAAGGCAGTAAGTAAGAAGCGGGGAAGTGATGAGACGAAAAGCCTTTGATTCCATCCGTTCAAGTAGAGCTGATCCACTCCACACATGAGAAGCATACGCCATACAGGGGCGGACAAGACCCCTGTACAGAGACAGCAACTGAGGAGGGAGGGAGGTAAGAAACTGCGGAAGCAGTACAACACACCTAACCTCTTAGAAGCTGTTTCAGAAAGAGAGTATATGTGAGCTTTCCAGGAAAGATCACGAGAAAAGGAAACACCAAGGATGTTAAGAGAAGAGGAAGGATTGAGTTGTGTATTGTTGAAAGTAAGGGAATAGTCGTGTGGAAGATTGTGACGAGTAGACAGATGAAGGAACTGAGATTTTGAGGCTTTGAAAACCAGAGATGGTAGAAAGATCAGAAGTCAGGTGTACAGTATCATAGCCGCCCCACGCGAAGCATTGAGTGTCTGTTAAGAAGGACGCTTTGTGAATTGAGTGGAGAAGTGAATAGGGAAATTATCGGCATAGAAGTGGATAGGACAGGAAGTGCGACTTAACAGATCATTAAAAATCAAAGGAAAAGAGTGGGTGACAGGACAGAACCCTGAGGAAAGCCACTTAATAAATAGCTTTAGGAGAAGAACAGTAGCCATCTACAACCGCAGCTATAGATCGGTCAGAAAAGAAATCAGAGATGAAGGCACAAATAGAAAGATAAAAACCGAAGGAGAACAGTTTGGAAGCTAAGGATTTGTGCCAGACTCTATCAAAAGCGTTTGGTATGTCCAGCGCAATCGCAAAGGTTTCAAGAAATCCCGAAAGGAGGATGACCAAGATTCAAAAGATTGTCCCTTGCGGAACCCATACTGACGATCTGAAAGAAGATTGTGCGAAGTGAGGTTTTTATGAATCTTTCTATTAAGGATAGATTGAAAAACTTTAGAAAGACAAGAAATAAAAAGGTTGGAGGGTTGAGGGCGGTCACGATTCTTTGGGAGAGGTTAAGTGAAAGCGAACTTCCAACAGGAAGGAAAAGTACCAGATGAAAGACAAAGACGAAAGAGTTTATTTAGGCAGGGTGTCAGCAAAGAAACAGTTCTTAAGAACACCATGAGGGACACCAGCGGGACCGTACGCCTTCCTGGAGTTAAGCCCAGATAGGGCAGAAAAAACATCTTTGGAAGAAATTCTAATTTCAGCTATAATTAAGTCAAGAAGGGGCTGGAGAAACAGCATCGGAGTCGTCCATGGTTGAGTTGGAGGCAAACGTTTGAGCGAAAAGTTCAGCTTTATCAGGAGAATAGACGGCAGCTGAGTCGTCAGAATGGAAAAGAGCAAGGAAAGAAGACGAAGTAAAGTTGTTGGAGTTGTTCTTGGGTAGGTGCCAGAAAGAGCGAGAAGCATTAGAATTGTATAGGTTTTCACATTGTTTTGTTTCGGATTCCACGTAGGTCTAATTTGGGATGAAAAGTCTGACCTTCATCAAGATGAACAATTCAGGCGAAATCAGAACTTGTGTTACAAGATATAGGTTGATATTGTGTGTGTGTGTGTGTGTGGTGTGTGTGTGTGTGTGTGTGTGATTCTTTGACTGTCACACTTACAAAAATTTATTGAAAACCAATACATGAAACTTGACACGGTTCCTTTCGAATGATTGGACGGGCTTTATTTAGTTATATGTTTATTTACTTATTTATTCTCAGGCAAACAACATGCTCAAATTGTCCTTAATCCCCTTTACAAAATTACTTGACGAACCCAGGCAGAATAATCACAGCCTCCAGCAGTTTCATGCAGAGTCCGAAACAACGTTTTACATATATATATATATGTCATATGTTATATACTGTATATGTTACGCACAGACCGTGCATGGAACATGGAACTCTTCTGGGAAAATTAAATCCACTATATTTATCCCATATATATATATATATATTATATATATATATCTGAAAATTATTTCACGAAAGTAACACGAAAAATATTCATGATGAATAAAACCACGAAGGAAAGGAAACAGAATGGTGCTCAAGCGCCTTCGTCTAATGACATCCTCAGGAACACTGAAGTACATAAGGAGTTACAGCCTATATATAGGTTACAGAAAAAAAATCTATATATATATATATATATGTATACAATAAACGGAAAAATAAAATTAAAAATTAAAGGATTGTGGGAGGGGCATACAAATTTGTAAGGAAAAACTATCGATTTTTAGCATAAGATCAAATGAATTGTTTCCAACCAATGTTATAAAAAAAAAAATACAAATTTATACTGGAAATCTGCCCGGGTTTTAGCACAGCCCTTCTTGTATATAAAAATAAATTGAAAAATAAAAGTTATTAGAGTGGCATACAAGTTTACCAAGATTTAGCGTTCTTCCCTTCTTATCTAAATCTGTTCTGAAGGAATTCAAATCAACAGGATCGAGTTCAAAAAGACCTTTGCTTATGTTGAAGTTATTTGTAAGTTGGATAATGGCAGACTCAAGAATATTTCTAGTAACAATGTTGCTAGAGTGAAATAAACTGAAGCATTATTCCAATCAATACAGTGGGATAACTCTGACAAATGGACACAAAGGGCACTGGACGACTGTCCTGTTCTAACGGAATATTGATGCTGTTTTATACGTGTGTGCAAATCCTTTCCCGTCTGACCTATGTAAAAGGAATCACATTGTTTACAACCAATTTTATAGATAATGCCTGAATTATTGGTAGGGCTATTTTTTACTATGATATTTTTCACAATATTGTTATATGAAAATACTACATTAATATCCAAACGTTTAAGTACATCAGCAATGCCTAAAAAGCCCGGGAAAAATGGAAGTACTAAAATATTTTTTGACAAAGTACGAGTGTTATTATTGACACGATAGAAAGTTCGTTTTGCCTTGTTGAGACAAGATTCCATAAACGCAGATGGATAACACAGATCACTTCCAATACCGTTGATTTTTTCTAATTCGGCATCGATGTATTCCGGACTGGCGATCCTAAGGGCGCGGAGAAACATTGAAGAAAAATTGGTCTTCTTAGTGGGGGTGTCATGTCCCGAGTAAAAGTGTACGTAGGGCAATTTGTTTGTTTTTTCCGATAGATACTAAACTTAAAACCTGGGCTTTCCCTATGTACACGCACATCCAAAAACGGGATTGAATTGTCTTGTTCCACTTCTAAAGTAAACTTAATGGACGGGACTTGATCATTTAACTGAAGGAGGAAGTTATCCAGGTCACGATTCATGGGCCAGATACACAAAATATCGTCGACGTACCGCAACCAAGGGATGCCAACCCCGAGGATTCTCGGAATGTAAGTAATTTCGAAAAACTCCATGGCCATCCCAAAAACTTGTTGATAATACTCGTTATTGAAAGTGAATTTACAGTCTTTGATGCAAAGCTTAATAAGTTCCAAACAAAGTGTGAAGGTAGTGGCAGGTCATACTTATGTAATTCTTGCGAGAGAAAGTTAAGCATATCGTCAAGCGGCACTTTTGTAAACAATGAACAAACGTCAAAACTGATCAATCTATCGTTAGTTTCAGTACGTGCATTATTCAATTTTTCAGTAAGATCCATGGAATTTTTTACATGTGAATCAAAGATAGTTCCGCGAATGGGGGACAAGACTTTGACAAGCCATTTGGAGAGTTTATAAGTAATAGAGCCCACCGAGCTAATAATAGGGCGCATAGGGTTGCCAGGTTTGTGGGTTTTAATAAGACCGTAAAGGTAGGGCAGAGATGGTGAAGTGGACATGAAAAGCGGAATTAAGTCCTTATGATCTTTGAGAATGCGTTTCAAGCCACTATTAAATGATTTGATGACGTCATCCTGCGGGTTCTTCTTTGGTAAACTTGTATGCCACTCTAATAACTTTTATTTTTCAATTTATTTTTATATACAAGAAGGGCAGAGTGCTAAAACCCGGGCAGATTTCCAGTATAAATTTGTATTTTTTTTTTATAACATTGGTTGGAAACAATTCATTTGATCTTGTGCTAAAAATCGGTAGTTTTTTTTTATCTATAACATTGGTTGGAAACAATTCATTTGATCTTCTGCTAAATCGATAGTTTTTCCTTACAAATTTGTATGCCCCTCCCACAATCCTTTAATTTTTAATTTTATTTCTCTGTTTATTGTATACATATATATATATATTTTTTGTTTCTGTAACCTATATATAGGCTGTAACTCTTTATGTACTTCAGTGTTCCTGAGGATGTCATTAGACGAAAGCGCTTGAGCACCATTCTGTTTCCTTTCCTTCGTGGTTTTATTCATCATATTATATATATATATATATATATATATTTACACACACACACACAAACAAACTCGTGTGTATTTATATATATATATCTCACTTTTACTGCCACATATATTTCATACACATTATTTATCAGCCATATTCACCACACGTGACCAACATGGCAGTGAAAGTGTTAAATATATATATATATATATATTTTTTTTTTTTTTTTTTTTCTGCCTAGTGTGAAGCTAACACGTGTTTCGATCGAAGTCCGAATAAAAGTAATTATAGTGAAAATCCCGCAGTTAATAAATTTTAAGTAGTGCCAGTATCTGAGTGAATATCTGGTACACACTAATATTTCATTTTAAGTGGTGAAATTAGGCGTATGTAAAAAAATAAATAAATAAAACAAACCGGTAACTTATCGATAAAGATTTTTCGAGTGTTTCATTTGAAGGAAATTAGCTGCCCATTTGTAGGTTGAAAGAATTCCTACGACTATCCCCCAGCTATCCTCCGCAGCCACACTCTCGGGCACCAGTTAGTGAGAATATACAACGCGCCATATCCCCCATTCCCCTGGAGTAGCGGAGAAAACTTTCGTTCAAAATCCCCCCATCCGTTACGCTATCCTTTTGAGTCATATCTCGCTCACCAATTTTTACTTTTTATAAGTAACACGGAAATGGCCAATAAATTTCTACAATGTTTCAATTCTTGCAATAAGTCAACAGATGATTCTAAGGTAATTAGATGTGATTTCTGACAATTCCTTTTCGACTTCAACAATCTGAAATGGACAGATGAAGATATCTCTCTCATACCAATTGCCAAACAACTGAATGGGATGAGATACTTTTGCGAAAGATGTATGACTGAAACAAACTTATTTACGGTTAATAAATCAGAAAGAGTCTATGAAGAAAAAGCCAAAGAGGAAACTGTAAATAACGAGCAGAGAAAAACAGAGGAGAGGAGACGAAGAAAAGTGAAGCAGACATAAAAGGAATACCGACACACAAAGGGGACAAGAATATGAATGTAACAGAGGCACAAAAATTAACACAGAAAGTTCAAACGGAGGACACTAGCGTAAATCGCAAAAAACAAGAAGGCAACCATGAAAATAGACTGAAATTATTTCCAAATAATGAGCTAAAACAACCATCAAAAACAAAGACCTCGAGTAAAAGTGGGGAAGGAACTGTATCCAGATACTATGTACGAGTCAATTGCAAATATAAGAGAGGACAGTGTACATACAGTATGAGCACTCCACTATGTGCGAATTCTACTACAATAATAGTCACTGTAAATTTGGTGCCAGTTGCAAATTCTACTTCTCCACCATTTGCAAGAATTACGCAAGACATGGGACCTGCAAATATGGAAAAAGATGCCACTACCATCACCTCCCAACAAACTCAAAGGACAATGGGAAAAACGAAAAGAAACTTATGTATACAAATCGCACAATGCGCTGCTAAGCCTTATACAGTACATGCAGTCGACACAGTTGAGAATCCCCGAGCCGAACCGCTTCCTGACAAGAAGCTAAGCTAGCAGAACAGGTAAGCGGAAACGGACACTGATGGATAATGAATTTGGAATATACAAGGGGCAACGCAAAATTAAGAACATAAATAGTGTCCCAGCTAATATTCAAGGGCTAAAACCAAACTACTCACTAAACAAAGCTTCATACCTGAAAGGATTTATAGATGAAAGAAGGGATGACATCACATACCTCACAGAAACACATCTTAAAGACTGCCAAGGCGGCTGTGAAAGCTGCGAATAATGCATAGATAAGAAAGAAATACATATCGATGGTTACAACTTACTAGGAGTTGATAGAACAGCAAGACGTAAAGGTGGCTGTGCTATATACGTACGTGATAGTCATATGGCAGAGACGACAATAAGTAAATCACTATTCGTAGAACTTGTAGCAGTGAAAAAGGAAAGCTAAACATGGTATTTATAATCTACAGACTTCCGAACACTTCAACTGCAAAATTTTCAGATGCCATTGCTGATATCAGAAACCTATAGTAATAAAGTCCTTAAACTCCTCATCTTCCAATATAATACTCTGCAGAAATTGTAATCTGTCATTTATAAAATACGAAAAGATGGGAAGAAATATATATACACACCAGGACAAGGGGAGCACAAGAGAAGACCAGGAACAAGCAAAATGTTGATGACTCTAACGAATTTATGTTAACACAACAGATAACAGAAAACACCAGAAAAAATACTGTAACTGCCTCGATCTGGTATTCACGAACAACACCAACTTGACTGATGATATAAAAATAACCCACTGTTATCTCAGACCACAACATAATTGAGATATCAACTAAAATGGTGACAGCCTTAAAAGAAAATACTCATACGGAAGAAGGAAGCATATTTGAGATTTCTAACCTAAATTCTAAGACTATAAACTGGGAAGAAATCAGATCTCACAGGGCTCCAATAGAGTGGAAAACAGTGTTTGAGAATAAAGCAACCGAAGAAATGCTAACAACCTTGTAAGAAAAGACGTTGAAAATTTCAGAAAAATATGTTCCGAAAGCACAGACAAAAGGAAAGAGGAATTTTTTGAGAGGCAAAAATAAACAGTATTCCACAAAAGAAAGAGAGAAGTAATACAAAAAAAGCTGGAGCTTATCGATATGGAAATACAAGCCCTAATTAAGGGTCATACAGAGAGGGAAATGGAAATGCTGTAGAAGTAATAAAGGAAAAACGAAAATACTTCTATAGCTATGCGAAAAGGAAAACAAAAACGTTCGCCACTATCTGGTCCTAAAGGAAATAATGAACTAACCGACAATTTAAAAGAAATAGATGAAATACTGAGATCCTAGTAGGAATCAGTTTTCAGTACCCCAAAAAGTACTGACGGAGATGCGCTCGTTGAAGAGAAATTACAAAAAGAGTGTATAACAGATTTTAATTTTACCCCAGAAGATATAGCGCGAGCTATAGGACAAATGTGAACGTGTTGAACGTGAATGTGAACGTGAACAACTTATTGATTAAAAATTGTAAAAATGAAAGAGCTACAACACTATACTGAATATGGAGAAGATCCCTGGACAAGGGGATAGATCTCAAGCAAAGAACTATAAACCAGCGCCACTGACGTCCCGTCTCACCAAAATATTTGAAAGGATAGTTAGAGAGAAAATCTGTGACTTCTTGGAGAAATCGGAAAGCTTCATTGAGAACCAGCATGGATTCTGTTCAGGTCATGCCTATTACAACAAATAGAGCACTATAACAATATCATAGACGCACATGAAAGCAATGAAAACTAAAAGTCATATACACAGATTTTACTAAAGCGTTCGACAAATGTGAGATATAATAGCACATAAAATGAAACATATTGGAATAACAGGCGCAGTGGGAAAATGGATCTACGATTTCCTAAGAGAACGTCTGTAGTAGGTCGTAAAAATCCAAGGTATATTCTTATCAGAATCGGAAGTACGCAGTCAGTTCAGTACCACAGGCAACAGTATTGATTGGCTCCATATCCATTCATTATCATGCTAACAGACATAGACAGTGAAGCAACCACGATATAAAAGTCAGCAGAAAAATCAGTAAAGCAGAAGTGGAGGCCCTACAGAAGGACACGAACAGAATATACAAATAGTCAAAAGACAACAACATGAACTTTAACACCGAGAAATTTCACCTCTTGAGATATGGAAGAAACAAGGAGCTAAAGTAGACAGCATATTATTCCCCATATAGAAAGAAAATTCAGAGAAGCAAGAACGCAATAGATTTAGGGGTTATAATGACTGACGATAGGTGAAATTTGAGACACAAAATCAGATAGCAATAAACAAAGCAAAAAGAGTTGCGGGACAGGTACTGAGAACCTTTAAAAGAAGGGACAAGAGAGTAATGATTCCCCTGCTGAGTGCACTGATCATACCAAAACTAGAATACTGCTCAGTCTTGACGTTCCCATATAAAACGGAAGAAATTAATAAACTATAAGAAATTCAAAGAAATTTCACAGCCATGGTTGCAAAGAGTTCAACTATTGGGAAAAACTTCTTAAATTGAATCTATATTCACTGGAAAGAAGAAGAAAGAGATACACCATAATTTACACGTGGAAAATAATGGAGAAACTGGTACCTAACCTCAAGCTGAACCCAGTAACCACCCAAAAAAAGTGAAAAATAGAGAGGTAGAACGTGTAGTGTTCCCAAACTAAAGGCCAGACAGGGAACACCCTCAACTCTAAAGGAAAATAGCTTGGTTGTCAGGGGGCCAAGATATTCAACCAGCTTCCGAAGGAGATAAGAACATTACTGGTGTCAACGTAGAATTCTTCAAAAAATGACTAGATGCCTGACTCAGGACGGTACCAGATGAGCCGGGTGTGCCTGGCTATGTGCGATGAAGATCGCAAGAAAGCAACTCGCGCCTCCACCTGGCCAAGCCCAGAGGTGGGGCCACCAATTTGACCTTCGGGTGAAGAGAAACCAACGTACGGAGCTGCTATGAGGTTACGAGGTATATAAGTATATTACTTATAAAATACTTTATTGAATATTTATTGCTTGATTTTAGGAAAAACAAATTGTTAAAAAAAATGTCTGCAATGACTCTTCTAAAGCCGAAAAATCTTCTACAGTATAAATTAAATGGTTGTTTCCACTTTTCTTTATACTCGTACATGCTCAGTGTTTGCTCGTAACCGTTTAAAAGACCAGCCTTGATTGCCCACTATCAACTAATCACGAATTTCTCATTCCTCGTAATTCTGTGTCTTTGCATATAAGATATAATATACTGTATGGCCATTCAAAAATTTATTTGAGCTCCTTGTTTCAATAACAACAGTCTCATTATTAACAGCATAAATCCATAAAGAATAATAACCTATCGTTCATTTAAGAACCCTTTGCCAATTTGTTTATCTTTATTGTTGCAAAGGACTCTTAAAAAATATAAGTTTATTCCCTAATACATTCTAACAAATCATTTGGATACGATAGGAACAAAACTTTCAGTATTTGATGTTTTATTTTACAAAGCTATATTTTATTTCATATAAAATAATTTTTGTCTGCGAATGTCGCATAGATTATGTAATTTTGTTTTATAGGTTACTGAGAACCCATTGAAGTTCGAGGGAAACTATCTGTTAGCTTTTGTGTCGTCATCGTTATCGTAAACTTGATCTAAGTAAAAGGAAGCTCTATTGTCTGTATTTAGAAACATTTTACGAAACGATGCATATTATTATTATTATTATTATTATTATTATAACCTGACAATGCTTTTAACTTAAAAACAATAACTGCCACAAATAATCACCCAAGAAGCATCTGAATAAATGGTTTCGTTCAAAATTAAACCATTTTTCCGAATCACTTTAACATATTGCTTCCCAATATTTAGGATAAGGAGTACGATAAAAAATGTTCGCTTTAATAAAGTAAAGGCATAAAAAGTAAATCATAACATGTTAAAATATTAGATTGAAAGTAAACTTATTAGAATTGTTGCGCTATATGGTCACACAAAGTAAAAAATGGATTTCGGAAGAATCGGTCACGCCACATCATTTGCCACAAGTACGAGTTGAAGCTCCTTTTTGCATCCTTTCATTTTCTTTATATATTTAATGTAGGTTAACTGAATGCCAGGTTAGGTCAACTGTACGCCCTTGACGATTGGTTAAGTTAAGTTGTGATATTTTAGTTAAAACTAACGAAAATATCACGACTTAACCTAACCAATCATCAAGGGCGTACAGTTGACCTAACCTGGCATTCAGGTAACCTACATTAAATATATAATGAATGCCCGGTTAGGGCATTTATAGCTTTGCTTACGGTCGGTAGGTTATCTCCTAGATTACCAACCTCTTTCTAACCAGCCAACCTTTCTCTTTTTAACATATTGCTTCCCAGTGTTAATCACTTTAACATATTGCTTCCCTAATGCTTTGGGAAGCCTATGTTAAAGTGATCCATTTTGGCCTTCGTTTGACGTCGTTGGTAAACTTAAATCTTGGAAATTGTTGCTTTTTTCCTGGTGTTTTTGTGCATACGAATGACAGGACATATGCATCTATCTATCTATCTATCTATCTATCTATGCTCTGTCCTAACATACCCATATAAAAAAGAAGACATTAAACAACTAGAAGGGATTCAGAGAAGCTTCACAGCCAAGATCAATGGATGCAAAGAACTAAACTACTGGGATAGGTTACGCGAATTAAATCTATATTCACTGGAAAGGAGGAGAGACACACACACCATTATTTACACTTGGAAAATAATGGAGAAACTAGTCCCTAATCTTACTCTGAACCCTGTAACTCCCCAAACAACGGTGGGAAATAGAAAAGGAAGACTGTGTCGTGTTCCCAAATTAAAGGCGAGACAGGGAACATCCTTAATCCTGAAAGAAAATAGTTTTGTTGTGAGAGGACCAAAACTGTTTAATCAGCTGCCCAAAGACGTAAGAAACACGAGTGGTGTTGCAGTGGACATCTTCAAAAGAAGATTAGACGCCTGGCTCAGAACAATCCCCGATGAGCCGGGCGTACCTGGCTATGTGAGGTGGAGAGTACAAGAAACCAACTCACCACTTCATCAGGCCAACTCGAGAAGAGGGGCGACAAGCTTGACCTTCGTGAAATGAGGAATCATCGCACGGAACATTTGAAAAGTTAAAAGGTTGAAAGGTACACAGTATATATAAACTGGCGCACAAGTCAGGAGTTAAACGGGTCAGAGAAAATGGATCTTTTCCGTTCTGTGGCCGCCACTATTTTTAAATAAAAATTACTTTTTTAGTTAAAAACTTTAGAATTTATATTGAATAATTTATATATAATTTATGCAGTAATAACCTTTTAGTGATCCTGACTTTTGAGCCACCCTGTATATATATATATATATATAATAATTATATTAAATATATATATATATATATATATATATATATATATATATATATATATATACACACAGGGTGTTTCACAATCGGTGTGCCATACTTTGGGGGGTGACGACACCTGCCACCTGTGCCAGGACACACCACAAACAATTGAACACATTATGACACTGCAAAGCTGGGCACTTGCGTTTTCTTTGCGGTACTGCGGTACTGCGGTACTACCGCACTACCAAACCGGTACCGCATAACGCAGTACCGCAAAGGATCGCTGAAAGTACAGCAGTACCGCTACCGCATTCAAATTTCCCGCGGTACTTTCCGCGGTACCGACAAACACGGTAGTACCGCAGTACCGCAGTACCGCAAAAAAACCCGCAAGTGCCCAGCTTTGTATGACAGACTGTACAGCTCTAGCACAAGATAGAACACAACACAACATCACTAGTGCGCTATGCTATCCAACGCTTCCCTCTCATAAACAAAATACTCAGCACAAACATGCACCAAAAGGTGGCTGAGCAACTATCTTTCAGGAAGATACTCACATGTCACATTTAATGGCAAGTCATCCAAAAACAAGCTTTTTCCGAACGGGGTCCCTCAAGGCTCTGTTCTCTAACCAACACTCTTCAACTTATACATGCATGACATTCCAACACCCATAGATAACAAGCTTACCTTATCATCATATGCAGATGACATCACTCTAACATCCACCCATAACAACATCGACACCGCTACAAATAACCTACAAACATACATACACAGTATACAAGACTGGTTCACACACAATAGACTCAAAGTAGCGCCCACAAAATCAACCATCACCTTGCTAACAAGCAACACAAAAGAACACCAGATAACTCCACAGCTTACACTAAACAACACCAACATTCCACACACTCACAGGACCAAAATATTTGGGGTCACATACAACACGTCATTATCTTTTGCAAACCACATTCAGGACATTAAAA
Source organism: Bathynomus jamesi (assembly GCA_023014485.1). NCBI lineage: Eukaryota > Metazoa > Arthropoda > Malacostraca > Isopoda > Cirolanidae > Bathynomus > Bathynomus jamesi. The sequence goes on along the minus strand of JAJOZX010004592.1, from coordinate 367,553 downwards.
ACAAATGTACGTCAAGCCTTAACACGCTTAGGGTACTAACTGGCACAAACTTTGGACACCAGCAGGAAAGAACATCACTCATATACAAACAATATATTCGCTCAGTTATGGACTATGCTAGCCCATGCTGGGCACCCATTATCTCAAACACACACATAAACACCTTATAGACGATACAAAACAACGCACTTCGTATCATTACAAGATGTACTCAAACAACACCAATAGAACACCTGCACACAGAAACAAAAATACTGAAAGTTAGGGAACATTTAGACATGAGGGAACACAATTCATGGCAGCAGCGACAACTAACCCACAACACCCTTCCCACTCATGTACAATCATGCACCAACAACCTCGCACCATTAAGGTAACACTAGAGAGACATTATAACCAAATACTCCATTCCATACCACGCCACAGACATCACACAGTACAGAAAACACATACACACACACCTAACCCACAAAGCACTGACACGACTCTGTCCGAATGCGGTCCTAGGTGCGAAGCCGCCACCCACTGACAGGTCAGAGACCAGCCTGAGCAGATCGGATCGAGTTAACTTAGCACGATTCCGATGTGGAAATCACCCCAACTTACAGACATATAAACACAGACTAGACAACTCCACAGACGACACCTGCCACCTGTGCCAGGACACACCACAAACAATTGAACACATTATGACAGACTGTACCGCTCTAGCACAACAACGAACACAACACAACATCACTAGTGCGCTGACGCTGAACCTCTGGTTCACTCCAAAGAGGGCGATTAACTACTGATATTTATCTGAACTTTGACGAACGAATTGCCGCTTTTGATGGAGTACGTGCCCTTCGAGACAAGGCGCAGGATGTTCTTTCAGCACGATGGGGTGCTACCACATTTTGGTCGTCATGTTATGGATTACTTGAATCAGCGGTACGGGAATCGTTGGATTGGTGTGTTGGTCGAATCTCGTGGCCCCCCGAGATCTCCGGACCTAATCCCGTTAGATTTCTTTTATGCCTTTTAGTTTCGAATGTACCCGCTGTTCCTTTTCTTTTATGTAATAATGCTGGAGTATCCCCTTTCAACATCCAGCAGTAATCAGCCATGATGATGATGTCCCACCTTCCCTGATATCTCTTCTTCATTTCTTTAATGTCTTGGTGAAACTAAACATTTATGAGCATTTATAGGCAGTAGTTTTTAATCAAAATTTAATGAAAATTACTTACTTATTTAATATGAAATGACATTTTGTGAAAAATCTGTACGTGATGCCGAAAAATGAATATTATTATCGGAATCAGCGTGCAAAAATTACTATACGAGCTATAAAATATTTCGAACAACAAAACCATCGTAGGCCTGTGTTATGGATGCCGCTGCTTACATAAGGGAACACTCCGAAATGATTCAATGGGCAGTGGTCTTTTGTTTGGAATGAGCAAGGCTGTGCATTGAAAACCGAGGCGGACATTTTGAACATTTATAAGGTGTCTCATAAAATGTAGCAATAAATACATCAGATTAATACTCTCGTTTATTTTTTTCCGTACACCTTAAAACGTCCATAGCTCCGCAAAGGTTGGAAATAGCACTGATGTTGTATTAACTTTTTTACTCGATATCACCCTCCAAATCAACCCCCAAAGTATGGCAGACCGGTTGTGAAACACCCTAATTATATATATATATATATATATATATATATATATATATATATATATATATATATATTTTTTTTTATTTTTTTTTTTTTTTTTATTTTTTTAATAACTTTGAAACAAAGCTTTTTTTAAGTTTTTATTCCTCCCATAGTCAAAGAATAGAGAGATGCTATAGAAAAGTTCTTAAACATAATTTTTTTTTCAGTGAATCTTTTGGAACGATAAAGAAAGACATTTTTAATCAAAAGTTTCCTAGAAGAGTAATGTGTGATTCTATATCATAGATTTATATTGTATATTATATACTGTTTAGACTTAAATGTAATCTCATTGTAAAGGATTGTTATTTGAGCAGCGTTTCAATAAGTCCTGAATTGAGTGCATATAATCAAAGCTTATCTGCAGAGTGTTGACAAAAGTAAATAGACACCTTTGGTTTTCCATCGTTTTTAATTTGATAATAAAAGTCAATAAATAATAATAAATTTATTGAATTCAGTATATTTAGAATTCTGTTGCTTTCCCTTTTGAATTATTTAAAGATGACTCTCATTTTGGCATTCCATTGGTGAGCTTCGCCATTTGTTCTTGAGGACAGTTATCGTGGTTAATTTTATCAATCCTCTCTATATCTATTCAGGCACGCTCACATTTAACATATAAATAATTTTATGCAAAAGACTTAAAAACGAAATTTTTTAAGCGAGTGTAAAGTTAATATTTACTTTAAGCTCATGAGACACGTGGATTTTAATACAGCTTCACAAATTTTAACTCACTGACTCCCAATGTCATACTCAAAATTTGATGGTTGAACTAATTTTGTAAATTTACTGATCGACTGTCTTTTTTCAATTACACAAGAATGTATGAAATTTTGAAGAAGCTTGGAGTGACTAACTTAATCTGTAAACTTTGGTACGCCTCACGGACTTTATATGTGAAAACACAAAATTACAATGAATAAAAAAAACTCGTGATTGGTTGATATTGGCTAATCATAGTTGTTTTTAAAATTTTGGATCTTTTCGGTTTGACGGCCTGTAATATGTTTTAGCATTACTTGTTTTTTATTGTCAAGTTTTAATCGAGGATTTCAAAATAACATTCATGTTTTAGAGAAACAAATAGTGAGGCAGTTATATGCAATTTAACAAATTTAAAATATATATTTTTTAAACCGTATTGGGATCTTTTTGGTTTGACGGCCAGCGGAAAAAAACGAGTCATGGCTACGGGACCGTCAAATTCTAGACTCTACCAACTGGTTTGGTTAACAGAATGCCAAGTTAGGTCAACTGTACGCCCTTGACGATTGGTTAGGTTAAGTCATGATATTTTCGTTAGTTTACTGCCAAAACAAACGAAAATATCACGACTTAACCTAACAAATCGTCATGAGCGTACAGTTGACCTAAAACTTTGAGGGATTTTGGAATCTTAAAGCGTATATGATATTCTCTAAACTAAAATGTATAACTGCCTCACTATTTGTTTCTCTAAACCATTAATGTTATTTTTTAAATCTTCGATTAAAACTGGACAATAAAAAGCAAGTAATGTTAAAAAATATTACAGGCCGTCAAATCGAAAAGATCCAAAATTTTATCTACCTTACCTCCCAATTAAACCACTGTAAACAAAAGTAGAAACGAGTATTTAATGTATACTGTACACACAAATAAGATGGAACCAGTTTAGCGTATGTTAAGAAGGAATTATCATAATATCTCCAGAGCTGTGAAAGGAGATCAGTATCATCACCCACACATGCCCCATTAATGAATGTATCAATTCACCTTTTGCTGGATATCATCTGACGATGCAGGCTGAACAATGAACCACAAAAGGAGGCACGGGATTTAGAGAGGTCACATATTGCGACTCTTGACTGGAGACTCCTGAAATTAACTGTCATGCTCATTTATTGTACAGTGTTGACAAAAGTAAATAGACAAGTTTGATTTTCCTATTTTTTGATTTGATAGTAAAAGACAATAAGTAAAAATTTATTGAATCATTACACTGGGGAACAAATTTCAAATTTTTGTCTATTGAATTAGATTTGACAGTTACTTCTAGGTAATTTGGGTGCGCTGAGCACGAATCTTTACTCGGTTTTGCTCTATCAGGTCCTGATTTTGCTCAACATCCCTCCTCTTTCGTCGTATTCATAAAAAGGTTTTTTTCTCAATACTCGCTAAGTCTTTTTGCAGTTACACATTATGCAACTAGGTTTTTATCTAGGTATTTGTACCTATTGTTATGGTATTGTTGTATTATGTATATTTTTATATGTAACACCCTAAAAATATTTTTAATTTTGTCATTTTTAACCCATTTTAATATTAGTAAATTAAGCTAAAAATATCATAGAATTCTAAAATTTTCTCGAGCGTTCCTGTTCTCTGTAGAGTATTCTAGAGGGACAACTAAAATATATAAAAGCGACTCGTTTCCAGAGTTAATCAGTCAATTCAATCAGTCAGTCAGTCAGTCAGTCAGTTGAGTTAGTTTAATTAAGTTTGGGCATTAACATAATTTTGAATTGGCATTCATGATTTAGTGAGTAATTTTGTCATCGTGATTAATATAGTTGATTTAATTAGACGTAATTTATATTGTACCTACTCATCCGTGTTTCTAGTTTAATTTCATAGATTGTAAGTACCTATTTCATAATAAGTACCTATTTAAACTAATTTTTGTGTTTATATTTCAGATTTTCTTAAATTTATATGAATTAAGGGCTTTAAATACCTTTACAAATTGGCAGAACAATCAAACAATATGTCATCAAGCACTAGAAAGTTCAAATGCAAAAAACAACCCTGATTCCTTCTGTTATATATGTGGAAATTTTACACTTCCACATCAACGAGCAAATATAACTGACTTCGTAAAAAGAGCTTACTTAGCTTATTTTGGCATAAAACTGGGGGACCAAGATAAATCGTGGGCTCCACATAAAGCCTGCACTATATGCATTGAAAGACTGCGCGACATTGGACGAAGGGTTCGGATTCAAAAATACCTTTTGGAGTTCCGATGGTAAGTTTATGATTTCATAAAACTACGTAATTTAATCACTAGTATACTGTAACTTACCTAAATGTAATTGTAACTTAGGTACATAAACAAAAATTTACAGAAAATGTTTATAAGAATCTCAAATATTGCATAAGGTTGAAACACATAGAAATGTTAAATGTTTGGGTGATAACTTTGATAAAATTCATAAAAACAAGTCTCTCGTCGCTTTTGTTAACGCTTTACAATTTTTTTTCCATATCAGGTGTGGCGAGAGCCTACTAACCACGAGACCGATTGCTACCTTTGCTTTGTCAAGACTTCGGGCTTCACTAAAAAACATAAACATTGATCGAGTACCCAAATTTCGACACCGCGATACGACCTGTGCTACATTCAAATGAGATCCCCATTCCAAAATTTAAGGGTCTGCCAACTCAAAATTAGTTGAAGATGTTCCTGAAAATATTGTTATGCACTTGAGGAGTCAGACACCGATTTGACCCCAGCGTATTTGAAAGTCAAAACGATCCGCAAAAGTTTAACCAGGCCGAGTTGAATGATCTTGTAAGGGATCTAAATTTGCCAAAAAAGGCTGCGGAAATTTTAGCTTCAAGACTTAAAGAGAAAAACTTGCTTACTTCAAACACATACATTTCATTTTACAGAAAAGAAAGAAGAACTTGTTAAATATTTTAGAACAGAGGATAGTTTAGTATATTGCTGCGACATAGTTGGTTTGTTAAAGAAGATGGGGGTTGTGTCTTACGATGCAAATGATTGGCGCTTGTTTTTAGACAGTTCGAAAAGAAGTCTTAAGTGGTGTTGTTGCATAATGGCAATCTATACGGCTCGATACCGATTGGGCACTCAACAAAATTAAAAGAAAAGTATGAACATATAGAAAAGGTTTTAAATCTTATCAAATATAGGGAGCACGAGTCGATCATATGTGTTGACTTAAAAATGGTTAATTTTCTGCTAGGACAACAAGGAGGGTATACTAAATATCCCTGCTTCCTTTGCTTATGGGACAGCAGAGCCAAGGAAGAACATTATTTCAAACAAATCTGGCCAGCACGAACATCACTTACTGTCGGAGAAAAAAACGTAATTAATCCACCTTTAGTGAGCAGAGATAAAATCATATTTCCTCCTCTGCATATAAAACTAGGCCTCATTAAACAATATGTAAAAGCTTTAGATACGAACGGCGAGTGTTTCAAATACATAACTTCAAAATTTCCAAGTTTAAGTTATGAAAAAATCAAGGCGGGAATTTTCGACGGTCCATAAATAAGAACAATGATTAAAGACAGCAATTTTCCTAATGTCATGAATGAACGCGAAAAAAATGGCTGGTTCTCATTCGTGGACTTGATAGAAAAATTTTTAGGCAATTATAGGGCAGATAACTACGAAGAAATCGTAAAAAAACTTTTAAGGGACTACAAAGAGTTAGGTTGCAATATGAGCATAAAAATGCATTTTTTGAATAGCCATCTTGACCAATTTCCAAGTAATTTAGGTGATGTAAGTGACGAACAAGGGGAGGGATTCCACCAAGATATCAAAATTATGGAGGAACGGTACCAAGGCCGCTGGGATTCCCACATGATGGCTGATTACTGCTGGTGCTTGAAAAGAGACCTGCCATCAACAAGCAAATACGCTAGAAAGTCTTACAAAAGAAAATTTTTGCCACAGTGAAAGCTTCATATGTTTGTTTTTTATTTTAAGTCATTTCTATCGTTATAATGTAATTTTACTGTAGTTTGAACTGCTTGTATTCATGAAACTTGAAAAAAAAATTTAACACATGACTTAATTTTTTAGTCCTAATTTGAAAAATCTGGAAAATGGCACATAGGCTGTCGACAAGAATCAGGACCTGATAGAGCCAAACCGAGTTGAAATTCGTATTCAGCGCACCCAAATTACCTAGAATCAAGTGTCAGATATCATTCAATAAAATACGTGTTGCCCAGTGTTATATTTAGAATCGTGTTGCTTTCTCCTTTGTATCGTGTAAAGCTGACTCACGTTCTGGCATTTCATTGATGAGCTTTGTCATTTGTTCTCGAGAACAATTATCGTGGTGTCTATTTACTTTTGTCAACCCTCTGTATGTACAGTTGCCCGCATATGTAATGTTTCTCGCCTCACAGGCGACTCCGTACATATGGCAACGTCGCAGTGGACGGGGGAACAACCGAGTCCAACAATACAGGGTGTACATAAAGTCAGGATCTATTTTTGTGAAGCACTTGGAAATTATATGGAATTCAATCATAAAATGATAAAGTGGTAACATTTATTAAATAATTAAGAGTAGGATTCGACGTGACGCCCATCAGTATCCCTGCACAGCTCAAATCGTTCCGCAGCATTTCTAAACACATTCTGGAGCATTTGCGGGGTTATGTTATCTGCAGCAGTTCGTATACGTGTACGTAAGTTTTCAAGACTCGTAATCTTCGTCTGATAGACGTGCGATTTGATAAAGCCCCATGCAAAGAAATCTAAAGGGGTTAAATCTGGTGATCTCGCTGGCCAAGGTCTTTGTTGCTTCCGCGTCCGATCCAGCGATTTGGAAAACGTCCATTTAGATAATCCTGAACAATTTTGGCATAGTGACAAGGAGCACCATCATGTTGATAGACGACGGGGATAGGATTGTTAGTACCGTCGTTTATCAACATGATGGTGCTCCTTGTCACTATGCCAAAATTGTTCAGGATTATCTAAATGGACGTTTTCCAAATCGCTGGATCGGACGCGGAAGCAACAGCGCTTGGCCAGCGAGATCACCAGATTTAATCCCTTTAGATTTCTTTGCATGGGACTTTATCAAATCGCACGTCTATCAGACGAAGATTACGAGTCTTGAAAACTTACGTACACGTATACGAACTGCTGCAGATAACATAACCCCGCAAATGCTCCAGAATGTGTTTAGAAATGCTGCGGAACGATTTGAGCTGTGCAGGGATACTGATGGGCGTCACGTCGAATCCTACTCTTAATTATTTAATAAATGTTACCACTTTATGATTGAATTCCATATAATTTCCAAGTGCTTCACAAAAATAGATCCTGACTTTATGTACACCCTGTATATATAACACAGACATATACTCTATATCCAAAGGACAATTGAATGTGCATTCATTGACATACAGGTAATTATATTGTAATGTCTGTGTTGATAACAGTAAACAATTAATATGATCGTATACAGCGTTGAACTCCATGTAGTTTACTAGTCTTATACAGTAATAAGGTTCCATTATGATTACTGCAAGTCTGTATGAACAGCTACCACAATACAACTTTTGGATCACTTTAACATATTGCTTCCCAGTGTATATCACTTTAACATATGCTTCCCAGTGTTAATCACTTTAACATAATGCTTCCCAAAAATAGACATTACACAGCCAATTACAGTTACATTACAATAGTTTATAATATTTAGAGATTAGCTAGTCGAGAAAATATAAATTTATGGACAACTTAACTTATTATACTTTGCCATTTTTTGTGAATGTAAAATATTTGGATCACCTGAAGATCAGGGCCCCCAGCCTTCTTTAGTTAGCCTTATAAGGCTAACGAAAATATCACGACCTAACCTAACCAATCGTTAGGTCAACTGTACGCCCTTGACGATTAGTTAGGTTAGGTCGTGATATTTTCGTTAGTTAGCTTAGATTACCAACCTCTTTCTAACCAACCAACCTTTCTCTTCTTAACATATTGCTTCCCAGTGTTAATCACCTTAACATATTGCTTCCCAGGAGGGATCATTTTAACATATTGCTTCCCGAATGCTTTGGGAAGCAATGTTAAAGTGATCCCAACTTTTTATATACTAGTGAATTTGCACCAAAAATAGACATTACACAACCAATTACAATTACATTCCAATAGTTTATAATATTTAAAGATTATTTAGTCGAGAAAATGTAAATTTATGGACAATTTAACTTATTATGCTTTGCCATTTTTGTGAATGTAAAATATTTTTATATAATTACACTGAAATGAGTATAAATTATCATAGTTTTTTTGGTGTTAAATTTTCTGTAAATATCGATTTTGTTTTGTAATGAAAATTTTAAAATTTCAAATAATCAGTAAGAGAATCAGCTAAATTTGGCCGATGCCAATGCCCAAAAAATGGCCGATTCTTCCAATGCCGACGAATCAGTACACCACTAGTTTTTATTGATTTTGCCAATTTTGAGGGCCAGGTTCTTTACTGGTAAATATACTATTCAATTTGATGTAATAACATGTTTTATAGATTTAATGACTCACGCATGTTGTTTATACCCTCATGTAATCGCAAGTTCCTTTAAAAATATCATCTTATTTGTTAAACTTTAATACAAAAAATGTCTCACCTTCTATTTTTTTTTACATATTATAAGATAGTGTAATGGCTCCAAATAAAGAAATTTCATACAAAAATAGGTTGAAAATTATTGTCCTCCATAAAGAAGGCAACATTCAAAGACAAATAGCTACTAAAGCTGGAGTATCATTGTCTACTATTTCCAAAACACTTTCTCACGCCTCATAAACTGGGGATGTGAAGAACAGAACAGGTTGAGGATGGAAAGCGAAAAACATCTATAAAAGATGATGAGTATATGATAATGATGAGCAAGCGTAATAAAAAGAAGACTGGTGGGTGGGGAAGGGGAATGAAGGAGTGTGGAGGTTGGTGTAATGTCCAATTTTGGTTCAAATTCACTAATATATAAAAAGTTGTATTGTGGTAGCTGTTCATATAGACTTGCAGTAATCATAATGGAACCTTATCTTACTGATAATTGTGACGGTCGAACTGCCTGTGAACTTTCTCTCTTTGTTTCTTATGGCCGGCCAAACCACTGGCTAGATTTGGATGAGAGTTAGGGAATAGGGGTAACTGAGGCCGGGGAAGAAGATAGGCTATGTGGCGTTGGTCTCCAAGGTCTTCTGAGGCCGCCGCTGGAGGCCTCTGTATTTCGGATTGGTTGAAAGATAGTGACATAAAATGGGCGGAGTTCTAGCATATAATATATATATATATATATATATATAAGAACATAGGCTATGTGGCGTCGGCCTCCGAGGTTATATATATATATATATATATATATATATATATATATATATATATATACATCGAAACCTACGGCAAAATTATTCAATGACCGGTTAGGTTAATTGAATGCCCGGTTAGGTCAACTGTACGCTAGGCCCAGTCGAAAATGGGAATTTTTTATTTCTTAAAAAGTTACACTATGTGAGAAGTTTCATTTTATCATCTTAACAAAATATTAAAATATCAAGCATGTGCTACCCTACTAGCCCTATCACATGTTCCTCCTCCCTTTTTTACCTTCATATTTTCATATGTTTAATGTTGTTATATGTTACATGATAAATTGTTTGTTTAATGCTTGATATTTTTATGTTTCTGATAAATAGAAATAATTTTCATTTGCTTTAATTGTAATTTGAATTATCATAAATTATAAATTACATATAATTTGATTTTACTTCTGAATATAAACTATGACTACTAGAAGCAAGTCCTCAAATGCAGCCTTTGGATATCCTACGGAATTCCCAGCAGCCATGACTCCTTCAAAAGCAGATGTTGTGAGACACTACCTTTTGTGCGCCCGTCGTGAAGAAGCTAAATCAAAAGGATCAGCAACTGCTAATGATTGTTACAGGGTTGTTGTAAAAGATATTAAAGACATTTGGATGAAATTTTCTTTTCCTACGATTAACACCAAAGGTGTCTATCTTAAAGTCAGTCGACTAATAGAAGAAGCCTCAAAATTGAACAAGGTGCCGTTACATCGAAGAAATGACAGTTCTGCCTTAAAAGTAGCTCATTATAATGAAATGTTTGATACATTTTCTTGTGAATGCTATGATAAGGGAATTGATAGGAAATCTTGCAGGTGTAAGGATAAAATACCAATGGCAGAATGGGAGTCTTTTGTGGGTCAAAAACAAAGAAAAAAATTAGTTAGGACCAATTGATCGCATAGCTAGTTCAAAAAAGAAGAGATCTTTAGCAAGAGCCCAAGAAGCACAAAACCATCAACTAAAAGCACAAGAAGAAGTGACTGAAGCCACCAATGTTTTACCATCGGAATTTATAAAAAATACCGAAGAAGACATGGATGTAGATTCAGAGAGTCAGGATGTAGATTATGAGGCCGATTTAGAATTGACTGAGAATATTCAGAACAGGCACTCCTATAAAAACCTAGCATTAATAGCAGATCGTTATCGTGTAAGTTGTAGGGCTACAGCTGCAATAGTCAATGCAGCTTTAAAAGATATGGGGATCCTTAACCACACCAACATGCTTGACAGAAAGAAATTAGAAAGATAAAGAAATCGCACGGGGTGAAACAAATACTTTTAGGTCTAAATACGAAAATCTGAAGATGGAGTGCTTGGATTTGATGGAAGGAAAGATAACACATTAACTAAAAGTGGAAAGATAAAAGAAGAACACTATGTAATTGTAAAAGAACCTGGAAGCATCTATGTAGACCATGTCACACCAGATAATGGAACTGCTCGCTGCATAGCAGAAGAGTTGATAACTATTATTACAAACTCGAACAGCACAGATACTATCAAAGCTTTACTGTGTGATTGTACTCCCGTAAATACAGGAAAAATTGGTGGAGCCATAAAACTGGTTGAAATTCATTTTAACAGACGAGTGCAGTGGTTGGTGTGCCTCTTGCATTTGAATGAGCTGCCTTTTATGCACATCTACAAAGCCATTGATGGTAAAACAACAGGTCCAAATACTTTTGTGGGTTCAGTTGGAAATAAACTGAAAACAGATTTAACAAAATTGGAGGTAGTCAAATATTCTCGCGTAAAGGGAAACATTAAAGAAATTCCAGCAAATGTTGTGAAGGAGCTAAGCAGTGATCAAAGATATCTCTATGATATGTGTCTGGCAGTACAAACTGGAGACATTTCTCAAGATCTGTCCACTCAATTCCCAGGTACCCTTCACAACAACAACATAGATCAATCATAGAATCAGTATTAAAGAATAACGCCTACTTTGCCCACCCAGAAAATATACTCATATCAATGGTAACTGACAAGAGACTAGAATTTAGGGAGCATGCTATTCAGAAAATCATCCTTTCAAGAACAGGATTTTCAGGTACCAGAATCTTTGAGTTGCCTCGAACCCTCAATTTCCAATCTACTGACTACTACTACTCCACCGCTGCTAAACAGTTTTAGCGACGATGAGCTACTACAGGCTCGATGTAAGCCACTGGAGATAGCTTCTTTTCCATGCCACAGTCAAAGTGTGGAAAGGGCAGTGAATCTATGATAGTAACAAAGGCATGTCAGGAAAGAATAGGATATGACAACCGTCAAAAGCTTATCTTAAACTCATTAGAATCAAGGCGAAAACTGCCCAAGTTTGAATGGAAGCCCAATGGAATGAGTAAGAAACATATGAAATGAAATTTCCTAATAATATTGAAAATTTCTTCCCTTTTGATGTGATAAGGAACAATGAAAAAGTGAATTGAATTTTAGCACATTTATTATGCCTCTAATTTTTTCTTCTGAATATATTGTTGTACTTAATTAATTTTCCTAATACTGTACATTATTAGATAAAATATTATACGTTAATGAAGATTTATGTCATCAAAAAACCTTAAGGTAGAGTAAGTCTCGTATAAATGGAATATTCTTCAATATAGGTCAAAAAGTGAAAAATTGTGCCAGGGGTAGGAGGCTTTAAACAGCGAAAATAATTTTTGAGGGGGTTCCTGTGTTCCATTCAAACCCCTCACAATATGTACCTTTTCAATATAAAATTTCGACCCGGCCTCCTGTCCGCCCTTGAGATTGGTTAGGTTAAGTCGTGATATTTTCGTTAAAACTGACGAAAATATCACGACTTCACCTAACCAATCGGCAAGGGCGTACAATTAACCTAACCGGGCATTGAATTAACCTAACCGGGTGTGTATATATATATGTGTATATATACTGTGTGTGTATATGTTAACCCCCCCTTTATGGCCGTTTGTCGGTTCGGATTCGAAGGGGGTTCTAGTTAGGAGGCTGCAACGGATGCTTCTTCTTTATACTTTTCTATAATTCTTTTCGGTCGCCTTAGGGGGTCGACACTCTGTTAATTCTTTTCTTTCTGCTTCTTAATTCTTCTCTTTTTATAATTATCGACTTTTCTGACTAAGTTCTGAAGCGAGCACGGCTCAAAGGAAAAAGATAAAAACTTCTTAAAGGGTGGTTTACTTCTTAAAAATTACAGTTGGTACTCTGAATTACAAGGGTAGAGGTTCGACCTCTTTCGACCATGGCTCAGGCCGGAATCTAAAAATACTTAAGTTAAGGAGGCAAGGGGCTTCTGCCCCCTCCCGACGAAGTGCTAATCTGAAGAAGTCTAATGAGAGGCTCTCGAATAATGAAGATTAATCTAGAAGTGTCTTAAATGAAGTCCTATAATGAAGTGAAGTATTTTACAAATATACGTATAATATAACAAATGTTTGGGGGAGAACAGTTGAAGGTTAAATTTCCCCCTTTTTTTTTAAACACATGATCAGATGTTTTTTGAAAGATTTCAACTAAAAACAATAAAAAAATAAAAAAATAAAAAAGAACAACTATCGCTGATTCTACATTCCTGAAAGCGATATAATTTCGTATTAGCACATAAGCACAATTTTGAGTACATGACTGAGTACGTATTAATTTTGGTTCATTACAATTACGATTACAATTACCAATTAATTCATATTCACTTATTATTGTTTTAATTACAATTCCATTAAAGTACATTCTTACATTATAAATTAAATCATTACATTTAATTAGTTTCACTGAAGTACATTACAAGTTATTGTTCATTACAGTTTCATTAAAGTACATTACATCAATTACATTATATTAAAGGATTACATTTAATTACAATTTTAGCAAATTGTTAATTGACATATCTACTACTGAAATAATATGCTATAATGTTATAAATTCGAATCAAAGCGAAAGGAGACCTTTTTTATCTTAGAAGCGTTCAAATTATGCTGGGATGAGTGGAATTTCTGATAATAACTTACTAAGCATTGTCTAGAGTTCACCTCGGGAGGTCAAATAATTAAAAATAAAAATGAAAAAAATAATACGAGAACGTTTTTTCGCGTTCCCGAACGAAGGCAAAGGTTTTGCGTTTCATAGATTGACACGAGTAAAAATAGACTGATAAGTTGATAGGGCATAAGTAGACAATAGGTAGATGAATGAATAAGTAATAAAATTAATAAAGGATAGCGGTCAAGCTAAAATATGGACGTATGGGGGCGGGGATATGGTCGAATAATAGTTATATTTATACTACATAACATAAATAATGACTTCTATAGGGTGTACAGTTTTTATTATGATGATATATAAATTTTCATACATTGAATACTAGAGATATGATGAAGGGAAATTAATGACGGAAAATGTGACGTCATAGTTATTGAATTTGTACGTATAGTACGAATCATTGTTAGGAAGATTTACAAGAACGAATTAGAGACACAGAGTGGGAACGTAAAGTGAATAAAGTTATTTTGTGACGTCATAGTGTATAAGTCATTATTACAAATCGAAATTTTACCCAAAACTCGATTCTGCGATTTTGGCTTCTAACGTAAAAATGGACATTCGAACATAAAACTATTGTTCATTGTTCGCTTTTTACATTACTCTCCCCTTTTAAAATGATATTTATACAATAATTTAATAGGGTACCATTAATACAATACAAATGAGAAAATAACATCCTAACTAATTCAAGTTAGGTGACGAATTTTTCTTTACATTACAAGTTTTATACAGAACAAGTGAGTTATTATATAATATAAAGGAATTCAAAGATTAATACTTTAGTTTAGACAAACATTTAATAGGATTAATACATTAATTTAGACAACCAATTAAGTTAGACAAACAATGATATGGTTAAAATTTTTTTTACAAAATTTTATTTTTTTTTCTTCTGTGGGATAAATTATATTCATAATGAATAGGTAAGAGGGAAAAATATAAATCATACAAGCTATAAGCTAATTTTTATTGACTAGTGTAGGTAAAAATAGAATTACGTAATGGATGATGTATAGACCTGTCGTCTAGTGTGTATTTTTGTGTACTAGGTATAAAGTGTGTAGCTGATAATTTCGAGACAGATTGTTAAATTAACTGTATAAATGCATGAATGCAAAAATGCATGAATGCAAAAATTGATTAAGACTAAATCGCATAGTTGGCACTTACGTAATGAAATAGTTTTATTGTGATATTCAATGATTTGAGTATGAGGTTTGTATATATAGTATATATAGTGTGCATGCATTTTTATTGACTGTTGTAGGTACAAATCGAATTACGTAGTGGATGATGTATAGACCTGTGGTCAAATGTGTAGGGATTTGGAAGTTTTTTTTGAATTAACAAAGTTTAAAAATGATGTATAATAATTTAAGGACAGTTACTCACGATTAATTGAGCAAAATAAAAATAAAAAATACAAATTAAAAATATGAATCAATTGTGCATTTCCACGAGCTAAATACAATTTTATAATATTCTAAAAAAAATAAAAGTAAATCGAATCATATATAAATTTCGATCAAGAATAAAAAAGTTATTGAAATGAAAGGGAAGCATTTCGAACAATCTTTTCTTTTAATAATTTCAATTGAATTTTATATTAAAAATTATTTTTATATAATAAAAAAAATATTAAAAAGGTTTAATATTTTTTGCAGGTTAAGTAGAAAAATCATACTTTTTCGTTGAATGTTGATAGAATTTGAATTATTTGATATTTTAGTCTGAAAACTTTTTTGCATATAGACAAATACATTGTTTTATTGCGTAGAAGTTTTATTAAAAATTAAATGAATGAAATTTAAGATATGTGCGGTCATACGGGTAAATTTCCCGATCGTACAGAGCAGGATAAATTAGGTACATGATCGATTAATTGTTACACAACTATTATTTTCACGTATACATTACAATAATTACCAAAATCGTTACAAACAATTGTAAAAACTATTTTGGTTACAAACAACAAAATGTCATTTCACCTGTATATTTATATACGCAATAATGACATGAACAAGAAAAAGGTTAAACTAAAGACGCAAATCGGTCAATTCAGGTTGAATTTTTAATTCTCTTTTACAAAATAAAAATGTTGAATTAAATTCTTAAATTACATTTTCTTAAATTACAAGAAAAGTTGAATTCAATTGACTGCATTGAAAACTAACTTGGGACTCGAATAAAAAATGATTTGGAATAAATCTCTGACTTCAAGTAAAACTCTGACTTGAAATAAACTCTGACTTCGAATCTAACTCTGACTTCGAATCTAACTCTGACTTCGAATCTAACTCTGACTTCGAATCTAACTCTGACTCCGAATCTAACTGAAATCTCTGGGGCGGTTGTCCCTCTTAGATGCAACCTATTGACTTGAACTCTTATCAAGTATCTCTATAAATCTCTGGGGCGGTTGTCCCTCTTAGATGCAACCTATTGACTTGAACTCTTATCAAGTATCTCTATAAATCTCTGGGGCGGTTGTCCCTCTTAGATGCAACCTATTGACTTGAACTCTTATCAAGTATCTCTATAAATCTCTGGGGCGGTTGTCCCTCTTAGATGCAACCTATTGACTTGAACTCTTATCAAGTATCTATAAATCTCTGGGGCGGTTGGCCGTTTTGGCGAAACCTTCTGACTTGACCTCTTATCAAGTATTCTGAACTGAAAATGAAACTAAAATGGAAAATGACTGCACTTGACCTCTATTCAAGTGGAGACGATTAACCTCTCTCTTGGTTGACCCTCTTGGTGCAACCTTCTGACTTCAAAAACTGATTTAAAAAATGACTTAAAAAAAAATGACTTCAAAAAAATGACTTCAAAAATCTCTCTAAATCTATAAACTCTCTCTCTTAATTTGCAAGTCAATTCAATTCAGTAATTGAAAAAAATTTGCAAACAAAAAAAAAAAAAAATGTAAACAACATTTCATTCTGATGTACGGGAAGGTACATAAAATAAAATTATTCTATACTGAATATAACAGTGAAAATAACTCTGAAAATAACTTAAAAATAATTAACTCTGTTACAATTAACTTCTGTTACAATTAACTTCTGTTACAATTAACTTCTGTTACATTTAACTTCTGTTACATTTAACTTTCTTTTACAATTAACTTTCTTTTACAATTAACTTTCTTTTACAATTAACTCTCTCTTTGAAATTTACTGTTTCACTAAAAAAAAGTGTATCACTGGTGTCTGAAGTGTTCACTGTGTTTTGTGTTAATTCTGGCTCCATACTAAATATTAACTGTTGATAGTACTGATTTTTTTTCAAGTGTTTATAAATTTCTTAAAAAAACAAAATGTACTTAACAAAAGTTTCTATGGGGAAAATCCTTGAGACGTGTCCTGAAGACGTCTTGCTGGCTACTTGTTCCTGGGTGAAAACTAGGTGTGAAGAACTTGGAGTCGTGACACACCGGTCAAGGGTGGATGTTACGAACTAGAAGTCGTGACACGCCGGTCGACTGGTTTTATCCTGATGCAGGGTAATTTCTATCTTGGCCAAAGAGTGGCCTCTTCTTAAAATCTTCTTCTTCTTAAAATAATCTTGTTATTATCCTGATGCAGGGTAATTTCTATCTTGGCCAAAGAGTGGCCTCTTCTTAAAAATCTTCTTAAAGTAATCTTCTTATTATCCTGATGCATGGTAATTTCTATCTTGGCCAAAGAGTGACCTCTTCTTAAAATCTTCTGGTTAAAATAATCTTCTTAAGATCCTGGTAAAGGGTCTCCACAATGTTAGAATCCTCTTCTTGAGAATCTTCTTATCCTGGTAGTAGGGTCCAGTCTTGTAATCTTCCATCTTAAAAATCTTCCACTTCTTAAAAATCTTCTTCTTCTTCTTAAAAATCTTCTCTTTCTTAAAAATTCTTCTGTTAAAAATCTTTTTTTTTTAAATATTCTTGGTAAAATCATCTTGATAGTAGGGTCGCCAATTTTTCTTTATCCTGGCAAGGTCGCCAGCTTTTTTAGAATCTTCTTATCTTTCTTCTTCTTATCCTGGCTGGGTCTGGGGTGTCTCGTATAGACGAGGCGTTCTTGTTAAGGGGCAAGGGGGCTCTGCCCCTCCCCTGCAGCGAGGCTGCAGTCCAAAGAAGAGTCTCGAATGAAGTTCTCTGATGAAGAAGTAATCTGAAGATCTCTAATGTGAAGAGTCCTAATAATGAAGATTAATCTAGAAGTGTCTTAAATGAAGTCCTATAATGAAGTGAAGTA
The DNA here is from genome assembly GCA_023014485.1 of Bathynomus jamesi. NCBI lineage: Eukaryota > Metazoa > Arthropoda > Malacostraca > Isopoda > Cirolanidae > Bathynomus > Bathynomus jamesi. The sequence goes on along the minus strand of JAJOZX010004592.1, from coordinate 349,432 downwards.
TTTTACAAATATACGTATAATATAACTTAAATGTTTGGGGGAGAACAGTTGAAGGTTAAATTTCCCCCCCTTTTTTTTTAAACACATGATCAGATGTTTTTTGAAAGATTTCAACTAAAAACAATAAAAAAATAAAAAAATAAAAAAGAACAACTATCGCTGATTCTACATTCCTGAAGCGATATAATTTCGTATTAGCACATAAGCACAATTTTGAGTACATGACTGAGTACGTATTAATTTTGGTCATTACAATTACGATTACAATTACCAATTAATTCATATTCACTTATTATTGTTTTAATTACAATTCCATTAAAGTACATTCTTACATTATAAATTAAATCATTACATTTAATTAGTTTCACTGAAGTACATTACAAGTTATTGTTCATTACAGTTTCATTAAAGTACATTACATCAATTACATTATATTAAAGGATTACATTTAATTACAATTTTAGCAAATTGTTAATTGACATATCTACTACTGAAATAATATGCTATAATGTTATAAATTCGAATCAAAGCGAAAGGAGACCTTTTTTATCTTAGAAGCGTTCAAATTATGCTGGGATGAGTGGAATTTCTGATAATAACTTACTAAGCATTGTCTAGAGTTCACCTCGGGAGGTCAAATAATTAAAAATAAAAATGAAAAAAATAATACGAGAACGTTTTTTCGCGTTCCCGAACGAAGGCAAAGGTTTTGCGTTTCATAGATTGACACGAGTAAAAATAGACTGATAAGTTGATAGGGCATAAGTAGACAATAGGTAGATGAATGAATAAGTAATAAAATTAATAAAGGATAGCGGTCAAGCTAAAATATGGACGTATGGGGGCGGGGATATGGTCGAATAATAGTTATATTTATACTACATAACATAAATAATGACTTCTATAGGGTGTACAGTTTTTATTATGATGATATATAAATTTTCATACATTGAATACTAGAGATATGATGAAGGGAAATTAATGACGGGAAAATGTGACGTCATAGTTATTGAATTTGTACGTATAGTACGAATCATTGTTAGGAAGATTTACAAGAACGAATTAGAGACACAGAGTGGGAACGTAAAGTGAATAAAGTTATTTTGTGACGTCATAGTGTATAAGTCATTATTACAAATCGAAATTTTACCCAAAACTCGATTCTGCGATTTGGCTTCTAACGTAAAAATGGACATTCGAACATAAAACTATTGTTCATTGTTCGCTTTTTACATTACTCTCCCCTTTTAAAATGATATTTATACAATAATTTAATAGGGTACCATTAATACAATACAAATGAGAAAATAACATCCTAACTAATTCAAGTTAGGTGACGAATTTTTCTTTACATTACAAGTTTTATACAGAACAAGTGAGTTATTATATAATATAAAGGAATTCAAAGATTAATACTTTAGTTTAGACAAACATTTAATAGGATTAATACATTAATTTAGACAACCAATTAGTTAGACAAACAATGATATGGTTAAAATTTTTTTACAAAATTTTATTTTTTTTTCTTCTGTGGGATAAATTATATTCATAATGAATAGGTAAGAGGGAAAAATATAAATCATACAAGCTATAAGCTAATTTTTATTGACTAGTGTAGGTAAAATAGAATTACGTAATGGATGATGTATAGACCTGTCGTCTAGTGTGTATTTTGTGTACTAGGTATAAAGTGTGTAGCTGATAATTTCGAGACAGATTGTTAAATTAACTGTATAAATGCATGAATGCAAAAATGCATGAATGCAAAATTGATTAAGACTAAATCGCATAGTTGGCACTTACGTAATGAAATAGTTTTATTGTGATATTCAATGATTTGAGTATGAGGTTTGTATATAGTATATATAGTGTGCATGCATTTTTATTGACTGTTGTAGGTACAAATCGAATTACGTAGTGGATGATGTATAGACCTGTGGTCAAATGTGTAGGGATTTGGAAGTTTTTTTTGAATTAACAAAGTTTAAAAATGATGTATAATAATTAAGGTTAAGACAGTTACTCACGATTAATTGAGCAAAATAAAAATAAAAAATACAAATTAAAAATATGAATCAATTGTGCATTTCCACGAGCTAAATACAATTTTATATATTCTAAAAAAAATAAAAGTAAATCGAATCATATATAAATTTCGATCAAGAATAAAAAAGTTATGAAATGAAAGGGAAGCATTTCGAACAAATCTTTTCTTTTAATAATTTCAATTGAATTTTATATTAAAAATTATTTTTATATAATAAAAAAATATTAAAAAGGTTAATATTTTTTGCAGGTTAAGTAGAAAAATCATACTTTTTCGTTGAATGTTGATAGAATTTGAATTATTTGATATTTTAGTCTGAAAACTTTTTGCATATAGACAAATACATTGTTTTATTGCGTAGAAGTTTTATTAAAAATTAAATGAATGAAATTTAAGATATGTGCGGTCATACGGGTAAATTTCCCGATCGTACAGAGCAGGATAAATTAGGTACATGATCGATTAATTGTTACACAACTATTATTTTCACGTATACATTACAATAATTACCAAAATCGTTACAACAATTGTAAAACTATTTTGGTTACAAACAACAAAATGTCATTTCACCTGTATATTATATACGCAATAATGACATGAACAAGAAAAAAGGTTAAACTAAAGACGCAAATCGGTCAATTCAGGTTGAATTTTTAATTCTCTTTTACAAATAAAAATGTTGAATTAAATTCTTAAATTACATTTTCTTAAATTACAAGAAAAGTTGAATTCAATTGACTGCATTGAAAACTAACTTGGGACTCGAATAAAAAATGACTTGGAATAAATCTCTGACTTCAAGTAAAACTCTGACTTGAAATAAACTCTGACTTCGAATCTAACTCTGACTTCGAATCTAACTCTGACTTCGAATCTAACTCTGACTTCGAATCTAACTCTGACTCCGAATCTAACTGAAATCTCTGGGGCGGTTGCCCTCTTAGATGCAACCTATTGACTTGAACTCTTATCAAGTATCTCTATAAATCTCTGGGGCGGTTGTCCCTCTTAGATGCAACCTATTGACTTGAACTCTTATCAAGTATCTCTATAAATCTCTGGGGCGGTTGTCCCTCTTAGATGCAACCTATTGACTTGAACTCTTATCAAGTATCTCTATAAATCTCTGGGGCGGTTGTCCCTCTTAGATGCAACCTATTGACTTGAACTCTTATCAAGTATCTCTATAAATCTCTGGGGCGGTTGGCCGTTTTGGCGAAACCTTCTGACTTGACCTCTTATCAAGTATTCTGAACTGAAAATGAAACTAAAAATGGAAAATGACTGCACTTGACCTCTATTCAAGTGGAGACGATTAACCTCTCTCTTGGTTGACCCTCTTGGTGCAACCTTCTGACTTCAAAAACTGATTTAAAAAATGACTTAAAAAAAAATGACTTCAAAAAAATGACTTCAAAAATCTCTCTAAATCTATAAACTCTCTCTCTTAATTTGCAAGTCAATTCAATTCAGTAATTGAAAAAAATTTGCAAACAAAAAAAAAAAAAAATGTAAACAACATTTCATTCTGATGTACGGGAAGGTACATAAAATAAAATTATTCTATACTGAATATAACAGTGAAAATAACTCTGAAAATAACTTAAAATAATTAACTCTGTTACAATTAACTTCTGTTACAATTAACTTCTGTTACAATTAACTTCTGTTACATTTAACTTCTGTTACATTTAACTTTCTTTTACAATTAACTTTCTTTACAATTAACTTTCTTTACAATTAACTCTCTCTTTGAAATTTACTGTTTCACTAAAAAAAAGTGTATCACTGGTGTCTGAAGTGTTCACTGTGTTTTGTGTTAATTCTGGCTCCATACTAAATATTAACTGTTGATAGTACTGATTTTTTTTCAAGTGTTTATAAATTTCTTAAAAAAACAAAATGTACTTAACAAAAGTTTCTATGGGGAAAATCCTTGAGACGTGTCCTGAAGACGTCTTGCTGGCTACTGTTCCTGGGTGAAAACTAGGTGTGAAGAACTTGGAGTCGTGACACACCGGTCAAGGGTGGATGTTACGAACTAGAAGTCGTGACACGCCGGTCGACTGGTTTTATCCTGATGCAGGGTAATTTCTATCTTGGCCAAAGAGTGGCCTCTTCTTAAAATCTTCTTCTTCTTAAAATAATCTTGTTATTATCCTGATGCAGGGTAATTTCTATCTTGGCCAAAGAGTGGCCTCTTCTTAAAAATCTTCTTAAAGTAATCTTCTTATTATCCTGATGCATGGTAATTTCTATCTTGGCCAAAGAGTGACTTCTTAAAATCTTCTGGTTAAAATAATCTTCTTAAGATCCTGGTAAAGGGTCTCCACAATGTTAGAATCCTCTTCTTGAGAATCTTCTTATCCTGGTAGTAGGGTCCAGTCTTGTAATCTTCCATCTTAAAAATCTTCCACTTCTTAAAAATCTTCTTCTTCTTCTTAAAAATCTTCTCTTTCTTAAAAATTCTTCTGTTAAAAATCTTTTTTTTTTAAATATTCTTGGTAAAATCATCTTGATAGTAGGGTCGCCAATTTTTCTTTATCCTGGCAAGGTCGCCAGCTTTTTTAGAATCTTCTTATCTTCTTCTTCTTCTTATCCTGGCTGGGTCTGGGGTGTCTCGTATAGACGAGGCGTTCTTGTTAAGGGGCAAGGGGGCTCTGCCCCCTCCCCTGCAGCGAGGCTGCAGTCCAAAGAAGAGTCTCGAATGAAGTTCTCTGATGAAGAAGTAATCTGAAGATCTCTAATGTGAAGAGTCCTAATAATGAAGATTAATCTAGAAGTGTCTTAAATGAAGTCCTATAATGAAGTGAAGTATTTTACAAATATACGTATAATATAACTTAAATGTTTGGGGGAGAACAGTTGAAGGTTAAATTTCCCCCCCTTTTTTTTAAACACATGATCAGATGTTTTTTGAAAGATTTCAACTAAAACAATAAAAAAATAAAAAAATAAAAAGAACAACTATCGCTGATTCTACATTCCTGAAAGCGATATAATTTCGTATTAGCACATAAGCACAATTTTGAGTACATGACTGAGTACGTATTAATTTTGGTTCATTACAATTACGATTACAATTACCAATTAATTCATATTCACTTATTATTGTTTTAATTACAATTCCATTAAAGTACATTCTTACATTATAAATTAAATCATTACATTTAATTAGTTTCACTGAAGTACATTACAAGTTATTGTTCATTACAGTTTCATTAAAGTACATTACATCAATTACATTATATTAAAGGATTACATTTAATTACAATTTTAGCAAATTGTTAATTGACATATCTACTACTGAAATAATATGCTATAATGTTATAAATTCGAATCAAAGCGAAAGGAGACCTTTTTTATCTTAGAAGCGTTCAAATTATGCTGGGATGAGTGGAATTTCTGATAATAACTTACTAAGCATTGTCTAGAGTTCACCTCGGGAGGTCAAATAATTAAAAATAAAAATGAAAAAAATAATACGAGAACGTTTTTTCGCGTTCCCGAACGAAGGCAAAGGTTTTGCGTTTCATAGATTGACACGAGTAAAAATAGACTGATAAGTTGATAGGGCATAAGTAGACAATAGGTAGATGAATGAATAATAATAAAATATAAAGGATAGCGGTCAAGCTAAAATATGGACGTATGGGGGCGGGGATATGGTCGAATAATAGTTATATTTATACTACATAACATAAATAATGACTTCTATAGGGTGTACAGTTTTTATTATGATGATATATAAATTTTCATACATTGAATACTAGAGATATGATGAAGGGAAATTAATGACGGGAAAATGTGACGTCATAGTTATTGAATTTGTACGTATAGTACGAATCATTGTTAGGAAGATTTACAAGAACGAATTAAAGACACAGAGTGGGAACGTAAAGTGAATAAAGTTATTTTGTGACGTCATAGTGTATAAGTCATTATTACAAATCGAAATTTTACCCAAAACTCGCTTCTGCGATTTTGGCTTCTAACGTAAAAATGGACATTCGAACATAAAACTATTGTTCATTGTTCGCTTTTTACATTTATATATATATATATATATATTGTGTGTGGGTGTGGTGTGTGTGTATATATAATATATATATATATATATATATATATATAGCGTTCAACTTCCACCCAGGCAACTCCAAGTCGCTCCGCTAGTTACTGTATAAGACTAGTAAACTACATGGAGTTCAACGCTGTTCACGATCATATTTATTGTTTATCTTTATGAACACAGGCATTACATTATAATTACCTGTATGTCAATGACTGCACATTCATTTGTCCTTTAGATATATATATGTCTGTTATATGTTGTTGGACTCGGTTGTCCCCCCTCCACCCCACCTTCCCCCTTAGTTAAGGTACCTTGACTATCACTGCGGCGTTGCCACATGTACGGAGTCGTCTGTGAGGCGAGGAATATTACATATGCGGGCAACTGTACCTTCAAAGGAAGAATTGTTTGACCTGAAGCCGTGACTTCGGAGAACCTGTATAGCACGTGTAATTAGCAATTACATTTGCCTCAATTATACTTCCGATCCAGTACAGTAAAAAATTTCGTTATAGTTATATTTGTAAGTGACTTCAGGACACAAAGGAATACAAAGGGCACCAAACAGCAACAGACCGGCTGGTCCCTATGAGGCTGTCTGTTTAAGAAGGAAGGTTAAAAGAAAGAAGAAAATTTAAAGACGAGTGAAAGTTTTAAAGCAAAGCCGAGAAGAGAGGTTGAGAGGTAGGAAAGAATTTAAAGATGAAGTGAAAATGTTAAAGTACAGAGGAGGGATATACGTATATAAATTTTACAACGATCATTGTGATTTTATGTATTACAATTTTTTGCATTTAAAATGAAACGTATTTCAAATCGTATTTGCAAAACTTAATTACGTTCGATAATTTACCAATGATAACAACAGTGCTGCAAATGAAGCAGTGAAATCTCTTGAATTTAACAGTTATTCACGTTAAACTAGATAGATAAAGCTTCAAAATCCTTAACTTATATATTCGTAATATAATTTCTATCACGTGAAATAATGTTCGTCAGTCATGTTGAGAAAACTGTCAAAAGGAGATTACGCTGCTAATTTTAAAAATGCCACCGTCAATTCCGTCAATTCCGCCAAATTCCGTCTTCCAGTCTAACGTGAGTGAATGTTGACCCTAGAATGCCAGCGTGACCTATTACAATAAAAGTACTTTTTTTTTTCCGGATATGATGTTTTTTATTATAAGCAAATTAATTTTTATTATTGATTAGTAGCAATAAGTTGTTTAATTCAACCTATAAATATAATTTTCATTACGGGGTTACGTAGACCTGATACTAGTCTCTATGTGTGCGGTCCCACATTGGCCTTCCAGGGCTAAATTCAAGACGTTTGAATGTTTGATTTGCGTCACTGTTATTATCATGCGTACACTATTGAAAATAATTGACTTAGCAAAAAAGATGCGAAATTCGTTTCATTTCGATTGAAGAACATACAAAGGATAAACTGTATATAATAAGGCAATAAAATCATAGCGTTTGTCGTATTTTATATATATATACTGTGGGGACTCAAGGAGCTACTCACATTGACTCAATTGCCAGGACTAACCAGCCTTCAGTCGAGACGCGCTCTGACCTCAACTGCGGTTCGGAGCAGTTTGGAGGTCCCACACAAAATGAGCGACTTATGATCTGGGTGGAATTCTCGTCTCCTGTCACAGTGCTGTGCAGAAATTCATCTTCATTTTCGAAGCGCTGAAGATTTTCTTGGCAAATGTGTAGCCTCTAAGTTTTTATCTCGTCGTTTTTGCTTGAAAATTTTTTTTGGGAAGTTTAATTTACCCTGTATTACGAAAGTTTGTGTACCTACATAGGAAGTATCATGACAAAGTTTCAAGCTTTTATATAAATATTTTGAGGTTCCACAAGTCACTTAAATTTTGGTGATTTTTTCCGATACTCCGTATAGTAAACTACAGCTCTTTGCTGACTTGCCATGATAGTTTACGAGGCAAATCACCCAGAATTCACCACGAGGGGGTGGCTGTAGGTCGAATTCCACACCATGCCCAGCCCAACCTCCCTTCCATTAGTTTTCACATGTAGTTTATTGACATTTGTATTCGCATTTTGACTCAAATGTAGGCATGTTTGATCTTGAAGCAATTCTTGCCTTTATAAAACCATCTCTATTTTCATGGCCACAGAGAGAAGCTGATGCTTCTGTTACAAGTTTGACATGTCTTTCCACAGCTTGTGAATGACATGGGTACTTTTTCAATAGAGGGTTAGTTTCATCACCCCTTACGATAAACTCTAACTGGGTGTTTGTCAAGCATTTGGTCAGAGGTGGTTCATGTCTTGGGTAGTCTCCAAATCGAATTAAATCTGTGTAGTCTCTTGCCAAGAAATTAATTTTAGGCCGTCTAAATTCTCTAATGCCCGAGGACACACTTTCCCTGGCTAAGAGAATGCGCCGGAAAGCTAACCCTCTCTCATCACTTGCCTTTCATCAAATAACATCGAGACCAATAAAGTTTCTGGGTGAGCAAAATATGCCCCTCTTTCAATAACAGGATCAATGACTGCCTTAAGCTCATCAGATAGGTATCTTGAACTAGATATCATAAACAGGAGGTGCCTTGGTCCCTGGTGATAGTAAGGATTTTGCTTTATATTAAACCAAGTTGGGGCATAAACGCGAACAATGAATTCGGTCAGAGTTTTCAAGTTTTCTGACGGCTTTTTGGTCGCAACATAAAGTCTAACTATCCTGTTGGCTGTCGTAAGCCATCTGGCATGGTTCAAAGGACCTGGGTTGCGGTTTTCAAGGTTTTGGGAACATTGGCCTTCTATGACTACATTACAAATTTCCATGAGATACTTTTGATCTTGGCTTAGAATAAGATCCCCAGGAATAGAAGGCATATTACTTGATTTGATTGCTTCAAACTTGACAACTGGCAATCTTTTCGCACGCAGTAAGACTTTTGCAAACATCTCCAGCAAGGGCTTTTGGTCCTTTGGTTTTACCATCCAAATAATTAAATAAATGGCGGAGAGGTAGCTCATTGATATGCAGCAAACACACGAACCAATGAAAAGGAGTATTGTAGTGTACCTCTAGTTGCCTGATAACTCCATTATGTATGCCAGTGTTTACATTGGTTCCATCACATCCAATGACCTTCAGATTGTCTACCTTAATATTGTTACTGTTAAGAAACTTTATCACTCCCTTAGAAATGTTAGTTGAATTTCCAGTCACAGGAGTGAAGTGCCCAAGATATTTTGATTCTGGTTCAGCTATAAGCTTGATGTGTTCCTCAGTAATTGTTGTACTGTAGTACCTCCCATCCTTACAGATATTTGCTTTAGTTAAGCCCTTTCTTCTATCAAAATACAATGGTTCTATACTTTCTTCACTTGATTTACTCAACTCCTCTCTGATCTTCTTTCTCTGCCGTCTCACCTTATTCTTATCCACAACATTGTGATAATCTTCAGAGGTAATGAGACCAAAATTTTCGAGAACAGCAGAGGCGACGGCTGCACCAGCTCTGTCTGATATTCCGAATCGGTCACAAGTTTTTGCTAATGAAGGTAATTTGCGAGTGAGCTTATGTGCTTCACCTGATTTCTTTATACCTTCCTCAATGTGATCATCATCATCACGCTCTCTATCTGCATCTGTTGATGTGTCAGAATCAGGAATTGTATGAAAGTTATCCCAGTCATTTGGCTCTTCCCTGGAAGTGGATGGGTTATTGATATCTCCATCTTCAATGTTTTTAGAAAATCGTGCTCTTTCTTGTTCTTTACGCTCAGATCTTATTGCCATTTTTCGTGCACCTCTTTGGTCAATTAGGAAAGAACGTTCCATGGCAGGAACTTTTAGCTCTTTTTCACAAGTGCAAGAAAACAGATCACGGCATTTGCAGTCAGCAATATCAAAAAGCCTTTGATTTTTGGATTTGAACGCGGTCAATTTAGATTCAAAATCTTTCCTTTTTCTACCAGTCTTCATCATACTTTTAGATTTTTCATGACAATCCTTTACTCTGGCTAATATTTGCTGTTCTGATATTGTTGGAATTGATGCACTTTTCCAGATCTCTTTTACCTTTGATGCAACTATTCTTGCCACATCATTAGCATTTGGCTCTTTTTTCCCCTCACTAGCTATAAGTAAGAGATATCTTGTTTGTAAATATTCTTTTAAAACGTCTTCATATAGGGGAAGTTGATTTCCACTGAGCTCAGCTTTCCCAAAAAGGGAAACAGCTGGACTCATGATTTTTTTGAACATTTGCTTTTACTTTTACGGCCTTAGCCATTTCGGATAATTTGGGAAAGTCACTCTGTTAGTGTAACAACGCGTATTTAACTATTCAAATAATCAATTCTGAAAAGAAAAATTGTATATATAAATTATATATATTCTGGACGAAACACAGTCAAGAAAAAACTTAATAGCAACAAGAATACAAAAAATACAAGAAAATCTTAATAAAAAATCATAATTGCCAAATAATTAATAAAGTTTACGTATTTAAATAAAGTTTTAAAAGTTTTAAAGTTTTTTGTAATGTTTTACGTTTTACTTACAATCTTCAGAGGACTTGCGGAACATCTAAAACTTGAACAATTTAGGTTTTTTAATCATTGTTGAGCATTTGTAGTACATCTACAAATTTCTTGGACACAGGCACGTGGAAATTCACAAATTTAATTTTTCGACCCGGCCTAGACTGAGCATGTGAGGCACCCATTTGGCGCAGACCTTACGGTAACCGAGAATACTGATATTGTGTCCCACTCGCTCTTTGGAGATATCGTGAATTGCAGCAATTTTATTTTGTTTAATGCGACGATTTCCACAATTCAATTCATCAACGTAGTTCCGATGAGACTCGTCGGTTGCCGTTACAGGCCTTCCACTTCGCGGTTTGTCTCGCAAATCTTCTTGCCCTGCTTCTCCTTCTTTACACTGCCTCGCCCAACACCGAACGGTACTCACATCAACACACTGTTTACCGTACACAGCTTCGATTCGCCGATGAATGTCTGTGGGAGCAACACTTTCCGCGGTCAAAAATTCAATTACGGCACGTTGCTTGAAGCGAAGGTCTTTACTCCTTTCTTTTGTAATCGGTACTGAACCAACGTGTGGAATGAATGTAGGCTATATTAGGCTACAACCTAAAACCGGTTTTATCTGGCTACTTCTAGACAATCCAGAATTATTCAAGTGGAGGCATTACTTTTCAGCCCGCCCTCGTGTGTGTGTATATATATATATATATATATATATAGAGAGAGAGAGAGAGAGAGAGAGAGAGAGCAGCGTAGCCAGAGAGGAATCAGAGGTTTCAATTGAATCCCCTTAAGCAAGAGCAATGTTTCTATTTCTATAAAAACTACGTAACTGAAGTTTTTTTATCACAGATGAGAGAAATTGGAAAAAAACATACATTGCTCTTGCTTAAGGGGGTCAATTAACCCCTCTGACCCCATTTGGCTACACTACTGGAGAGAGAGAGAGAGAGAGAGAGAGAGAGAGAGAGAGAGAGAGGTGTAAGTATTAAATCTTTGCATAAAAAAAACCACTTCGTTACTTACACCGTATTGCCCACTTCATAAATTTCAGGGACGATATATCCATCTAACTGGTCACGGATTTCTCTCTCGAACTTACCAGAACAAAAACACCGGAGCAAGTGTGGTTTACGTCCCCTGTGGTGCCTAGTGTATGTTTACGTTCCCTACATTATCCTAGTGTAGTTTGCGTTTCCCAACTTTGTCCGCGTATACCTATCAAATAAAACGTTAAAACTAGCGAAAATATACGACTTAACCTAACCAATCGTCAATTTATATATATATATATATATATATATAATATATATATAATATATATATAGTAGTTACGATAGAAGTGTTCTTCGGGAACCTTATCCTCAATAGGAATATGAAAAACAAGAGATACGACTCTCAACATTTATTGGCCAAACGTTTCGGTTCACTCAGGGGCCATCTTCAGTGACTAAATAGAAGCATCTAAAAAAATAATCATAAAACTAAAGTAAATACAAATGTCAAACTGTACAATAATAAAATCTAATACAAAAAAGTTAAAAAGTTGTTAAAAAAAAAAAAACTATCTGGATTATAAAACAAAAAAGTAAAAATAAAACAAACTAAAATTTCAAAAATTAAAAAGTTTAAAAATGTTAAGTTTAAAATTTAAAAAATGTAAAAAAATTTTTTTTTTAAAAAGGACTAACCTGGATGGTAAAAGTTACAAATGACAAGTAGAGAGAAAGGAAAAAACAACTTAAGTTAGTGCGTTAGTTGCGTTAAAAAGGTGTTGGTTGGTTAGGAAGTATGTAATTTTATCGAGGAAAGGCTATCGTTTAGTTCTGGATTTAATTTCTTGATAAAAAGGGATTCTAAAATTTTAAGATCAAATGAATTAGAAGCAGACGACAAATCGCAAAGGAGTCCTGGGGGCACGGGTGGTCATGGGTCTCTGAATGATGCCGAATAGCAGAGGATTCAGGAGTGGAAAGAGGGCGAGAAGTTCGATAAGAAAAACCCAAATGCTTCGAAATCCTAAGTTTTAACTGTAGGGCAGTCTACCCCACATAACGACTTTGGCAGGTCGCACATGTATAAAATAAATAACAAAGGATCTCAAAAGCACGGGGAGGTGCTTTATGGCGAAAAAAGGATTGCAGAAAAATAGAATAAGAATTAATGATTATAAAGTCGCATTGAGGGAAGTGTCTGTCCAAAATAAAGTGGACATCTTTATTAAGTGAAAAGTTAGTTGGTCTAAAAATGGAAGCTTAAGATAAACCTTCTGTTTCGGAACCGTGGACTGAATTATTTTAGGTGAATATAGGTTATTTAAAAATTTAGAAATTAAAGTCTCAAAAGTCAAAGTACAATAAAAATTATAGTTGAAAAATCTCTTAAGATACTGAATTTCTAAGTCAAATAAAGACCAACTTGAACAAAGGTGATAGGCTCTTAAAATACGACTTTTAATACTAGCCAGCTTAAAACTAAGTGGAATATTGCTGAAAAAATGAGTACCGAGTTGGGTAGTAGTTGGTTTCTGTATACTTGTGTTGAGAAGCCTGTACTATGTTATTTATGGTAACATCAAGAAACGAAATTTTATTGTATTGTTCTACTTCCATAGAGAATTTAATTTAGGATGCTTAGTATTAGTGTAATTTAAAAATAAAGGGGCATGATCTTTATGCTTAAAAATGACAAAACAATCATCTACATAACGTTTAAATAAAATAGGTTTACAATCAAGCGGGCAATCCCTCAGCCACTTTTCCTCGTGAAAACAAAGAAAACTGTTAGCAAAGGACGGACCAAGGGGCGAACCCATTGCCATTCCCTCGTGCTGGTGGAAAAGTTCCTTATTGAAAAAGAATATGGTATCCTGGATTGATAACTTTAAAAGTTTTGAAAACAATTGTCTGCTTAATCCCAAAATGTCATTAGTAGAACCAAACAAAGAATTTATAATAATATCACAAGTTTCTAAAACAGGTACATTGGTAAACAAAGACTGAACATGAAAGGAAGCCATGAAACAATCCTTAAACTTCAACTTGGTGACACAATCAACAAATTCAAATGAATCTTGCAAAGTGAAATGACTACGTGTGAGAGGGTCTATGATTGGGACCAAAAATTTTGCAAGGTTATAACTTGGTGCGTTTATGGCTGCTAAAATGGGACGAAGCGGAACTCTAGGTTTATGGGTCTTAGGTAGGCCATAAACAACCCCTGGGCTAGTACCTGAAGCAAAAAGCTTATCGTAATATATATATATATATATATATAATATGTTACAGTCAAAGTGTGTAACCAGCCATTTCGCGAAAGGACTAAAAGTTTCAGTTTCACTTGGTCATTTCGCGAAATGACTAAAATCTTCAGCCATTACGAGAAATGGCTGAAATTCACCTTGGTCATTTCGTGAAATGACTAAAATGACTTTTGTCATGAATTCATAGATATAACAAACATCACAGTAAAATGGAAACCTTTATTTAACTAACTAAATCTGCTAAAACATACATACATCCACAGGTCTGTTCAAATAAGTGAGAAACACTCTTCAAATACACATTTGAACACATTTGAACATTTGAACACATTTGAATTTTCGATATAGAGGTTTTCAAACACTAACCGGCCCTTCAATGTTATTCTGATGTCCGACATTGAAGGCCCGGTTAGGTCAACTGTATGCCCTTGACAATTGGTTAGGTTGAGTCGTGTTATTTTCGTTAAAACTAACGAAAATAACACAACTTACAAGATCATTTGCCCGGTTAGGTCAACTGTATGCCCGGTTAGGTCAACTATATACCCGGTTAGGTCAATTGTATGCCCGGTTAGGTCAACTGTATGCCCTTGACAATTGCTTAGATTAAGTTGTGTTATTTTCGTTAGTTTTAACGAAAATAACACGACTTAACCTAACCATTTGTCAAGGGCATGCAGTTGACCTAAGTCGTGTTATTTTCGTTAAAACTAACGAAAATAGCACAACTTAATCTAACCAATTGTCAAGGGCATACAGTTGACCTAACCGGGCATACAATTGACCTAACCGGGTATACAGTTGACCTAACCGGGCATACAGTTGACCTAACCGGGCAAATGATCTTGTACGAAATGACCGAGGTGGAATTTCAACCATTTCGCGTAATGGCTGAAGATTTTAGTCACTTCGCGAAATGACCAAGTGAAACAGCCATTTCGCGAAATGACTAAAAGTTTCAGCCATTACAGGAAATGGCTGGTTACACACTTTGACTGTAACATACATATGCACCTCAGTGGTGTAGTGGTTAGCGTCGCTGACTACGAATCCATCGGCTCCGGGATCGAGACCCGGTGATGGCAGGCGGCGCGCAGCAAAACCCAGCTGTTCATCCTTCCACACAATAAAGTGGTTGGTAGATAAATGGGTACCCTGAGCAGCCTAGTGGTTAAGAGCTAGGCTGCTGGTGGGGCGTGGTTCGGATTCCACGTTAAACTGTAGGTCTAAGGTGGAGTGAAAAGCTTGACCTTCGATAGAATGAACAATTCGGGCGAAAGAAAACCAAAGATTATATATATATAAATAAATTGACGATTGGTTAGGTTAAGTCGTAATATTTTCGTTAGTTATAACGTTTTATTTGATGGATTCATTTAAAAAAATGTCTCCTAAAGATCCTAGTGTAGTTTACGTTCCCCAACTTTGACCTAGTGTAGTTTGTGTCCCCTTTTGCGTCAGGGGGACGTAAACTACACTTGCTCCAAAACATCTTTGAAAATAAAAAATGCAGCACAAAGAGGCACTCACAACTGTATAATAAAAAACAAATCTAGACATAAAAAGGGAGTCCTGTCCGTCCGTCCGTCCCTCTGTATTCCGGATACGTTGAAGGATAGTGACATCATAGATACGTCATAAAGTGGGCGAAGCTCTTGCGCCTGCTTTTCACTCTGTGCATTTAAGATTCAGCTAAATTCTAATTTTTTTTAATCAGACAAAAATTTGAATTAAAAAAAAAAAATTCTCTCTCTCTCTCTCTCTCTCTCTCTCTCTCTCTCTCTTTCTCTCTCTCTCTCCCTCATATATATATATATATATATATATACATATGCGTTTGTCTGTCTGGCTGGCTGTGTATCTGTTCCACTCTAAAACATGGAAACGGCTCATTGAAAGAAAAAATTCTTAGGTAAAAGCTGTTTAAACTTAATCGAAACCGACGTGAAAATTACTAAATGCACGGTTAATTGAATGCCTCGTTAGGTCAACTGTACGACCTTGACGATTGGTTAGGTTAAGTCTTCATATTTTCGTTAGAACTAACAAAAATATCACGACTTAACCTAAGCAATCGTTAAGGGCGTACAGTTGACCTAACCGGGCATTCATTTAACCTAACCAACCATTCAGTTGACCTAACTGAGCATTCAGTTAACCTAACGTGGCATTCAATTGACCTAACCTGGCATTCAATTAAATGCATATTTTATCAAGGTTTTTGACGTCGAAATGTCGCGCTGTTTAACCTATCATACGTTGTTTTATTTATAACGTTGGTTTCACTGTTCAAATTTTTTTTTTACAAATATTCAAGAATATAATGGTAATTTTGCGTCTTGAAACGGTGTCTTATTTGTGTAGGTGTCTTTTAAGTTGTTTAAAGATGTCCTTTTGTGTATGTCTTGGAGTCGGGTTATCACCTTGGCTCCGCGCGAGACTCAATTAAATAATATATATATATATATATATATATATATATATATATATATTACTTTAGGTTACTTTAGGTGAGTTGATGACTCCCATGACTTTCTAACTTCTGTAGATCCAGCTCAGTGGGAACAGAGTCCAGATTATCAAACCGCTTCCAAGATTCTTAAAAGCATAAAGGTTGTCAATGATATAGCAGAAAAGGGAGTAGCATTGATAAAGGACTTTAACACCTCTGTAACGAGAAATGAGGAACAGGCACAGTTTTTGCTTCAGGTCGTTGAGGAACATCGTAAAACATTCCCAGATGCAAGAAAGAAAACATTAGTTGAAGGTCTCCAAATTTCAACCAGGCGACAATGAGTTGTTAGCATCAATGAAATTCTCTCCACTGAGACGATAAGCCTCACTCTTATGGGTGAATGGGACCTGGAGCTGAATTCAAAAAAGACTGTAAGCTAAAATCTTCTGGAGTCTTGCGGCACCTCTAAAACATTTCCGATTTGTATACAAATTGATATTCTGAGTGTTTTAGGGAATAAGAACAATATTATGGGTTCCGAACTTAACTTTTTGAAGACTATGTTTATACAGCCACCCTAATATATATATTATATATATATATATATATTATATATATATACATATATATATATATATATATATATATATATATATATATATATATATATACACGAAGTGTGATAAAAAAGTTCGGTAAATAGTCCCGCGACTAATGAACGCGTGTCACTAGGTGATGTCAGTGTGTATGGCTGATGACGTCACCTTGGCCACTTGCCAGATGCCAACAAACACCATTCAACAATGCACCAGTGCGCCGTGGCATTGCTTTGTGTGAAGGCGTTTTTGTGGCGTCTGGCGATTTTGCAGAAAATGTCGAAATTTAAGCAACGTGCAAACATCAAATTTTGTTTTAAACTTGGTAAGACGGCTACAGAAACGCACGGAATGCTTGCAGCTGTCTATGGAGATGAAGTTGTTGCAAACAAGACGGACGGACGACCACTTCTTTCATCATCTTCCAAAGACTCATTTCCTTCTCGAAACCTTCCAAACCACTTGCAAATACTCTTGTTTGTAACAACTTCATCTCCGTAGACAGCTGTAAGCATTCCGTGCGTTTCTGTAGCCGTCTTACCAAGTTTAAAACAAAATTTGATGTTTGCACGTTGCTCAAATTTCAACATTTTCTGCAAAATCGCCAGACGCCACAAAAACGCCCTCACACAAAGCAATGCCACGGCGCACTGGTGCGTAGTTGAATGGTGTTTGTTGGCATCAGGCAAGTGGCCAAGGTGACGTCATCAGCCATACACACTAACATCACGTAGTGACACGCGTTCATTAGTTGCGGGACTATTTACCGAACTTTTTGATCACACCTCGTATATATATATATATATATATATATATATATATATATATATATATATATATATATATAGGGTATATAAATAATATGTCTTAGATGTCCAGCCTATCAAGCAAATCGAGCCATTCGTTGTCACTCGGCGGGGTTTAGGGAAGCCAGCATTTTGTGCAAAGAAGCTCCAGCGACGGATGTGCTTCTCCAGTTATGCCCCTAATAAAGAATTTTTTTTTATTTTTCCTATACACACATACAAACATACATGCAAACACGCATACACACATACATATATACATACTAACATACAATTCATATTACTCGAATAAATATGCCCTTGTGGGCCTGGGCTGATAGGTTAGGTTACACCCGACACCCCTTCCTGCTTACCCTCCTCTCCCCTGTTTCTGCATACCCTTCTCCCCCTTTGCAGTGTTGCAGGGCTTTGGCAGCGTTGCATGGCACTGACACTCTTGCACCAATCAATATTGATCATATTGCATTGCAGTTGCATAGCACTCTACATTTTTGCTCATATACTACTGAATTGTCAGCAGTGATGCCACACCCCTACCAGGGTTTACTGGGAAGGGACGTCATCCCGAAGAAACGCTGCATACAACAAAATTAGTTCTTTAGTAAAGTTTCTATTATTTATTATGGGGTAATCATGCAGTAAAATACATGACCCAAGATTTCAGTTGAATCTATACTTTTCTTTTGTAATTTTAGCGTGTTTTGTTTGAGGGAGGTTAGTTTAATGGGTTGGATTGCTGCCAGAAAGCCGCTTTTGCCAGTCTTGCAGTGATTATTCGTAGTGATTTTATGCCATTTTCAAACGTTTGGCTCTATTTCTTCGTCGCAAAAGAGACTTTCTGGTAGCAACCCGACCCATTAAACCAACCTCCCTCAAACATCTCTTCGCTGTCAAAGTAGAAGTGCTGCTGTTGCGTGATGCATTCACTTCAACAGGTAGTCGAACGCTAGTATTCTTTCTGTTGCATTTGCTCAATAAAATCATGTATTTGTCTTCTTTTTCCGAGGTCTTTCTTTTTCGTCGTCGGCCTACTTTGTTCATTACAGTCCCAGTTTGAGAATGACGAGAGAGGGTTTTGCTCATCATGGACAATGAAACTCCCACTTTATTGGCTATTTATCTCTGTAGTTCTTCACCAAGAGGGTATTAATCAATCTTGAGTCTATTTTCGTAGGATATTTCCTTTGTGGGAGCCATTATAGAGAAGGGTACGATGTTACCGAACAATGTTCAAGTGCAGGTTTCACGGGTCAAATTAATGGGATAAAAATGAATGAATACAAATAAGAGAAAAATATATTAATCGATGATATCAATATTTCTGTGAATCCAGACAATTATTTTAATCAAAATGTGATGTCACCATTAAATACAGTTTCTTTCAATAATTATTAATTGTTCATAAGTCTTCAGGAAACAAACCACCACATTAGAAAGCTTAATTAGACAGACATATCATTTTACTTCCTGTAACTTATAAAAAGAATGAAAAGAATTCTATTATTATTACATAATCAGCATTTTAAAAATGCTGTTGTGACGGCAAATTTGTATGCCTAAATCTTTTACTAAACTAGGAACAACAATTTTAGTTTTAAGATTTTGTAATTTAAATAAATCTCTAAAACAAAGTAGTTTAGATTACACTGGCCAACAAGTATTTTTCATTAGATATAATTATGGGTGGCCTAGATAGGTGTTGGGACGCTGAATCTAAATCTGTTTTCGGTTTTCCTCTAGCACGTCTAGTTTTCGAGATGAGACCGATCATAATATATATAATAAATATAATATAGTACAGGGTGTCCGAGAATTATCAGTACAATTTTTGGCTGTTATTAAAAGTCAACCATGAAGTGTAGAAATTCCAGTTTGTCCCATTTTACAGAGAATCTCATTAATTTTTTTCTGATATGAAATTTTGACAAGTTTTTTAGAAATTCAAGTGTGTCCGAACATTATCTGTACAATTTCATCTTTTAATAAAATTCTTGATAACACACGTAAAATTCTTAAACAAGATTATTTAGAATCTGTATTTTCAAAAGTTTCTTTTATTAAAGTAACGTTGTTACAAACATTCGATATGTGCACCATTAGTGATTCGCAAAACATCCAATCGATACTCCAAATGTTGCCATGTACGCTGCAGCATATCCACATCAATTCGCTCAATAGCAGCTGTGATTCTTGCTTTTAAATCATCAATGTCTGTCACCCGCGTATTGTACACAAGATCTTTGACGAATCCCCAAAGAAAGAAATCACAGGGTGTGATGTCGGGAGATCGAGCCGGCCAATGAATTGCACCTCCACGGCCAATCCACCGGTTTGGGAATGTCTCATTCAGGGACTTACGGACGATCAAGGCTGAATGTGGCGGTGTGCCACGACTTAACCTAAGCAATCGTTAAGGGCGTACAGTGACTTAACCGGGCATTCATTTAACCTAACCGACCATTCAGTTGACCAAACTGAGCATTCAGTTACCTAACGTGGCATTCAATTGACCTAACCTGGCATTCAATTAAATGCATATTTTATCAAGGTTTTTGACGTCGAAATGTCGCGCTGTTTAACCTATCATACATTGTTTTATTTATAACGTTGGTTTGACTGTTCAAATTATTTTTTTACAAATATTCAAGAATATAATGGTAATTTTGCGTCTTGAAACGGTGTCTTATTTGTGTAGGTGTCTTTTAAGTTGTTTAAAGATGTCCTTTTGTGTATGTCTTGGAGTCGGGTTATCACCTTGGCTCCGCGCGAGACTCAATTAAATAATATATATATATATATATATATATATATATATATATATATTACTTTAGGTTACTTTAGGTGAGTTGATGACTCCCATGACTTTCTAACTTCTGTAGATCCAACTCAGTGGGAACAGAGTCCAGATTATCAAACCGCTTCCAAGATTCTTAAAAGCATAAAGGTTGTCAATGATATAGCAGAAAAGGGAGTAGCATTGATAAAGGACTTTAACACCTCTGTAACGAGAAATGAGGAACAGGCACAGTTTTTGCTTCAGGTCGTTGAGGAACATCGTAAAACATTCCCAGATGCAAGAAAGAAAACATTAGTTGAAGGTCTCCAAATTTCAACCAGGCGACAATGAGTTGTTAGCATCAACGAAATTCTCTCCACTGAGACGATAAGCCTCACCCTTATGGGTGAGGGGGACCTGGAGCTGAACTCAAAAATGACTGTAAGCTAAAATCTTCTGGAGTCTTGCGGAACATCTAAAACATTTCCGATTTGTATACAAATTGATATTCTGAGTGTTCTAGGGAATAAGAACAATATTATGAGTTCCGAACTTAACTTTTTGAAGATTATGTTTATACAGCCACCCTAATATACAGGGTGTCCGAGAATTATCTGTAAATTTTTTGGCTGTTATTAAAAGTCAACCATGAAGTGTAGAAATTCCGGTGTTGTCCCATTTTACAGAGAATCTCATTAAGTTTTTTCTGATACCAAGTTTTGACAAGTTTTTAGAAATTCCAGTGTGTCCGAACATTACACAGCTGAACAAAAAAATTTTTTTGTTTCGTTGCCAATGAAATTCGTACGAATTTATGGTATTTTGGGGTTGCTGAATTCCAAAATGAAAGTAGTTTTTCCGATTTGGTTCTAGTTCTTGAGATAATGAATACCCTCAATTAATAGGAAACGTAACCATAACGCGTGCATATGGGAAAACTACCGGAACATTCTAGATGGTGAGACCGAATAAAATGTCATTATGTATTTCATGTGTTTACTTTTGTATGATTTGAGACAATTTCAATGCGATTTGTAAGTAGGCTCCGCCTGAACATTAATTTTTTTGCATTTTTACGTGTTTCAAGGGGTACCAATTATCTCATAAATTAGAGCCAATCTAGCAAAACCGATGTCATATTGGGAATCAGCACCACAAAGTTACCCCAAAATCACTCTAATATGAGTGGCAATAAAATGAGTGTTGACCAGTGTTATCTGTACAATTTCATCTTTTAATAAAATTCTTGATAACACACGTAAAATTCTTAAACAAGATTATTTAGAATCTGTATTTTCAAAAGTTTCTTTTATTAAAGTAACGTTGTTACAAACATTCGATATGTGCACCATTAGTGATTCGCAAAACATCCAATCGATACTCCAAATGTTGCCATGTACGCTGCAGCATATCCACATCAATTCGCTCAATAGCAGCTGTGATTCTTGCTTTTAAATCATCAATGTCTGTCACGCGCGTACATTTCTAAAAAACTTGTCAAAACGTGGTATCAGAAAACACTTAATGAGATTCTCTGTTAAATGGGACAACACTGGAATTTCTACACTTCATGGTTGACTTTTAATAACAGCCAAAAATTGTACAGATAATTCTCGGACACCCTGTATATATATATATATATATATGATGAATAAAACCAAAGCTGGATCCTGTCTGCTTTGCAGATAGCTGGTGAGGGAAGCTATATTTATGGGACCTCTTTGCGAGTGACCCTTTGCCCACGTCGGGCTAGCATCATGAAAAAGAAAAACTCTGGAATTTGTCATTTACCATTACTTATTCGGACTATAGTGGATTTAATTTTCCCAGAAGAGTTCCTTGTTCCATGCACTGTCTGTGTGTATCATAAAAAACTCAGGGGACCATTCTGAGTTCATTCCCATCTTGAAACGGACATGTTATGTGCCTTGAAAAGTGGACGCTCAATTCTACCAGTTGAGGTTTAAGTTTTGGTTTTTGGCTAAAAATATAATAGTTACCCCTTTTTCTTTTATGTATTCAATCTGACGTGAAGGCAGCGAGTCTTTTGCTTATATTGAGGTTCTAAATGTAGCAGGGCTAGGCTGCTTTAAACCCTAGATCCATGTCCCAAAGCTGGATCCTGTCTGCTTTGCAGATAGCTGGTGAGGGAAGCTATATTTATGGGACCTCTTTGCGAGTGACCCGTTGCCCACGTCGGGCTAGCATCATGAAAAGAAAAACTCTGGTATTTGTCATTTACCATTACTTATTCGGACTATAGTGGATTTAATTTTCCCAGAAGAGTTCCTTGTTCCATGCACTGTCTGTGTGTATCATAAAAAACTCAGGGGACCATTCTGAGTTCATTCCCATATATATATATATATATATATTAATTAATATATATATATATATATATATATATATATATATATATATATATATATATATAGGGTATATAAATAATATGTCTTAGACGTCCAGCCTATCAAGCAAATCGAGCCATTCGTTGTCACCCTGCGGGGTTTAGGGAAGCCGGCATTTTGTGCAAAGAAGCTCCAGCGACGGATGTGCTTCTCCAGTTATGCCCCTAATAAAGAATTTTTTTAATTTTTCTATACACACATACAAACATACATGCAAACACGCATACACACATACATATATACATATTAACATACAATTCATACATACTCGAATAAATATGCCCTTGTGGGCCTGAGCTGATAGGTTAGGTGAGACCCGACACCCCTTCCTGCTTACCCTCCTCTCCCCTCTTTCTGCATACTCTTCTCCCCCTTTACAGTGTTGCTTTGGCAGCGTTGCATGGCACTGACACTCTTGCATGGCACTGACACTCTTGCACCAATCAATATTGATCATATTGCATTGCAATTGCATAGCACTCTACATTTTTCTCATATACTACTGAATGGTCAGCAGTGATGCCACACCCCTACCAGGGTTTACTGGGAAGGGACGTCATCCCGAAGAAACCCTGCATACAACAAAATTAGTTCTTTAGTAAAGTTTCTATTATTTAGTATGGGGTAATCAGGCAGTAAAATACATGACCCAAGATTTCAGTTGAATCTATACTTTTCTTTTGTAATTTTAGCGTGTTTTGTTTGAGTGAGGTTGGTTTAATGGGTTGGATTGGTGCCATAAAGCCGCTTTTGCCAGTCTTGCAGTGACTATTCTTAGTGATTTTATGCCAATTTCAAACGTTTGGCTCTATTTCTTCGTCGCAAAAGAGACTTTCTGCTAGCAACCCGACCCATTAAACCAACCTCCCTCAACCGTCTCTTCGCTGTTGAAGTAGAAGTGCTGCTGTTGCGTGATGCATTCACTTCAACAGGTAGTCGAACGCTAGTATTCTTTCTGTTGCATTTGCTCAATAAAATCATGTATTTGACTTCTTTTTCCGAGGTCTTTCTTTTTCGTCGTCGGCCCACTTTGTTCATTACAGTCCCAGTTTGAGAATGACGAGAGAGGGTTTTGCTCACCGTGGACAATGAAACTCCCACTTTATTGGCTATTTATCTCTGTAGTTCTTCACCAAGAGGGTATTAATCAATCTTGAGTCTATTTTCGTAGGATATTTCCTTTGTGGGAGCCATTATAGAGAAGGGTACGATGTTACCGAAAAATGTTCAAGTGCAGGTTTCACGGGTCAAATTAATGGGATAAAAATGAATGAATACAAATAAGAGAAAAATATTGTAATCGATGATATCAATATTTCTGTGAATCCAGACAATTATTTTAATCAAAACGTGATGTCACCATTAAATACAGTTTCTTTCAATATTATTAATTGTTCATAAGTCTTCAGGAAACAAACCACCACATTAGAAAGCTTAATTAGACAGACATATCATTTTACTTCCTGTAACTTATAAAAAGAATGAAAAGAATTCTATTATTATTACATAATCAGCATTTTAAAAATGCTGTTGTGACGGCAAATTTGTATGCCTAAATCTTTTACTAAACTAGGAACAACAATTTTAGTTTTAAGATTTTGTAATTTAAATAAATCTCTAAAACAAAGTAGTTTAGATTACACTGGCCAACAAGTATTTCTCATTAGATATAATTATGGGTGGCCTAGATAGCTGTTGGGACGCTGAATCTAAATCTGTTTTCGGTTTTCCTCTAGCACGTCTAGTTTTCGAGATGAGACCGATCATAATATATATAATAAATATAATATAGTACAGGGTGTCCGAGAATTATCAGTACAATTTTTGGCTGTTATTAAAAGTCAACCATGAAGTGTAGAAATTCCAGTTTGTCCCATTTTACAGAGAATCTCATTAATTTTTTTCTGATACGAAATTTTGACAAGTTTTTTAGAAATTCAAGTGTGTCCGAACATTATCTGTACAATTTCATCTTTTAATAAAATTCTTGATAACACACGTAAAATTCTTAAACAAGATTATTTAGAATCTGTATTTTCAAAAGTTTCTTTTATTAAAGTAACGTTGTTACAAACATTCGATATGTGCACCATTAGTGATTCGCAAAACATCCAATCGATACTCCAAATGTTGCCATGTACGCTGCAGCATATCCACATCAATTCGCTCAATAGCAGCTGTGATTCTTGCTTTTAAATCATCAATGTCTGTCACCCGCGTATTGTACACAAGATCTTTGACGAATCCCTAAAGAAAGAAATCACAGGGTGTGATGTCGGGAGATCGAGCCGGCCAATGAATTGCACCTCCACGGCCAATCCACCGGTTTGGGAATGTCTCATTCAGGGACTTACGGACGATCAAGGCTGAATGTGGCGGTGTGCCACGACTTAACCTAAGCAATCGTTAAGGGCGTACAGTTGACTTAACCGGGCATTCATTTAACCTAACCGACCATTCAGTTGACCAAACTGAGCATTCAGTTACCTAACGTGGCATTCAATTGACCTAACCTGGCATTCAATTAAATGCATATTTTATCAAGGTTTTTGACGTCGAAATGTCGCGCTGTTTAACCTATCATACATTGTTTTATTTATAACGTTGGTTTGACTGTTCAAATTATTTTTTTACAAATATTCAAGAATATAATGGTAATTTTGCGTCTTGAAACGGTGTCTTATTTGTGTAGGTGTCTTTTAAGTTGTTTAAAGATGTCCTTTTGTGTATGTCTTGGAGTCGGGTTATCACCTTGGCTCCGCGCGAGACTCAATTAAATAATATATATATATATATATATATATATATATATATATATATTACTTTAGGTTACTTTAGGTGAGTTGATGACTCCCATGACTTTCTAACTTCTGTAGATCCAACTCAGTGGGAACAGAGTCCAGATTATCAAACCGCTTCCAAGATTCTTAAAAGCATAAAGGTTGTCAATGATATAGCAGAAAAGGGAGTAGCATTGATAAAGGACTTTAACACCTCTGTAACGAGAAATGAGGAACAGGCACAGTTTTTGCTTCAGGTCGTTGAGGAACATCGTAAAACATTCCCAGATGCAAGAAAGAAAACATTAGTTGAAGGTCTCCAAATTTCAACCAGGCGACAATGAGTTGTTAGCATCAACGAAATTCTCTCCACTGAGACGATAAGCCTCACCCTTATGGGTGAGGGGGACCTGGAGCTGAACTCAAAAATGACTGTAAGCTAAAATCTTCTGGAGTCTTGCGGAACATCTAAAACATTTCCGATTTGTATACAAATTGATATTCTGAGTGTTCTAGGGAATAAGAACAATATTATGAGTTCCGAACTTAACTTTTTGAAGATTATGTTTATACAGCCACCCTAATATACAGGGTGTCCGAGAATTATCTGTAAATTTTTTGGCTGTTATTAAAAGTCAACCATGAAGTGTAGAAATTCCGGTGTTGTCCCATTTTACAGAGAATCTCATTAAGTTTTTTCTGATACCAAGTTTTGACAAGTTTTTTAGAAATTCCAGTGTGTCCGAACATTACACAGCTGAACAAAAAAATTTTTTTGTTTCGTTGCCAATGAAATTCGTACGAATTTATGGTATTTTGGGGTTGCTGAATTCCAAAATGAAAGTAGTTTTTCCGATTTGGTTCTAGTTCTTGAGATAATGAATACCCTCAATTAATAGGAAACGTAACCATAACGCGTGCATATGGGAAACTACCGGAACATTCTAGATGGTGAGACCGAATAAAATGTCATTATGTATTTCATGTGTTTACTTTTGTATGATTTGAGACAATTTCAATGCGATTTGTAAGTAGGCTCCGCCTGAACATTAATTTTTTTGCATTTTTACGTGTTTCAATGGGGTACCAATTATCTCATAAATTAGAGCCAATCTAGCAAAACCGATGTCATATTGGGAATCAGCACCACAAAGTTACCCCAAAATCACTCTAATATGAGTGGCAATAAAATGAGTGTTGACCAGTGTTATCTGTACAATTTCATCTTTTAATAAAATTCTTGATAACACACGTAAAATTCTTAAACAAGATTATTTAGAATCTGTATTTTCAAAAGTTTCTTTTATTAAAGTAACGTTGTTACAAACATTCGATATGTGCACCATTAGTGATTCGCAAAACATCCAATCGATACTCCAAATGTTGCCATGTACGCTGCAGCATATCCACATCAATTCGCTCAATAGCAGCTGTGATTCTTGCTTTTAAATCATCAATGTCTGTCACGCGCGTACATTTCTAAAAAACTTGTCAAAACGTGGTATCAGAAAACACTTAATGAGATTCTCTGTTAAATGGGACAACACTGGAATTTCTACACTTCATGGTTGACTTTTAATAACAGCCAAAAATTGTACAGATAATTCTCGGACACCCTGTATATATATATATATATATATGATGAATAAAACCAAAGCTGGATCCTGTCTGCTTTGCAGATAGCTGGTGAGGGAAGCTATATTTATGGGACCTCTTTGCGAGTGACCCGTTGCCCACGTCGGGCTAGCATCATGAAAAAGAAAAACTCTGGAATTTGTCATTTACCATTACTTATTCGGACTATAGTGGATTTAATTTTCCCAGAAGAGTTCCTTGTTCCATGCACTGTCTGTGTGTATCATAAAAAACTCAGGGGACCATTCTGAGTTCATTCCCATCTTGAAACGGACATGTTATGTGCCTTGAAAAGTGGACGCTCAATTCTACCAGTTGAGGTTTAAGTTTTGGTTTTTGGCTAAAAATATAATAGTTACCCCTTTTTCTTTTATGTATTCAATCTGACGTGAAGGCAGCGAGTCTTTTGCTTATATTGAGGTTCTAAATGTAGCAGGGCTAGGCTGCTTTAAACCCTAGATCCATGTCCCAAAGCTGGATCCTGTCTGCTTTGCAGATAGCTGGTGAGGGAAGCTATATTTATGGGACCTCTTTGCGAGTGACCCGTTGCCCACGTCGGGCTAGCATCATGAAAAAGAAAAACTCTGGTATTTGTCATTTACCATTACTTATTCGGACTATAGTGGATTTAATTTTCCCAGAAGAGTTCCTTGTTCCATGCACTGTCTGTGTGTATCATAAAAAACTCAGGGGACCATTCTGAGTTCATTCCCATATATATTATATA
Source organism: Bathynomus jamesi (assembly GCA_023014485.1). Lineage (NCBI taxonomy): Eukaryota > Metazoa > Arthropoda > Malacostraca > Isopoda > Cirolanidae > Bathynomus > Bathynomus jamesi. The sequence continues at coordinate 321,326 of JAJOZX010004592.1, read as the reverse complement.
TATATATATTAATTAATATATATATATATATATAATATATATATATATATATATATATATATATAGGGTATATAAATAATATGTCTTAGACGTCCAGCCTATCAAGCAAATCGAGCCATTCGTTGTCACCCTGCGGGGTTTAGGGAAGCCGGCATTTTGTGCAAAGAAGCTCCAGCGACGGATGTGCTTCTCCAGTTATGCCCCTAATAAAGAATTTTTTTAATTTTTTTCTATACACACATACAAACATACATGCAAACACGCATACACACATACATATATACATATTAACATACAATTCATACATACTCGAATAAATATGCCCTTGTGGGCCTGAGCTGATAGGTTAGGTGAGACCCGACACCCCTTCCTGCTTACCCTCCTCTCCCCTCTTTCTGCATACTCTTCTCCCCCTTTACAGTGTTGCTTTGGCAGCGTTGCATGGCACTGACACTCTTGCATGGCACTGACACTCTTGCACCAATCAATATTGATCATATTGCATTGCAATTGCATAGCACTCTACATTTTTCTCATATACTACTGAATGGTCAGCAGTGATGCCACACCCCTACCAGGGTTTACTGGGAAGGGACGTCATCCCGAAGAAACCCTGCATACAACAAAATTAGTTCTTTAGTAAAGTTTCTATTATTTAGTATGGGGTAATCAGGCAGTAAAATACATGACCCAAGATTTCAGTTGAATCTATACTTTTCTTTTGTAATTTTAGCGTGTTTTGTTTGAGTGAGGTTGGTTTAATGGGTTGGATTGGTGCCATAAAGCCGCTTTTGCCAGTCTTGCAGTGACTATTCTTAGTGATTTTATGCCAATTTCAAACGTTTGGCTCTATTTCTTCGTCGCAAAAGAGACTTTCTGCTAGCAACCCGACCCATTAAACCAACCTCCCTCAACCGTCTCTTCGCTGTTGAAGTAGAAGTGCTGCTGTTGCGTGATGCATTCACTTCAACAGGTAGTCGAACGCTAGTATTCTTTCTGTTGCATTTGCTCAATAAAATCATGTATTTGACTTCTTTTTCCGAGGTCTTTCTTTTTCGTCGTCGGCCCACTTTGTTCATTACAGTCCCAGTTTGAGAATGACGAGAGAGGGTTTTGCTCACCGTGGACAATGAACTCCCACTTATGGCTATTTATCTCTGTAGTTCTTCACCAAGAGGGTATTAATCAATCTTGAGTCTATTTTCGTAGGATATTTCCTTTGTGGGCGCATTATAGAGAAGGGTACGATGTTACCGAAAATGTTCAAGTGCAGGTTTCACGGGTCAAATTAATGGGATAAAAATGAATGAATACAAATAAGAGAAAATATTGTAATCGATGATATCAATATTTCTGTGAATCCAGACAATTATTTAATCAAACGTGATGTCACCATTAAATACAGTTTCTTTCAATATTATTAATTGTTCATAAGTCTTCAGGAAACAAACCACCACATTAGAAAGCTTAATTAGACAGACATATCATTTTACTTCCTGAACTTATAAAAAAGAATGAAAAGAATTCTATTATTATTACATAATCAGCATTTTAAAATGCTGTTGTGACGGCAAATTTGTATGCCTAAATCTTTTACTAAACTAGGAACAACAATTTTAGTTTTAAGATTTTGTAATTTAAATAAATCTCTAAAACAAAGTAGTTTAGATTACACTGGCCAACAAGTATTTCTCATTAGATATAATTATGGGTGGCCTAGATAGCTGTTGGGACGCTGAATCCAAATCTGTTTTCGGTTTTCCTCTAGCACGTCTAGTTTTCGAGATGAGACTGATCATAATATATATATTAAATATAATATATACTGTATATAATATAATACTGTACTGTATATAATATAATATATAATACTATATACACAATTTATAATATGCATATAACTATATATGAAATGAAAATGAAAATGAAAAGGTTTATTGGCAGACTATAGTCCATATGACAAATATTATTAATACAATGACAGTTCACATACTAAGGATAGAAATATATAGAATTGATTAGAAATAATACAGTAATGTCGAATTTAAGTGGAGCTACAGACAGACGTTTTCGTACCAAGAATTCCATAGCTTAGAGGATAAACGGCAGGACTCATGGATAGCTTGGATAATCGAGTTGGTTGATTTTTTAATTCTTTGCATTAGACTGCATTGAGCACGTCTTGTTACCTCCGGGAAGCTCGGGACATTGCGGGTAGCAAACATTTGAGAAGCTGAGCATCTCGGGGGTAATTTATGTAAGAGTCTAAAAGACCTGTTGTACAGCAAATTTAGGGTTCTGTCAGAACCTTTTTTATAGTTCACCCAGAAATGTTGTCCGTAAATATTACTGCAGAAAGTACGAAAGAGAGTGTCTTTAGCTTCACTTGTACAGAACCGAAAGTTCCTTATGGTCATGTTCGCTTTAGCACACAGGCTTCGAGATTGTTTTCTTATATCCGAGTCATCACTCAAGGAGCTGGTAATAGTTTGACCCAAATACTTAAACTCTTGTACTTCCTCAATTACTTCACCTTTCATTTTAAACCTAATATCAGTTGGCTGATTACAGCTTTTAGAATGAAATTACATAACCTTAATGTAACTGCTTTTAGGATGAATTGCATAACCTTAATATAATACATAATACTATTTATACTATATATAATATGCGTCCTTTATACATGTAGCGGAGTATTTTGTCGTTGAAGCTTAGGTGTAGGTTTTTGCTTTACCGTTTCTGTACCCTCATATATGGTAATTTGTTTTGTTATCTTAGGTGGGAGCAGTTGCTGGCCACAAATTTGTAAACGTTACACATGTACAGTGTACACCCCTTTATTCTTTGGCGTAACAGTCACATGTCTAGTTGTGTTGTGTTTTGTTTTGTGTCTCCCACTTACACATTTTATATTTTTAGGTGATTTACATCAACTCACTCATCGATCATCATGCCTCGAAAGTGTAAATATCATCCCAACAATTTCAGTTACGTGTGCGGCTTGTTCGCGACTAAATTACAACGGCGTACAATCACGATGGATCTTCGGAAAACTTACCGGTTATTCTTCGGCTGTCCACTAGGTGACCAAGATAAGGCGTGGGCTCCACATGTTATCTGTATCGCTTGTTCGAATGGATTACGTGACTGGTTGAACCAAAGGAAAAAGTCAATGCCGTTCGCTATACCCATGATATGGAGGGAGCCGAGAGACCATCATAGCGATTGTTACTTTTGCAATGTTAATATAACTAGATTCTCCGTGAAGAACAAGTATAACATCGTTTATCCGAACGTAGACTCCGCGATCAGACCGATCCATCACGATGATACGATGCCGATTCAGGTACCTCCACAGCATGGACTCGATTCCTTAGAAGACGAAAGAGAATCCGACGAAGGTGCGATTGGCGGAGATGCGGGACCTTCGGCCGATCTTGACTACACACCTGACGAAGAGCAATCGGAGCCGGAGAGGCTTACCCAAAACGAGTTGAATGACCTCATTAGAGACCTAGCCCTCTCCAAAGAGAAATCAGAACTTCTCTCTTCGAGACTCAAGCAGAAACACTTACTTGAAAAGAACGTCCGAGTGGGTCACTATCGAAAACGAAACCATGATTTGGCGACATTCTTTACAGTAGACGGTCCGCTCTGCTATTGCCATGATATCAATGGACCGTTCGAGAACTTGTCACAGGTACACACACCATCTGAGTGGCGCCTCTTCAGTGATTCCTCACAGTGAAGCTTGAAAGCGGTTCTCCTGCATAACGGGAACTTAAAGCCGACCATCCCGATCGCCTACTCCATTCATCTAAAGGAGACGTACGATAACATAAATATACAACTCGAAGCAATCCAATACAGCACTCATCAATGGAATATCTGTGGTGATTTCAAAGTCATTGGTATGTTAATGGGCATGCAAGGAGGGTTCACGAAATACTGTTGTTTCCTATGCCTATGGGACAGCCGTGCTACCGCGGATCATTACATCAGACGTGACTGGCATCAAAGAAGCACATACGAGCCAGGAACGGGCAGTGTCCAGTGTGTTCCTTTAGTTCATCCAAAGAAGATTTTCCTGCCACCTCTCCACATTAAGCTCGGCTTAATGAAAAATTTTGTGAAAGCGATGGGTAAGGCGAATTCGAGAGGGTTTCGATACCTTGTTGAGAAATTTGCAAACATCAGTGCCGCGAAATTGAAGGAGGGAATGTTTGTGGGGCCCCAAATCAGGAGGTTCTGCAGGATAAAGGCCTTGAAGAAGGTCTCAATGCCTTAGAACTAAAAGCATGGCAGGCTTTCAAATGGATTTGTGAAACTTCTTGGGTAACCACAAGTCTCCCGCATACAAAGATGGAGTTCAGAAACTGCTCGATGCATATCAAGAAATGGGCTGTCGCATGTCCTTGAAAATACATTTTTTTTACATTTGCATCTAGATTCTTTCCCAAAAACCTTGGCGCGGTGAGTGACGAACAGGGGGAACGCTTCCATCAAGACATCCAGTCAATGGAAAATTGCTACCAAGGTTTCTGGAACGAAAGTATGCTGGCAGAATACTGCTTGATGTTGTACCGCGACGATCCGAACAAGGTTTACAAAAAAAATTGTACTCGCAACGTTTTTAGGTTGTGTACATGGAGAAGGTGTAGTTTATGTCCCCCTGTGGTGCCTAGTGTAATTTACGTTCCCCTACATTATCCTAGTGTAGTTTACGTTCCCCGACATTATCCTAGTGTAGTTTGCGTTCCCCAACTTTGTCCGCGTATACCTAATCAAATAAAACGTTAAAACTAACGAAACTATTAAGACTTAACCTAACCAATCGTCAATTTACACACACACACACACACATATATATATATATATATATATATATATATATATAAATTGACGGTTGGTTAGGTTAAGTCGTAATATTTTCGTTAGTTTTAACGTTTTATTTGATGGATTCATTTAAAAAAATGTCGGATCTTTTCCGTTTGACTGCCGCCATTGAAACATAATTAAACTTTTTGTATTTTGTATTTTAACTGAAATGTCTTGATGATACAAAATAAGTTACTTTATAAAAAAGCTTTTCTTAATTTCCCCTTCAAATTTTGTTTCTTATAAACAATTTTAATTACTTTCAAGATCCATGCTTAATTTTTAAGTTTTAATCGTGTACTCAGAAAAATAAGGGGATCACCTGAAGATCAGGGCCTCCAGCCTTCTTTAGTTAGCTTTATAAGGCTAACTAACAAAAATATCACGACCTAACCTAACCAATCGTCAAGGTCGTACATTTGGCCTAACGATTGGTTAGGTTAGGTCGTGATATTTTCGTTAGTCAGCCTGATAAGGCTAAGTAAAGAAGGCTGAGGGCACTCACCTCTTATGTTTCAATGGCGGCAGTCAAACGGAAAAGATCCAAAATGTCTCCTGAAGAGCCTAGTGTGGTTTACGTTCCCCAACTTTGATCTAATGTAGTTTGTGTCCCCTTTTGCGTCAGGGGGACGTAAACTATACTTGCTCTGTGTATATTTCTTTTTATGAATAAAGTTGTACTTTTACGATAAATTGTGCTGAAATTAACACGTCATATTTCGATAAGTAGATGTGCTAGAGGAAAAGGGAAAACAGATTTGAAATCAGCGTACAAAACTGGTCTAGAGAAGTGTGTATATATCTTTGATGAGAGAAAAGGTTCGATTTTGTCGACCAGTGTTATTGTTATTGAATAATATCAATAGGTTTCTTGCTACAGGATTAAAAAAATAAAAATGTTTCAAATTGTTTAAAATTCTTTCGATTTTAATCTTTGTCTTCTCACGGTAATTGTATCACCTAGGTCAGCTTTGAGATAGAGATTTATGGTAGGGTCGAGGATCGCCTCTCGGTTCAAAGAGAAGAGAAAACAAACTGACCTGGTTCATGTAAGATGGTTTGTTTTCTCTTCGTTTCATGGTTAAACTTTTGGAAACTGACTTCGAACCCACTTGTTAAATTGTTAAATTAGACCATAAAGTTGGTAATAAATTTGAGAAACAAGTGGCTTCGAAGAAAGGACTTTATTTTAAGTTGATTTTTAAGGAAAAGGAGGATCTTTCCTTTGAAGGGAATGTCAATGTCCAATTAAAGGACAATGATTCTTGTAACACCCAGTAAGGAAAAAGGGAAAAATCCTGCTTCCCTTATGTATGGATGAAAACTTTCGTAGGGATGACCTTATGTAATGAAAAAGTTTTTGATAGGTCATTCAGAGTACTGTAAGGGGGAGTCCTTGTAATTTTAAGGTGTCACTTGGAGTTCTGAGTTAGTTGTAGTTCCTTCCTCAAAAGTTAAATTGGCTTGTAAAAACATCTTTAAACTCTGTGGCATGATTGAAAATTTCTAAGTTGAGTTAAAAATTGTTTCACGTACGAAAATCTGAATTGCCTTTATTTTACGAGAACTTAGTTGAAAGAGCAGAGAGCTTACTGTTAGCTGACAGATAAAGAATTTTGTAAAATTTCTTTAATTTAATTATTGTTCACCTTAAATGTTAAACTTGTAAGTTTGCGAAATATTATGTTTCCTCAGGGGAGAGTAAATATCTTATGATCTTTTTTCCCGAGGAAACCGTTGAAGTTAGTGCATGACCATTCAAAGCCTTTGTGAAAATTTATTTGATTTAATTGACAGACTTTTTTTCGGGAACACCTGCGGAATTCGAGCAGAACTTTTGTGAGTAAATTTCTCAAAATTGTGTTTGTACGTAAATTACTTCTGTACACTTATTCTTAGATTTCGGAATTTGAATTTAGTGCTATTCCTAGAGTTACACGCAAATAAAAAAAAACCCTCTGTATAAATACTTTTTGAGACTTAAATAATTGCAAACATTTTCTTTAAATTGAAAATTTCGTTTTTGGAACAAAATTTGTAATCGTACATCTGTATATGTCTTTTCGGTGCTCTTCCAATATGTGCTCTACCGCGAAACTGTGATCTACCATATTCCAATACGTGCTCTACCGTGAAACTAGCCTTATAAGGCTAACTAACGAAAATATCATGACTTAACCTAACCAATCGTTAGGTCAACTATACGCCCTTGACGATTGGTTAGGTTAAGTCGTGATATTTTCGTTAGTTAGCCTTATAAGGCTAACTAACGTACCTGCTGCTAATCCGAATAATCTAAGGTAGATCACGTATTGGAATGTAAATTTCGCGGTAGAGCACATATTGGAAGAGCACCGTCTTTTCAATATATGTCCTATTTTGAGTAAAATAAAATAAACGTTATACGAAGGAGGGTGTTGTTTTATGCTACCTTGCAGTTGGCCTCTCTCGTAAGCTGAGAGTAAATTAACATTGAAAGTTTGAAATTCAAAGTGGGCTTTAAGTAAGCCGAGAGAAACTACGCGTATAAAATTGAAAGGCCATCCGAGTGGATAGGTAGGGTCATCCTGACATAAACGAACGCGCGCGCGCAATAAGTGCAACCGAAAAAGGAGTTGCACCACAATGTTTCCATAATTTTCACAGCCAGTGTATATGGGAGGAATTTCACAATTAAACACGTGAAATAAATAAATGATGCACACCTTGACGAGCTGTACTGTCGAATACACGAAAGGCCTTGGAATCGCTTCTCATTTTTCCTTAGCAAAAGCTAATAGGATGTTAGGCTTCATAGCGCGTAATTTCGAATTTAAATCGAAGGATATTATATTGCCCCTTTACAAGTCCCTAGTCAGGCCTCATTTGGAATATGCCGTTCAGTTTTGGTGCCCGTACTTGCGTGAGGATATTGATAGGTTAGAAAGGGTTCAGCGTCGTGCCACGAAACTTATTCCGGCATTGCGCAATAAGCCTTATGAAGATAGGATTAAAGTGTTAGACTTGTATTCACTCGAAACTAGGAGATTAAGGGGGAGCTTATTGAAGTTTTCAAAATCGTTAATAACATCGATAACGTAAATTTTGACAAATTGTTCACTTTCGATAATAGTAATACTCGCAATAACGGATTCAAGTTGCGTGGCAGACGTTTCATTACTAATATCGCTAAAAACTTCTTTACGTTTAAAGTAATTGATAAATGGAATAATCTTCCCGCGTCAGTCGTTCATTCTACCAGCGTTAATGTGTTTAAGAACCGTCTTGACAGACATTTTAAAAATATTAACGTTGTTTAAAATTAAAAAAGAAAGTTAACAACAGGAGCTCTGGTGGTGGTGCTCGAGGATGAGTCTGTTGACGATGAATGCCAGCTTGTGACATGCCAGCGTGATGCCAGCAATAAAAAAAAAAAAAAAAAAAAAAAATTAGACTAACACGAATGTAGATGTAGCTCATAGCGTAAACTAACCCACTTTTTGTTTATTTACTTTACCTTTTTTTTTTTTCTTATCCTCCTTACTTTGCATGTCTCTAACTCTTTTCTTGCATGTTTGTAGTTTGCATGGTATGACAGTGAGTTAAGACTGTGTTTGCATGGTTTGTAAGCGTTCTTATTTTACTTCTTTTCATCTTTCACCCCTCTCCTATATTCTCCGACTATTTTTCTGACTTGTCGGCAGTGGCCGGCGGATGATGATGGTGAGACTTTTTCCCTCTTTTTCTGAATGAATGTTAACCCACGAATGATAGGTGTTGCTCCTTACTTAACCCCTTATTCTCCTCTCTTCTCTTAACCCCCTACTCTCTCCTTTCTCTCGGGCTAGCCTTAGAGTGGATCTTAGGGTCTTTGTTAGCCTTAGCTTCTGTAGATCTGTAGATTATCATATATATATATATATGTGTGTGTGTGTGTGTGTGTGAGTGTGTGTACGAGCGCCCAATCTGAATTATTACGCTTAACTTGATGAAGCTACAGAGAAAGTATCCGAAACAGCAAGCGAAAAGGGTGGAGGGGTGCGTGCGACGGTGCAGAGCGAAAGGAAGAGGAAGGAAAAAGTGGTTTTTGTGACCAGCTCATTTCAGATGCACGATCCCGAGGGCAGTGAAGTCTCGAGGGAAAACACGCGATTTATGCACTCACTGCCTTCTTAGTTTTCTTGGCTTTAGGCTCTCTCTCTCTCTCTCCTCTCTCTCTCTCTCTCTCTCTCTCTCTCTCTCTCTCTATTTATATAGTCAAACAAAGGTACAATTTCAGGAAAAGTTAGATTAAAAATAAATTTCTTAAAAACATGAAAAAATCACTAATTGGCAATATTTTGTTTTTCTTTTGATATTTTTACTCGTTTTAGTGACAACACAAAAGGGATCAATTAAGTTTAAATAAAAACGATTCAACAGTAATAATTTTTATGCTTTTTAATAACTTTATGTCTCTAGGCGAACTTCTTTCCAAGACTGTACGTTTATCAAACGTTCCAAAACGTTCATAAAACGCTTTTAAATATTCGAAGAAAGGAGAGTGAACGACCATTGTTTGGACTTTAGAGCTATTTCTTAATTGCTACAAATATTATTGTTATTTTCTTCAAAATAACGGTTTCTTCCATTATAAAAGCAAACATTTAATTTAAAATGATAATTTCTTTTTATAAAATTCTTGATAAATTCGTTGTGACATAAAATATTGATACCTCACGAGTTATATAATTCAGGACCTCTCTTTGATCACACCGCCTGTCAACTCCGCCATTTTTTATTCGAACATTCAAAGAGGGCACCGAAATTGTTTACCTTTAGTCTGATTGAGGTCAACAAATGTCACTTTTGTTGACGAATATTCTCCTTCATGAATACAAATAACTAAATAAATTAATAAAAAAAAATTATTTACACACACACACACACACATATATATATATATATATATATATATATATATATATATATATATATATTATATATATATAAATAACATACCAATTTAAACTTTATGTAAATATTAGGAAAAATAATAAATTTTTTGAATTGATTTTAATCATCGATCACATAATAAACTCTTAACAATTAAAAGCGAATTTTAAATCGACCGAGAAATTCGACATCCTTCGCAAGAATATAAAATTAGAAACAGCTTTACGTGGGCTCCAAACTACGGATCACTACATCATCTGAACGCAGAAGACGGTCATCCATCGAACTATTAAACAGACCCTACGTTTCTTAACCTCGCTGAGCTAACGGGAAGTTGTATTGTGCTGTGGCCAACACTTTTCCCCTTTATGCGAGTGATATTATAGGATATTATTATTTTGTATCATAAAAATGTATATTTTAACTGTTATCAAGTGAAAGATAAAATTATTATTTAAAAGCTTTAAAACAAATTTTTTTTAACATTTTAAAATGATTTTTTGACGTAAGAAAAGAGCGATTACCTTCAATAAAAAATATCTCAGACGTTTTCGGGAAACTTTTAAATCTTAGAAAAAGTATATAAAAGCAGTCCTTGTGGCAAGAACGCTTTAGATTTCTTATCACTGACGTTTGTAAGGATCGTTCGGTAAAGTTCTTAAAGGATTCGACTTAATTGCTAAACGTCTCGCCTTATTTATTTTCTTTACTTCCGCTTTTATCCCAGATATCAATCACATTAATTTTAATGAGGCGTGAAGTCCCCGCAGAATTATTTAATTAAAGCGAATCCCATTAATTCAGTTCACGATGAAGGGTCTGGATCCTTCCTAAATTAACACTCAGCTTACATACATACTAGTGGTTAATTAGACACACTGTTGCAATATAAATAACAAATGGGTTAATTCATTTTATCTTATTTCATTTGCGTTAAGGTATTCTATTGAAGTAAAATATATATAAGAAAAAGCCAAGGTTATCCAAGATTCGAGTTAAGCGCCTTTGTACAACATTTGGTATTACAAATATGCTTTGACAACATTGAAATTAATAGGACGACTACAAAGGACTACGAATTGATAAAAGGAAGAGCGGAGTCTATTTGAATTGAGGTTAGAATGTATATCTGGTATAATATGTTTATATATTTTTATTTAACATCTAAGTTCATTGGTGTGAAAGGGTTATTAGAATTAAGAGAATTTTTATTATCATACAGACAGGATCTCCTGAAATAGAGGAAGTAAAGGTTGAACTGGAACTCTCCAATTATGTAGAGCAATTCCTGACTCCTGACTCTTGATTTAATTGCTTCAAACTTAATAACATTCATTTATTCAATAAGAATTTAAAGGAAATAATGTTTTAATTAATATAAACAACAAAAATAAAGGTTACCGTTATTTGAGAAGGTTGGAAATTAAGACTGTTAATGTACACTCTAGATAAAAGTAGTCGTTTCTTTAGACATTTCCTTGTCCCAGTTTTGTGAATTTTGAAATGTCTAATGCTTTAAACATTTCACATTAGTTATACGTGTCCTTTCTCAAGTATTAACTGTTTAACTTATAGATTGAACTTAGGTTAGGCCTACTGTATATCAAACCCCTAAGTCTAAGGCTAGGCTGAAGTTCACGGGTTAGTTCTTAATCTTCAAAGACTTTACTTCCCTAGGTCTAGCCTAATAAATAAAATTAATAAGTGCATGAAAGAGACAAAACCTAAGCTTACATGAAATATGAATGCGCCTTGGTGGTGTAGTGGTTAGCATCGCTGACTACGAATCCATCGACCCCCGAGTTCGATTCCTGGGTACGGCAGGCGGCGCGCATCTAACCCAGCTGTTCATCCTTCCACACCATAAAAATTGGTTGGTAGATAAATGGGTAGCCTGGGTAGCCTAGTGGTTCAGACGCTGGGCTGCTGATTGGGAAGTCGTGAGATCGAGGCCGGGCAAGGACTTTGTAATTTCTGACCACTCGTGATGGGTCGTGGTTCGGATTCCACGTTAAGTTGTAGGTCTACGCGTAGGGGCCCGATTTTGTCCTAGGGGGGGCAAGCAAGTTTTGCCCCCAAAAAATAAGCGAAACAGAAAATCGATTTTTAAGTCATATTTTTATTAAACACTATTTGTAGGTATACACAACTGTATAAAGGCTGAGCACCAAACAAGTTACAACAATAGAGCAAGTTGTAACAAGTTATATCAAATGGGGTACTTAAATAGTGCCGTTTTGCGACAGGTTTTCCTTTCTCTAATCAAATATTGCGTGGTTCAAGATGTGAAGACATACATTTCGGGCAAAGAGATGATATCCTACATGAAAATCATAAAAAGTTTCAAGTGAAATCGTGGTGACTGAAAATATGTGTACTGGGGTTTGGCCGAATTTTCGGGTGTAATTGTCCGAAAAAATCCAGTCAGTCGGGATGAATTTGGTGCTCAATTAACCCCCTGACCCCCGCCTTATACGCCTATGGGTGTAAGGTGGAGCAACAAGCTTGACCTTCGTTTGAATAAACAATTCGGGCGGAAGCAAAACCAAGGTTAATAATTGTTTCTTCTCTTTTCGAAATAGTCTATAAATACGAGCTCTAAATAACTGTCATAATTTCGAATTATTTTTTAACCCCATGCGCATGCGTCTAGGCGCAAACATTAGAAATTAACTTATTATGCAAATGAAATGTTTACGTTCTTTGCCTTTTATATATTGAAACATTTAAGTACTGTTTTTCAGATATTTGAAATATCTAGTAAACATTTCAGTGTAGGTATTATTAATTTCAGAAGCGTAAGTTTATTATGAAATGTCTAGTACACGCTTCATACATATAAGTAAACATCTACATCATTTAGAGTGGAGGTGAAGTGGGTAAGTCAATAAACTCAATGATTTTGATGAAGAGTTCATAATACTGCAAAATCTAAAAAAAAAAGGAGTATACTCTATATGTATACAGTATATATAAGAAACTTTTTCAAACAGTTTATATTTCAAGAGAAATATTTGGCTTCTCATGCGATTTGTCGTGTCATCGCAAAAGGGAGCAATTTTAAAAACTTGATTTCGAGAAATATTCGTCCTTTAAAATTTATAAAATTAAGTGTCTGAAACTTTGAATGCGTTATAAAATATTTATGAACTTTTCTCTTCGTTGGAAAAAATGACTTATTTTATGGCAAAATGATTCACAACGACAGTTGCGACCTTTTGCAGAATAATAAAAAATAAAACAATCGAAGGAACTAGCTTGGGTTTACAGGGTGGTTACAAAGTCCTTGCGCAAATTTAAACTTTAATAACTTTTGATGTAGGGGAGACCAGGGCTAGTTGGAACAAAATTTATGTTTGGTGCTATCTACTGTAAGTGTAATGTATTAGAAACGTATTCTGATTGTCACGGTGTCACAGGTTCTCATTTTACCAATGATTCAGAAAGTAGATTTTCATCAATACATTTTGGTTTGATTTTTATCAAGTGCGCCACAGCGTCTTAACTTGCTCCGTCATGGGTTAAATTGGAATAGGTGTTGGAGTAAGTCGGTACGATCTTAAAATCACTAAACCCTAGGATTAATCTAATATTATTTAACGAATACATTATCATTTATTGCTGACCAACAGATAAACAATGTACCAGACAATCTCAACACAGCTCAACAAGCTTAAAATTCGTTCAATGAGGAAATCAGTCAGCGTCACAACTTTGACACACGTATGCGTAGCATCCTTTATCTGGGCTACAAAACTCGTGGGCCCAGTGCATACACTGGTTGAACTGAATCCAAACTTCATTCGGTTTGCTGGTTGCGTATGGCTCCATGCATACGATGCAGAACACATCCTCGTCGTCACGCCCCTTATCAGAGGACACATTTTTGGTAAACTTTAGTATTTTCTTGGCCTTCTTTGGTCTCTTTTTGCCTTTTGCTCCACTGCTAAGGCATTCTTTGTAGGTGTGTCAGTGAGCACTGCTGCCTTTCTCTTCCACCTTCCTTTGTTAGTCTTCCTTGGTTTCACTACCTTTGGAAGAGGGCGAACATGCTCTGGTGAAAAATCACATCTTGGCCGCTCTACCGTGCTGTTTGATCCGTGTGTCTTAACTAATTTTGTAGTCCTGGCCATATCCCAGACATCACCTGGTAGAAGATCCAGCAATAGTGCCTCTAATTGCGCCTAAGATCCAGGCGACATGCTGACATCTGTATATGAGGAAACTGACATTTCATTGGCATCCGCAGTAGAACGTAAAACGATCGTACCTATATCTGCGTTGGAGGATTCAGGCACCACGCTTGCACCTGTATTGGAGGATATGTTCTCTGCATCACTATCCGTTGTATGCAAACGATCTGTAAGACGGGATGGTAAGAAGTCCTCTTCAGTGAAAACATCCTTATTGAAGGAAAGATGCCAGCCACTCGAAAACCACTCATGATGTTGCATGGAAGCGCTGCACGAGGCCAAACCTCTCTTATAATTCCAGGAAGGTCATAGATTGTCATGGTCTTACCTGGATTGGATTTCATCCAACTTTTAGATATACAGTTCAACTAGTGGGGTAATTGGAACATGTTCCAACTAGCCCTCAGAATTCGTTCCGACTCCCCGAAAGAAGGCGCCATGTTAACGGCCTCGTACGAACACAATAGCAACAGGCATATATGAATCCGTTAAGCCTGTTTAAGCACCGGAAATAAGAGAATTGCAATATATGCGTAAATATATATTACCTGATATACACACACCTAGTTATCACAAAAATCAGAGAAACTTGAAAATTTACTTATGACCGTCAAAATCAAGTTTTAATTAATAACTGACGTAACTTACCTGTGATCACCATGCCAACTCGGAAGGAAAGAAACTAGCCTAATGCGCAAGCGCAGCATCAGCACTAACAACATCTATCAGCAATGGCAAGAGTTTTGTTCATTGATCCGAGTTGTCCCTGTTCCAACTAGCCCCGGTCTCCCCTACTCATGATAGAAACAAGCCGTAAACGGCATATGAAAGCGTAATTAGTTAAGTTTTGAATACACTACATTACAAATTTCTAGGCCTTAATATAACCGTTATCTTTCGCCATACATCGCTCAATACGATTTACACTTGTTTGGAAACATCCACGGTTACTGCTCAGTAATTCCATGAATTGCATTTTGATGCTGGTCTTAAGTTCATCTTAAGAATGTGATTACGATGGATAAATAACACTTTTAACGTGACCCCCCTTAAAAGTAGTCCACCGGGGACGGGTCAGGTGAACGAGGTGAACAAGAAATTGGTCCACCTCTACCGATCCACATGACTGGGAAGAAAGACTTCATTCAAGAATTGTCGCGCAATGATATTGCAATAGTGGCAGGGAGCACCATCTTGCTGAAAGAGTGCTATCTGAAAGATTTAATTGTCTTAGTTTCCCTGCCACTATGCTTTGAATGTGATAGTTCTTGAAAGAAATCCTCCCAGCCATGAGGATCGGTAAAGGTGGACCAATTGAATTGTTTGACTACCTCGTTCACTTGACCTGTCCCCACTGAACTACTTTTAAGGGGTCACGTTAAAAGTGTTATTTATCAATCAAAACGGCATTTTTTGGACGAACAACTGGAGAATGTTTTCAAGTCTTTGAAAGATCGGATTGAACGATGTATCCAGAAAAATGGCGGTTATGTTGGGGCCTACAAATTTGTAATGTAGTGTATTAAAAACTTTAATAATTATGCTTTCATATGTTTCTATCATATGTACATTAAACGTCATTAAAGTTTAAATTTGCACAAGGGCTTTGTAACCACCATATATATACTGTATATACACACACCGGGTGGGCCTTTTAACTTTGACGGTTTTAATATCTTTATAACTTTTTTGTTTTTTAACCAAATCAAATAAAATTTATACACAACATATGTACATACATAAAGTTTTTTTTTCATTAAGCTGCTTTTATCTATCTGCAGAATTGACGAAATGTCGAAGAAAAACCTTTTGACGAATACGAAAACAAATGCTTTATAACGAAATGTCGTATAAAATAAGCCAAAGTTATTGCGTAATTGCTAGTCTAAGCTCTAAGCTCTCCCGATCTCACCCCTTGCGACTTTATTTTATGGGGGTTTATTAAGTCGAAAGTCTACGCGAATAGACCAACCGACATTCATGAACTGAAACAGAGAATTCAAGCAGCTTTTGGTGAAATTACGGTCGAAATGCGACAAAAGGTGGCTTTGGAATACAGAGCAAGGCTGCCTATACTGATCGAAAATGGTGGAAATCACATTGACGTTTATAACTAACCTTGTAAGTTTATAAAGGTAATTAAATTTATATCCAAAAAAACTCTATGTATGTACCTATGTTGTGTATAAATTTTATTTGATTTGGTTAAAAAACAAAAAAGTTATAAGGATATTAAAACCGTCAGAGTTAAATGGCCCACCCGGTATATATATATATATATATATTATATATATATATATATATATATATATTATGCAGGAAGGAGGGGCCAAGGGCGAATGGCCGCAAAACGCTCCCACCCCTATAGAGGAAGAAGAGAGCCAAAATCAAGGTCCAGGGTTTTCGAGATGCATGGACACTCTGCGTTTGAAAGATTGGAGGTCATAGACAGGGGGGAAAGATGGATTTAGGAAGATTGTTCCAGAGTTGACCGATTGAGAAGATGAAAGACTGAAAATACTGATTACCCTTGCGTTAGAGAGTTAGACAGAAAAGAAATGAGAATGTGTCGAAATTCTTGTACTACAGTTAGAGTTAGAGAGTTAGAGAAGTTAGAGAGTGCAGAAGACCAGTGTCCGTTATAATAACGATAGTAAAGGCGATAGTGGGGCAACATTGCGGCGAAGAGAGAGTAATTAAAGAAATTCAGTCGGAGGCGGGGAAGTGATGAAACGAAAAGCCTTTAATTCCAGTCGGTCAAGTAGAGGTGTGTGGGTTGAGCCACTCCACACAGGAGCGGACAAGACCCCTGTACAGAGACGGCAACTGCGTTTACAGCACACTTAGCCTCTTAGAAGCTGTTTTAGAAAGGGAATATATGTGATTTTTCCAGGAAAGATCATGAGTAAAGAAAATGCTAAAAATGTTAAGGGAAGAGGAAGGATTGAGTTGTGTATTGTTGAAGGTAAAGGGATAGGCGTGTGGAAGATTGTGACGAGTAGACAGATGGCGGAACTGAAATTTTGAGGATTTGAAAGGCACAAGGTTTTCTCTGCCCCAATCAGAAATAGTAGAAAGCTCAGAAGTCAGGTGCACCACAGGCGTTCTACGCGAAGCATGGAGTGGCTGTTGAGAGGGACGCTTTGTGAAGTGGATAGGACAAGAAGTGCGACTTAATAGATCATTGATAAATAAAAGGAAAAGAGTTGGTAACTGGACAGAACCCTGAGGAACACCGAGGAACACCACTGTTAATATCTTTAGAAGAACAGTGGCCGTCTACAACCGCGGCTATAGATTGGTCAGAAAGGAAATGAAACACGTTAACGTCAACAAATATTATTATATACTTAAGTCACAGGTATGAAATGAGAAAGAAAAAATATTATAAAACAATATATTAGTTGGCTTAGATCGAATTTTCTTGTCTCCTACAGGAATCCTACGAAGTTTTTTCCTTTTACTAACTCTCTCGTCACTCTCCTCCCTCTTTTCCTGACTACTTCGTGTCGTCCACCCTTCTCTCTCGTCCAACCTGGATTGTCAGCTGTCAGTTCTTCTGATACCTCCAGCAAGAATATCTTTAATGTTTTACTTCCCCATAATCCGGGGCTTAGAAAATTATTTACATACGTCCTATTTCAGGAATTCTAAATTTCTAACTGTTTTATATTATTCAACTAACTTATTTGAACCATTTGACAAAATTAAATTATTTTAATAGTTATTTTGGGTACTATTTAAATACAACTATTTGCAAATTCACGACTGGATGAAATAGAAGTGTGGCCTCGCGTGACTGGTGTTCTCACACCCAAATGGTTAAATAAAACGTCACTTGTTGCGGTAGGATCATGTTGTGATTTGTTCGGATGTTTTTACGTGATGAAAGTCACCTGTTCTTTCTGGGATTTACCTGAGGCCTCTCTGTAATTTAGATCATACCTTTCAACCCTAACTTATGTTTTACTTTTATTTACAATATGAAATTTATAATTTAGTATTATAAATTATATTATTAATAATTCTCTCATATTTGCACACCCATCAGTGGTAAGTAGACTCCTTACAGAAAATTTCGTAGAAATTAGGAAAAGTTATTACGTTAAGTATAAAATGGTGGAAGAATATACAATATTTATCAGTTATTATGTATGAAAGATTAGAAATGTATACCATATAGGACTATAGGTATATGCGAAATAAAAACTCCGATCTGTTACCCTTCTGAAGAAGAAACCCCAATAATAAAATATATATCTATTATAAAATGACGGTGAAATAAAAATGGGGACATATTTTGGGACACCCTAGATATATATATATATATTTTTTTTTTTTTTTTTACACTGCCCTTTTGGTATGTGCTGTTTGCTCTGTTTTCAGTTGGCTCCTCCAAAATCTTGTTCTTTTGACACTTTCTCTAAAGTTTTCTTTTGTTTTGTTCCAGATGTTTTTCTCGGCTGTGCTGAAAATCTGATGCAACAGTAGAAAACTCAAGATCTGAAGCCCTTTGGCGGAGTCAGTGGGTCGAGAATTTTCTAACACTCATCCCCGTTAGGAGTGCGTGGGACGAATCCAAGCACCCTTGAAATGAAGTTCCCACTCAAGGAGGCTTGAGTGGGAACCTCTTGACCCCCTGGGGGACAGTTGATGAGTGTTGGTAGTACTAGGGTTTCATTTCCCAAGTCAGGCCGCCCTTCCATTGGTCGTTTCGGGTACGGGGAAGATAGTGATAGCTTTAGTCTTTGTTTCGTTGTCATGGGAAAGGTTTAACCATCCTGCTGGAGAGCAGGAGAAAGGATAAAGTGAGGGTGGATGTTGGGGTATGCTTCGGGGATAAATAATCCGCCCTTCCTGGCCCCGTAAACCGCGATTGGTATTGATCGGGTCGTGGGGGGTGAACATTCCCGCTTGGGATTGCGGGCTCTTTTTGTAAAAGTTGAAATTAAACTAGTAATCAGTAGTGTAAAGAAGTACTGTTATAATCTTAATTTATAGTTTTCTCAAGTTTTATCGCGATTCCACAATAAATTACATTATGTCGAAGCGGATACCATTAAGAGTATCGCTTGGCAATCAGAAGGCACAACAGGGGAGGTATTCCAAACAGGATATGGCTACTTGGGAGTATCTTTGACTAGACTAATAGATTTTAAATGGCATTGCTTTATGTCAAAGGGAACCAGATATTGACAATCTAGTGAATGAAAAAGCAATAAACGAACCGAAAAACATAGGACTTGAACTTAAAGTACCTCCGGAAGCTACTGCCCAGTGATCGGTTACATGTAGTCTTCTTGATGTATGAGTGGGTAGTGATACGAGAAGTAATTAAATTTAGAAATGTTACACATACTGTATATTTAAAATTGTGTTTGTAGAATCAAAGATGGCGCAGAGGGTCTCAGATGAGGAACTTCTGGCTTTTCATTTTAGAATCAATCCAGAGAAAAAAGAGAGAGAGAGAGAGAGAGAGAGAGTTACAAGGAGTTACAAGGAAAAGAAGTACCTCAAAAGGCCTTGCGGCCCATACCGAGGAGGTACCAATGACAACGGGTGCCAGGGAAAATTTTGTACACACTCAAATAGTGTGCAAGATTTGGTCTAACCTTTTCTTGAACTGATCCACAGAGGAACTGTTCACAACTTCCGAAGGTAACCTGTTCCATGTGTCACAGATCTTATACGTAAAGTAATTCCCACACACACTAGTCCTAAACCGTTTCAAATCCAACTTCCAACCATTGTTGCGAGTTGGGTTATCATTTAAACTAAACATACTTCTAAAATCGACATCGTTCAGCCCGCGTAAGAGCTTGAAAACCTCGATCAGTTGACCGCGCAGCCTCCGAGTTTCAAGCGAAAACAAGTTCAGGGCGCGTAACCGTCGATTGTAGCCCATATGCCTAACGGAAGGGATTAACTTTGTGGCCCTCGCCTGCACTCGCTCCAGCCTCTCAATATCTTTCTGAGGGCGGGCGACCAGAACTGCACAGCATACTCCAGGTGCGGCCGAACAAGGGAATTGTACAGTGAGAGCACAATCTCCTTGTTCCGAAACTGAAATTGCCTCCTGATATAACCCAATAGTTTCTGGGCTTTCTTTTCCACCTCTACACACTGTTTCGTAAACTTAAGGTCGCTGCTAATTAGCACACCCAAGTCCTTTCTAAATCAGTCACCTCGATATTACTACCCAACATCGAGTAGTCCGACTTGGGATTGGCGTAGCCAATGTGCATCACTTTGCATTTACCCAAGTTAAACGGCATTTGCCATTTTTCGGACCACTCTCCTATCCTACCTAGGTCCGCACGCAGTTCCTCGATCGCTTCGGGCGTCCCAACATTGGCCCCAAGCTTGGTGTCATCAGCGAATTTGGCGATCCGACTGACGATGCTACCGTCGATATCATTTATGTAAATGATAAACAACAGTGGCCCCAAAACGGAACCCTGAGGAACCCCACTAGTGACTGAGGCCCAACCGGAACTAGCACCTTTAATTACCACCCTCTGCCGCCTATTCCTCAGCCAGTTTTCAATCCACCTACCTATTTCCCCACCGATACCCAGCGCGCGCACTTTCGCCATTAGCCGGCGGTGAGGTACCTTATCAAAGGCTTTCTGAAAGTCGAGATAAAGTATATCAATCGCCCTACTCTTATCGTACTCACTCAACATGACGTGGAAAAACTCGAGCAAGTTGGTGAGACACGACCTATGCCGTCTAAACCCATGTTGGGAGTCCCCAAGCAGCTTGTAGGAATCCAAATGGTCAACGATCCTATCAGCTATTATCCCTTCTAATAATTTACCTACAACTGAAGTGAGACTAATGGGACGATAGTTCCCTGGACTTTCGTGATCCCCTTTCTTAAGGATAGGGGTCACGTTGGCTTCCCTCCCGTCACCAGGCACCTGGTCCATCTCCAACGATTTGTTGAAGACTGTAGCCAGGTGGGGAGCCACCTGGTCGCGCACTTCTCGCAACACTCTGGGGAGAAACTAGTCTGGCCCAGGAGCCTTAAACGCGCTCAGTTTGTCTATTATATCGGCAACGACTGTCGCGGTACATCTAACACTATCCAGGAGAGAGAGAGAGAGGGAGAGAACATTTTCTAAACATACAACTGTGTTTTCCATGCTTTAAAATGGAAAAGCATTTCACAAAAAACTGTTACGAAGGACTTAATTATTTATTCTGAATGTAATGAAACTGGACATAAGTGGAGGGAATGCACAGAAACAATTAAAAATGCATTAACTGTGTATTAACTGTCGTGTTCCCATAAAAAAAGAAATTATTGAACGTAAAAGAGAATAAATGAAAGAAAAACAAGAGGAGGAAAGGAATAAAACATATGAATGTTGCAAAGGCCGTAATTGAATAGAATGCTGAAAAGAAGACGGTTTTACAGGTTGAAGGTAATATACCTTTAGAAAGTATACCTTTAGAAAGTATACCTTTAGAAAGTATACCTTTAGAAAGTATACCTTTAGAAGTACATGTATTTTACATGCATATGTTATGAATATTGCGCGTCCTGATACTTTTGTAATACAGTAGAATTAAATTCAGTTCTACGATCGAATGGTATTAAGGAAATGATATTTCTTGGTACCCCACCTTTGGGGAATTGTTAAATGTCACGAAATTAATATAGCAAGAAGTAACGGATGAAAACGTATCTGGACAAATGCAAACGGAAGGAATAGTAGCTGAAGCAATGAATCGAACACAAGCTGGAAGAGGAGCCGAATGGATGAGGGTGGAAGAAGAAATGAGGGAAAAATGAGAGAGGAGACATTTGAGGTATGGGGAGATGGAGATAGATTCAGAGCTGGAGAAGAACATTAACTGAAGATGAAGGGACAATAACCGCCATAGAAGGAAGAGGAGAAGAAGAAGCACCGGGAAAGAAAGGAAAGAAAAGTTTAGTAAGTAGTCAAAGGACGGAGAGATAATTACATGAAACAAACCAATTTAATTTGAGAATATATACATCGGAGAAACAGAATTTCCCAAAGGAAAGAGGTTTCAATGAATTAATGGAAGGTTTGCAACACGTAGACGTTATAAATGGGATTATGACACCCCAATGAGAGAAGTAGAGGTTGAGAAGGCCTTACTTCAGGGACGTATTCGGATTGCAAGAGATAATTACTTCACCATTCCGCAGGAATCATTTAACAAAAAAAAGTGCGGTACAGTTCGGTCACCTCCTCTTAAAGAGTAATGAAAGGGAGCATATCGAGGGAGAAGATAACGAACAAATATGGAAGTACAAATAAATACCAATAACATGTTTAAGCTTAAAATTGCTTCTCAGAATGTGAATCATTTGGATAATAAAAAATATCAATTATGCCATATCTATAAGGCTAAAAATCCCAATATTATGTTTATATCCGAAAATGGCATAAAAGATGGCATCAGAATTAAACTATTCAATTATAATGTCATTCAGAGGAACGAAACGCGTGAAATACATGACGGAGTTGCTATATGCATCAAGAAAAGCATTAAGCATAAAGAAGGAGCAAGTATGGATAAAGCCTACCTGTAAGTGACTTTATTTAGAGCAATGGGAGAGATAGGGATTGCTGTGGAATACCAACCTCTCAGACGTTTTATTTACCCATTCATAATTTTTTACAATTTCTTTAATAAAATTATCCCAGGTATCCTTATGGGAGACTGGATACGCTTACTGATGCTTCAGGTTACACTACAAATACTATAGGAAGGAACTTAAATTTGTTAATAAATAGAAATATAGTGAGGAGAAGTGGACCCGAGTTTCCTACTTATTTAACACAACGAGCGGCGACCAAACTCGATATATTATTAATTAATAATATGCAACCCCACAATTACTATATCACGGAGGGACCTCTTATTCCTAGTGACAATTTGCCAGTAATAAGGATAATATCAAAGCCTAATTCAAATTCCAATGAAAGAAAGAAAATGTTGGAAAAAAGTATTCGTGAATTATACGAGTATAAGGAGCTGCTCAATAATTATGAGAAGCAAAATTTAAATGAAGCTACTCTGGAAGGAGATAGACGATTAAGACGAGCAAATTCAGAATATAGTCAATGCAATTAAAGAAACAGAAGAGGTTTACTTAATTAAAATTAAATATAAAACTTTACCACATTCGCCCTTAAAAAGAATAATATTAAATAAACAAGAGGAGTTTAAAGCACTTTATAACAACATTCGAATTAATGGCCCTAACACATTTCTTTACAACCAAATGAAACGCCTTCAAGCAGAAATAAAGTATATCTTGAATGAACAATAAAAAGAAATGTGGGATAATCTTATAAATAAAATTGGTATTGAAACTAACCTAAGAACTTTATGGAACGCAATTAAAATAATAAAAGGAATAGAAGTCAAAAAACGCAGCTATATCTATAATCTATAATAATAATAAAAGGACGTGTGTGTGTGTGTGTGTGTGTGTGTGTGTGTGTGTGTTCCAGCCATAACTCCAAAATGGAAGCAGTTACAAACATGAAACTTCACACATATTGATTAGGTCCCCAGGTTTTGCACCTGGGTGTTACTAAATTAAATAATTAAAATTACTGTGCCCGAAGGCCCCAGCACCGCGATTAAACTACAGAAAATAACGCATCCGTGAAAATCTTGAGCTTCACATTGTGTCAAGATTTCGGAATCTTAAGATTTTCATGACTATAGTTTTCCATCCATCTATCCATCGTGTTCTGCCTATCAGCAGGTCCACCTCATGTGTCCCGCCAATAGTGTTCTATCCTGAGCTATCCTTTTCATCTCATGATAGCTCCTGCCTGCCTTCAAATCATCCAGCATTGCTTTCCTTTTCCTTCCCCTCGGCCTTCTACCTTCATATCTAGCCTCTATCACCTTCAACAATCCTTCTCCTCTCAACACATGTCCGATCCATTTCTTCTGTCTTTCTCTTATCACCTTAATGAGTCTTCTTTCCTCCCTCCCCTGTTGCACTACTTCCTCATTACTTTGATGTTCCCTCCAGCTTATCTTTAGCATTCTTCTCCAAATCCACATTTCAAAACTTTCCAGGAGTTTCTTTTCAGTTGTTTGCAGTGTCTATGTTTCTGCTCCATACAGTACCACACTCCATATCAAGCATTTTACTAACCTTTTCTTCAGCTTCAAGTTGAGGTTACCTGTAAGTAGTCTTCTCTGTCTCTCAAAAGCTACCTTACCCATACCAATTCTAGATCTTACTTCCTTATTACAATCTCCATTGTTAGTTAATAAACTTCCCAGATATTTAAACTGTTCAGCTTCTTCTAAGGTCTGATTTCCTATCGTTAGGTTCATTTGTGCTCCTTTCCTTCTTGCAATTTTCATTACCATTGTCTTGGTCTCATTAATTCTCATTCCGAATTCTTCTGCCGTTGTTGTGAAGCTATTGACCATTCTTTGCAGTCCTTCCTCAGTACTACAAACAAATGCCTTGTCATCTGCAAACCTTACAGATTTGACCAATTTACTTCCCACTCTGATTCCCTCTTCCATATCTGAGAGTGCTTCTATTATCATTGCTTCCGCATAGATGTTAAATAACACGGGGGACAGGGAGCATCCTTGCCTGACCCCTCTCCCAACCAATCCAGGCTCCGATTCTCCTCCTGCATCTCTAACATTCACAGTCTGGCCAAGATATAGGTTTTTATCATATCAGCCTACGGTCCCTCCAGTCAACATTAATATTCTTCAATATTTCCATTAGTTTCCTCCACTGGACTCTGTCAAAAGCTTTTTCAAAGTCAATAAAACAAACAAACATTTCCTGATCATGTTCCAGCACTCTCTCTCCCATCATTCTCATAATACCAATAGCTTCTCTTGTTCCGCATTTTGACCTAAATCCAAACTGATCCTCTCCAATGTACTGCTCAGCTCTGTTCGTTAATCTTCTGGTTAGTATCCTTAGCATTATTTTTGATGCATGGCTGACCAAGCTTACGGTTCGAAATTCTGAACACTTGGTGGCTCTCGGTTTCTTGGGGATAGTAATCATAGAGACTCTCATGAAGTCAGCAGGCCAGTCTCCACTTTCATACATGTTTCTGCCCAATACATTCACCTCCTCTTTAGCAGCACCTTCAAGACTTTTCAGAAGTTCTGCTGGTACATCATCTGGTCCTGGGGCCTTGCCATTTCTTAAGTCTTTTACAGCCATCTCTACTTCTCTTTCCAATATGTCCGGTCCCACACGATCTACTTCCACCTCATCTGTTTCTTCGATTTCGATGTTATTAGGTTTGTTCTCTTTATCATACAGTTCTTCAATATACTCAATCCATCTCTTCCTTATATCTTCTGGTCTTTTCAGTTTTTCTCCTCTCCCCTCTATTTCTCGCACTCCCAAGCTACTCCTTTTACATCTATTTATATCTTTAACTTTTTGGTACATTAATCAGTTCTTCCTTTCCTTTCTAATTCCTCCATTTCCCTGCACTACTCTTCAATCCACATCTCTCTTGTTTTATCAGTTTCTCTTCTCAGTTCGTTATTCAACTGTCTGTATCGTTGTCTCCCTTCTGTATTTATACTCTTCCATTTTCTTCTTCCTTCCATTTTGTCAAGCATCTCTGTAGTGACCCAGGGTTTCCTTGCTTCTCTTTTCACATAACCAATATTTTCATGTGCACTCTCCTTTATTGTATCCCTCAGTGTACACCATCTTTCTTCACTTGTCATATGAATGTGGCCGTCATTTCTTTGCCTCCTTATCTCTTCATTCACCTTTTAGCAAAAACTATCGTTTATTCTCCCTTCAATTTTTCACTATCCCATTTCTTCCCTACTATATTCTTTTTCAGAGTCTTCAACCTCACCATATTTTCCATTACCACCAAGTTATGGTCGGAGTCAGCATCTGCTCCAGGATAAGCTTTCGAGTTCTTCACTGCATTCCTATATCTCTGTCTTACCAAAATAAAGTCAATTTGGAATATTTCAGTGTCTCCTGGTTTTTTTCCATGTGTATCTCTTTCTTTTGTGATTTTGGAACCAAGTATTAGTCACCATGAGTTCTTGCCTTCTACAAAATTCTACTAGCTTTCCTCCTCTTTCATTTCTTCTACCTAATCCGAATGGTCCAACCTCCCTTCCGTCTTTCCCCTCTCCAATCACACTATTCCAGTCCCCCATGATTATTACGTTAGTATTTCTTCCACGCTTCAATTATTTCCTCTGTTCTATCATACATTTCTTCTACCTCTTCTTCCGGATGGGTGCTTGTTGGCATATACACTTGCATGACAAATGTATCTACTTTTTCGCCTTTCATTCTTATCCACATGATTCTATCTGACACACAGCCTAACTCCTCTGCGGTGTTTATTATCCTTCCTCTAAGTAAAATAGCAACTCCTCTCTCAGCCCTGTCGCCACCAGAATAAATCACTCTCACGTCTCCACTAATAAAATTTCCTCCTTCTCGCCATCTGACTTCCGACAACCCCATGACATCTGTGCTCAGCCTATTCATCTCTTGTTTAATGTTCTATAACTTTTCTGGTCTGTTCATTGTTCTTACATTCCACGTCCCAATCTTTACTCTTTTGTTGGTGTCGCATGGAATTCGCCTGATGACGACCTGGGAAGCCCTGCTGCTTCCCCTGCCGAGCGCGACATTGCCTATCATTTGACTGGCACTCCGTTTACGCTGTTATTCCTAGTTCTCTCTGTGGACAATTACTGTCAGTTCAATTATTTGGTCAATAAAACTATAGAAAAGAGCACATTCATGAAAATCTTGCGCTTCACATTGCCGCCCGTAATAATAATCTATAATAATAAAAGGACGCAGTTACAAACATGAAACTTCACACACACATATTGATTAGGTCCCGAGGTTGTGCACCTGGGTATTAATAAATTAAATAATTAATTTTAAAAAATTAAATGACGTCATCAAGATCATTACGTCATTCCGTATATATATATATATATCGAAACCTATGGTAAAATTATTGAATACTCGGTTAGGTTTATTGAATGCCAGGTTAGGTCATCTGTACGCCTTTGACGATTGGTTAGGTTAAGCTGTGATATTTTCGTTAGCTTTAACGAAAATATCACGACTTAACCTAACCAATCGTCAAGGGCGTACAATTAACCTAACCGGGCATTCAATTAATCTAATCGGGCATTCAGTTAACCTAACCAGGCATTTAATTAACCTAATCGGGCATTCACTTGACCTAACCGGGCATTCAATTAACCTAACTGGGCATTCAGTTTACCTAACCGGGCATATATATATATATATAGCGTTCAACATCCACCCCGGCAACGCCGGGTCGCTCCGCTAATTTTAAATAAGAATAGTGAAAATATTTATAAAGCAAAAGAAAAGGGATTTCTGTTTCGTCAATTTTGGCAAAATATTTTTACCATTACTGATGAGGAAAATTTAGATTAGGATAAAGTTGGTGAAAATGAGGCATTAGAGGAAATGGAAGGAATGATGGATAGGAAGTCCCAGAACCCCAAGGTGGACGTAAGCGGATTTACAGATGACAATTACCCTTGAACAGTTTAAGCGTGTTTTGAACTCGTTCAAGTAGAAAGCATCAGGGATTAACAGTGTTACTAGGACCAACTTTATTAATGCACCAGATAGATTTTTAAAAAAGTTGTAAATTATCTGAATGGCAGCTCTGAACACTAGTTACTTTCCAAACTATTTTAAATTATTGAAAATAATATTATTCCTAAATCCGAAAAACCGCTTACAGCTGTACGCAATTACAGATCGATCTCTTTACTGTACATTTTAGGAAAGGTCTTTGAAAAAATTATTAACGGGAGATTAATACTGTACATACGGCAGGGAGGTTGTTTGAGCTCAACATTGTATTCATTGTATATGACAGATTTGCCAGAGCTGGAAATATTTCACTCGTTAAGTATACGAGTAGTATATGCTAATAACATACTACAGGTAGTGACGTACAATAGAAAATCAGCACAAATGATGGTGGAAGTAAAGATAAAGAAAGTAAATAAATATGAAAAAAAATGGAAAATTAGAACAAATCGTGCAAAGTTTACAATCTTATCAGTTGAAAAACGAAAAACGGAAGAAATAGTTGTTGGCGTTGATCTTCATGAGTATGGAATAAATGGAAATATAGAATACCTTCTGAAATGCGCTCATGACCTTGATAATACCTTCAAGTTATACACTTTTATGAGAAATATTGAGTATCTGAGACGTCATTATGATAAAAAGACACCTCAGTGTGCCAGTTTTGAAAAAAAATTAAAATATAGCAAAACCCTTATTAACACTCTAGCGCCCATTGTTGCTTTACTGACTTTGTTATGGCTAACGCCAGACGATTTTATTCAGTCTCGAAAAAGACCTCCGGGCACTAAGGGTTGAACACTGAAAAGTTAATGCAAACGACATACCAAAATATTAGAATATTTTGTCAGGTGTTACAAAAAATAAAATAAATTAATTATATTTATTGAGTACTGTACTGTCAGTATATTAAACCTTTATCAAAGACGTTTTAACTCTGCGTCTTAGTATTTAGTTGGTTCACCCTTAGCCCCGATTACAGCCTCCAGTTGACGTGGCATCGAGTCGACAAGCCTCTTGCATTCTTCTGTAATTATCGATTGTCAGTCAGGTTGTCATCAAACACTTCTTCAGTTCGCTAAGTGTTCCTAGTTTACGCTTTTGGACCTTCTGCTTAACAATATTCCAAATATTTTCTATCGGATTAAGATCGGGAGAATTAGCTGGCCATGGTAGTATTTCAATTTCATGAGCATCAAACCACGCAGATGTTGCACGAACTGCATGAGTTGGAGCCAGGTTATGTTGAAAAATAAATGGTTCGTCTCCATACAGATGTTCTGCAAACTCCAGCATGAAGTATTCTAAGATTTCTTGATAAACATGACCGTTGATAGTTCTTTTACTCGTTGAATTCTGGTACAGCATGAAAGTGTATTTTTTATTAAAAATGTTTTAAATAATTTTATATTTCATATTTTAACATGAAATTCCATTTTTCGCGTTTTCTTACATCAAACTTCGTAAAAATGAACTAAATGAACAAACAGTTCGACAGATGTGAACTAAGACGTCCTAATCTGAAAAAAGTGAAATGCAGTCAAATTTTGTTGTTCTCTAAGTGAAACTAGCTCCTTGGTCTGAACTGTACGAGTACCATGAAACTCGACTTTCCAGTAAACAAATATTTCAATAACTCTTAGTCAAAGACCAAGACTTCATGGCAATATATGGTCAGGGAAGATTTTGCTCTGATGTTAGGGGTAGTATGTAAGTTTGATAGACTCTGTGCTTAACATAATAGTGTTTAAATAATTCATATTTAGTAACATTTCCCTATC
The DNA here is from genome assembly GCA_023014485.1 of Bathynomus jamesi. Lineage (NCBI taxonomy): Eukaryota > Metazoa > Arthropoda > Malacostraca > Isopoda > Cirolanidae > Bathynomus > Bathynomus jamesi. The sequence goes on along the minus strand of JAJOZX010004592.1, from coordinate 291,930 downwards.
TGAACATGGTTGGGTCAAAATTTTGGGGGGGAGACATAAACTAAAACGCCCCACTCCTATGGAGGAAGTTGAGCTCTTGCACTGTTTATTGATAAAAAAACATTAAGAATAGTAATAATATCATTTATATGTGTGCTATAACCATATTTGTCTTGCAGGTAAAAGGCTGATGGACTGTGAGTGAGGGAGAACTTCCTCTCAAATTAAATTTTTATTCCAAAAAGAAGCCAATTCTCTTTTCTCAAAAACCAATGAAGTGAACTTCTTCAATTCTGGCACAAAAGTAGGACTTATCGTTATCATCAAACTGACATAAATAGCAACTCCTGTATTTCTTTTGTTTTTCGAGATTTTTTATTTTGTCCCTCAAAACTGTTGTTCTTAAAAATCATTTTGTCCCCACTTCATTTTGGGAAATTCACCCCTTTCCACTTTCCATTGAAAGTAAAAATTTAATCATTAAACCTTTTAAGTGAATTGTAGAGAAAACCCTTATACATTAAAGGGATAAACACCGCTTCTCTCTTTTATCAGCACTAAAGCCCAAAGAGCAGCATTTTTTCTACTTTGAACACGCCATGCATGGTATAATTTAAGATTCCTGTCCCTGACAATTATTTTGGGAAAATGAAAATAACAAAGTTCGCCGGTTGGCAGAAATTTCAGTAATTTGATAAGCAAAATTTATGTCTATAAAGGTTGTTTGTAAATGTTTTTCCCACATTCAGTGATGAACTACGTGCGTCACCTAATTTTCTTATACCGTTATATTTAGAATGTCTTTAAAAGAGTTACATTGAAAGTTATTTTGCGAAACCAGATTTTATTTCGTTTTCGAGATATTATCGGACGTTTATACTAATTTTTTAAAACTGATAAAGAGCGAGTAATTTAAATCTGTTATATAACTCAAGTGACACGCTTTTGCATAACATCGTACATTTATATTTTTAAGTATAATTCTTTTCTATACTCAAAGTAGTGTCACCTCCTTATTCGCACTAGAAAGTAATACAGTCAGTTACGAAGGTCGGGATGTACTGGACCGAAGGATAAATGAAATCCAATGAATTCCAAGATGAAACTCGCACAGTTGGAGAAGAAATGTGCTGCGCGCCGGCTGCCGTCACCAGGTCTCGAACCCGGGGCCGATGGGTTCGTAGTCAGCGACGCTAACCACTACACCACCGAGGTGAATATAATATATATATATATATATATATATATATATATATATCGGCTATTGATTGATGGCGCGGAAAACGCAGTTTAATAATAAACAGAAACACCAGAGAAAAAATAAACATCCTTCAAGGTTTAATAGTACCAACATTTCGGAATGCACTAATTCCATCTTCAGGGTTAAAACAATAAAATGCCAAATCACATGCAAAATGCAAATTGCTTAATAACAATTTAAGATAAAGTTAAAAAAAATTATAAAAAGTAGCTAAGAAAATGTAAACCATTAAAACTAAAAGGTAAATAAATGTGAAATTAAAAAGTTACAATTATAAAAAGTAGCTGGAAAAAATATAAAAGCATTAAAACTGAAAGCTAAATAAAATAAAATAAACTAGTACCTTAACCAAAACATAGCAGATCTATCGATGATTCGTCGGAATTTAGGTCTGGTTTTAGTTTATAAATAAACAAAGATTCCATAATTTTAAGCTTAAGGTCAGAGCTTCCTGCAGCAAGTACGACAAAATTAGACTGTGAAATTGGGTGGTTATTGTTGTGCGAGTGATTACGTATGAGAGAATTAGGTGGTTTGCCAAGGGGTAAATTTGTACGGACCGATTTACCGAGATGTTCGTAAATACGGGATTTTAAATGTCTTTTAGTTTTACCTATATATGACCCCATACAGTGGTCACACTTGTACTGATAAACTATGGATGACTTAAGAAGTGTAGGAATAACATCCTTGTATTTAAATAAATGGTAAATCGATTTAGACGGGGTGAATATAATTTTTAAACATAGTTGTGGGTAGAATTCTTGAGCAATTTTAAAAGTTTGTTTCTAATGTTAAAACTTGAGGTTCCCATATAGGGCAAAGTGAAATACAGGATATCTTTGGGGACTGTAATTAAGTCTCTAGTTGTAGGGTTTATTAGTCTATTTAAGGTTCTGCCTATTGTAGTCTCCACCAGTCTAGAAGGGAATTATTCTTGGCAAGGAGTTTTCGGATGAAATCTAGTTCATCGTGTAGTTTAAAGTAATCTGAACAGATATTGAAAGCTCTATTGGTCAGAGTCGAAATTAAATTTCGTTTGAAACCTAAAGGGATAAAGGAAGAAAAGTTCGTAGTAAGATTGGTGAATGTCGGCTTTCGGTAAACGGAAGTTTCAAAAGAGGAATTAGTTTTTATTATGTTAATGTCTAAAAAGGACAGAGAACTATTAGATTCAACTTCTGAAGTAAATTGAATATTAGGGTGCTTAGAATTAAGGTAATTACGAAACAAAGGGATATGGTCTGGTGATTTGAACAGGAGAAAAGTGTCATCAATATATCTTCTATAAAAAACCGGTTTGAAGTTGGAAGGACACTCATTCAGCCATTTGACTTCATGATGACACAGAAACGCGTTAGCTAAGGTGGGACCAAGAGGCAGACCCATTTGAACACCTTCAGTCTGTTTAAAATATTCACTGTTGAATATAAATATAAGGTCTTCCACGGAAAATTTTAGTAGTTCTTTCATTTGACCTCTATTAAAACCCTGCATAGTATCAGTATTATTAAAAAGATTGTCAATACATATATCAATAGTTTCTGCAACAGGCACATTGGTAAATAAAGATTTTACATCGAAGCTAGCCATTGTGTAAGAATTATTATTTAATGAGGTAATTTCTCTGACGAAAGAAAAAGAATCCCGTGCTGTATACAAATTATAAGTTATAGGTGATAGTATGGGAACCAAGAATTTGAAAGGTTATAACTAAAAGTTCCTAGTGCCGATAAAATTGGCCTAAGTGGACAATTAGGTTTGTGTATTTTAGGGAGTCCATACATAATACCTGGGCTGGATCCAGAAACAAATAATTTAGAAAAAACCTTGTCTGAGATTATATTATTAGATTTAAGTTTCTAAGATACCTATTAATTTTATCTTCCTGTTTTAAAATGAAAGCAAAATGTCACCAGTTACTTTAGTAAATCTAGTTGCATCATTTAAAATATCTAACATTTTATCGACATAAACATTCCTGTCCAAAAGAACGACACCACTGCCTTTGTCTGGTCTTGTAACCACCAATGACTTGTCCAAAGACAGATTTCTTAGACTTTGAAACTCTTCCACCTCCATATTAGGTCTATTGCCATAAGGGTTAAAAGCATAAAATGAAGTAAAAGCTAAATTACGTAAATTATTAGATAAAAAGTTATAATGAATGAATGTTTAAAAAGGTCCCTAAAAATAACTCAAAGTTGAGGAAATGATCGTAAAAATTGAGCTTCTTTGGAGTAAGAGAGAATTTCAGGCCTTTACAAAGGGCAGATTTTTGAATATCACTGAGAACTTTAGAAGAATAATTAAAGATAAGATTATTAGCTGCTAGATTATTAATCGTATTATATCCTAATTTTTGGAGTTTCCTATTCTGAACAAAATTCACCCTTGCAATACATTTCAAATTGCCCGTCTGAATGACGTTCAAAAGATGTGTTGAATCTATACCAGACCCCAGAGACTTAAAATCACAAGTAGACCGATTAAGATCCCGATTACATTCATTACTGAGCCTTTTCTTAAATTTAATTCCTGCATCTAGTAATTGTTTTTGACAGTTCCTATAGGTTTCACTTTTTTGTAAATGAAAGTTACTAAGTTTGAACCTCAAAAAGCCAGGAATCAAATCCTGGTTTCTGCAGCAAGTAAGGAACCGCAAATCACACTGAAGTTTTCTAGCCTTGTAGTCAAGTTTTTCAAGTTTTCTATGCATGTGCAATGCTGGTCTTCCATAGCGTTTGGTGATTATATCGGCTATTGATTGATGGCGCGGAAAACGCAGTTTAATAATAAACAGGAACACCAGAGAAAAAATAAACATCCTTCAAGGTTTAATAGTACCAATGTTTCGGAATGCACTAATTCCATCTTCAGGGCTAAAACAATAAAATGCCAAATCACACGCAAAATACAAATTGCTTAAGCAATTTGTATTTTGCATCTCGGTAAATCGGTCCGTACAAATTTACCCCTTGGCAAACCACCTAATTCTCTCATACGTAATCATTCGCACAACAATAACCACCCAATTTCATACTCTAATTTCGTCGTACTTGCTGCCGGAAGCTCTGACCTTAAACTTAAAATTATGGAATCTTTGTTTATTTATAAACTAAAACCAGACCTAAATTCTGACGAATCATCGATAGATCTGCTATGTTTTGGTTAAGGTACTAGTTTATTTTATTTTATTTACCTTTCAGTTTCAATGCTTTTATATTTTTTCCAGCTACTTTTTATAATTGTAACTTTTTAACTTCACATTTATTTACCTTTTAGTTTTAATGGTTTACATTTTCTTAGCTACATTTTATAATTTTTTTAACTTTATTTTAAATTGTTATTAAGCAATTTGTATTTTGCATGTGATTTGGCATTTTATTGTTTTAGCCCTGAAGATGGAATTAGTGCATTCCGAAACGTTGGTACTATTAACCTTGAAGGATGTTTATTTTTTCTCTGGTGTTCCTGTTTATTATATATTATATACATTTTAACTGCAAACACGCAGTATAATTAACGTAAAGAACGACGCTTGTATAGGAGAATATTCCGCGCAAGATGAGGAGGGAGAACGAAACAAATGAAAAATGAGGTAACCACCCGGGAATCGAATACGGATCTCCCGATTGCCGGTCAGATATGATAACCATGGACCTCACTCCATCAAATGCCGTAATTCTCCTACATACGCGCAGAAACCAATGCCCAAGGGGGCACCTCCCGCATGCCGTACATTATATACATTTAACTGCAAACACGCAGTATAATTAACGTAAAGAACGACGCTTGTATAGGAGAACATTCCGCGCAAGATGAGAGGGAGAACGAAACAAATGAAAAAATGTAGTTGAATTACGGCATTTGATGGAGTGAGGGCCATGGTGTAATGGTTATCATATCTGACGGCAATCGGAAGATCCCGGGTTCGATTCCCGGTGGTTACCTCATTTTTCATTTGTTTCGTTCTCCCTCCTCATCTTGCGCGGAATATTCTCCTGTACAAGCGTCGTTCTTTACGTTATATATATATATATATATATATATATATAATATAGATATATATATAGATGATGAATAAACCACGAAGGAAAGGAAACACAAAAGGTGCTCAAGCGCTTTCGTCTAATGACATCCTCAGGAACACTGAAGTACAAAAAAAGGTTACGGCCTATATATAGGTTACAGAAAGAAAAAAAATAAATAAAAAAAATAAATAACATACATACACACAAACATATATATTATATATATATATATATATATATACATACATATCTACACACATATATATATATATATATATATATATATATATATATGCAATAAACAGAGAAGTAAAATAAAAATTAAAATTAAAGGATTAACAAGGCATACAGATTGTAAGAAAAATATCGATTTTTAGCACAAGATCAAATGAATTATAAATACAAATTTATACTGGAAATCTGCCCGGTTTTAACACTTTGCCTTTTATAGTCAAGTTTCGATATATACGTATAAAAATAAAATGAAGATTAAAAGTTAATAAAGTAGCATACAAGTTTACCAAAGATTTAGCGTCCTACCCCTTTTTATCTAAATCTGTTTTGAAGGAATTCAAAACAACAGGATCGAGTTGAAAAGACCTTTGCTTATATTAAAGTTATTTGAAAGTTGGATAATGGCAGACTCAAGAATATTTCTATTAACAATGTTGCTAGAGTGAAATAAAACTGAAGCATTATTCCAATCAATACAGTGGGATAACTCTGACAAATGGACAAAAAGAGCACTGGACAACTGTCCTGTTCTAACGGAATATTGATGCTGTTTTTATACGTGTGTGCAAATCCTTTCCGTCTGACCTATGTAAAAGGAATCACATTGTTTACACCCAATTTTATAGATAATGCCTGAATTATTGGTAGGGCTATTTTTTACAATGATATTTTTCACAATATTGTTATATGAAAATACTACATTAATATCCAAAAGTTTAAGTACATTAGCAATGCCTAAAAAGCCCGGGAAAAATGGAAGTACTAAAATATTTTTTTGACAAAGTACGAGTGTTATTATTGACACGATAGAAAGTTCGTTTTGCCTTGCTGAGACAAGATTCCATAAACGCAGATGGATAACACAGATCACTTCCAATACCGTTGATTTTTTCCAATTCGGCATCGATGTATTCCGGACTGGAGATCCTAAGGGCGCGGAGAAACATTGATGAAAAAATGGCCTTCTTAGTGGGGGTGTCATGTCCCGAGTAAAAGTGTACGTAGGACAAATGTTTTGTTGTTTTCCGATAGATACTAACTTAAAACCTGGGCTTTCCCTATGTACACGCACATCCAAAAATGGGATTGAATTGTCTTGTTCCACTTCTAAAGTAAACTTAATGGAGGGGACTTGATCATTTAACTGAAGGAGAAAGTTATCCAGGTCACGATTCATGGGCCAGATACACAAATATCGTCGACGTACCGCAACCAAGGAGTTTTTCGAAATTACTTACATCCGAGAATCCTGGGGGTTGGCATCCCTTGTTGCGGTACGTCGACGATATTTTGTGTATCTGGTCCATGAATCGTGACCTGGATAACTTCCTCCTTCAGTTAAATGATCAAGTCCCCTCCATTAAGTTTACTTTAGAAGTGGAACAAGACAATTCAATCCCATTTTTGGATGTGCGTGTACATAGGGAAAGCCCAGGTTTTAAGTTTAGTATCTATCGAAACAACAAACAATTTGTCCTACGTACACTTTTACTCGGGACATGACACCCCCACTAAGAAGGCCAATTTTTCATCAATGTTGTCTCCGCGCCCTTAGGATCGCCAGTCCGGAATACATCGATGCCGAATTGGAAAAATCAACGGTATTGGAAGTGATCTGTGTTATCCATCTGCGTTTATGGAATCTTGTCTCAACAAGGCAAAACGAACTTTCTATCGTGTCAATAATACACTCGTACTTTGTCAAAAATATTTTAGTACTTCCATTTTTCCCGGGCTTTTTAGGCATTGCTAATGTACTTAAACTTTTGGATATTAATGTAGTATTTTCATATAACAATATTGTGAAAAATATCATAGTAAAAAATGCCCTACCAATAATTCAGGCATTATCTATAAAATTGGGTGTAAACAATGTGATTCCTTTTACATAGGTCAGACGGGAAAGGATTTGCACACACGTATAAAACAGCATCAATATTCCGTTAGAACAGGACAGTTTTGTCCAGTGCTCTTTTTGTCCATTTGTCAGAGTTATCCCACTGTATTGATTGGAATAATGCTTCAGTTTTATTTCACTCTAGCAACATTGTTAATAGAAATATTCTTGAGTCTGCCATTATCCACTTTCAAATAACTTTAATATAAGCAAAGGTCTTTTCAACTCGATCCTGTTGTTTTTGAATTCCTTCAAAACAGATTTATATAAAAAGGGTAGGACGCTAAATCTTGGTAAACTTGTATGCTACTTTATTAACTTTTAATCTTCATTTTATTTTTATATATATCGAAACTTGACTACAAAAGGCAAAGTGTTAAAACCCGGGCAGATTTCCAGTATAAATTTGTGTTTTTATAATTCATTTGATCTGTGCTAAAAATCGATATTTTTCCTTACAATCTGTATGCCTCTTTGTTAATCCTTTAATTTTTAATTTTTATTTTTACTTCTGTTTATTGCATATATATATATATATATATATATATGTGTGTGTGTAGATATATATATATATATATATATATATATATATATATATATAGAGGGCGTCCCCAAAAAATGTATACACACTTTAAATACTTATAAAGGCAGTGTTTATTAAAATACATTTCATTTCAAAATGTAATAGAATCTACAGACATTATTTAATTGTTTTGTCAACGCCTGTTTTTCAAACTGACGTCCGTTCTCGAATTAGAGATAAGTTTGAAGCCGATGGAACTGTTCAGATGTCCACAAGAAGCGTTCCGGAAGACCACGGACATCGACAAGCCCCACAAGCAAGAAAGAGTACTGGAAACGTATCACCAAAGTCCAGAAAATCTGTGCGGCAAGCGAGTCGTGAGGTAGGAATTTCAGATCGTCTGTCCAACGCATTTTGAAGCGCTGTCAATGGAAAAGTTACATTCCAAGATTAGTCCATGCTATTAATGAAGATGATCCGGACCGAAGAGTGGAGTATTGCGAGTGGTACTTGGCACGATGTGGATTTGGATTGACGAAGGGGTTTCGTAGAATACCCTCCGCGTTCACAGACCTCACACCACTAGACTTTTTTTATGGGGATACTTAAAAGACAAAGTCTACGCTATAAAACCTGCAACAGTCGCTGATTGAGAGCAGCCATTGAACGAGAATGCACACAAATACCAAACGAAATGTTTCGTGATGTTTGCGATTCCATTGCTTTCGCGTTATCAGCAGTGCCTGGACCAGAACGACGTCGGTTTGAAAACAGGCTTTGACAAAACAATTAAATAATGTCTGTAGATTCTATTACATTTTGAAAATGAAATGTATTTTAATAAAACTGCCTTTATAATTATTTAAAGTGTGTATGCATTTTTTTGGGACGCCCTGTATATATATTATATACAATGTGTATGTTAAACACAGAGCGTGCATGGAACAAGGAACTCTTCTGGAAAATTACATTCACTATAGTTCGAATAAGTAATGATAAATGACAAATACTATGGTTTTTTTCTTTTTCATGAGGTTAGCCCGACGTGGGGAACGGGTCACTCGCAAGAGGTCCCAAAAATATTTATTTTTGGAACCTCTTTGCGAGTGACCCGTTGCCCACATCGGGCTATAGTGGATGTAATTTCCCAGAAGAGTTCCTTGTTTCATGCACGGTCTGTGTTTAACATATAATTTTCTCAGGGGACCATTCTGAGTTTGCGTGTATATATAATATATATATATATATATATATATATATATACATACGAGTGTTGATGAAATCTTTCTTACATGAGCTGTGCATTATAACTACATATTTAAAATGTAATCAATAATCTCTTTTTCAGCAGGTTTGTTAAATACGTTGGAAGGAATAACGGGTGGCTTCCCTGTATCTTACTCAGTACGTTAAGCTGTGTAGTAAATTTAGCCCAAAAGAAGTTGGTACGCCGACTGCACTAGGTTTCGAACAAAGGGCCAGTGGATTTGTAGCCAGCGACGCTACACGCAGAAAACAATATTCTTAATTTGACAACGAAATTAGTATTTTTAACAAGGGTGTTATGGTTCAGCTGACAAGCCATCTTTGTCAATTTTTTTACGAATGTTCCTCTGTTAAGGTTTTGTTAGAATGATATTTCCCACAAGCAAAGCTTAACATATCCGCATTGTTGAAATTTATCGGTTACCTGATTAACAAAACGAGGTTTGTTAAAAATACAGTTTATATTTTGAATGATTGATGCCATCTATTGAAGGAAGTTTCAATTATATTTCATTTCAGTTCATTTTCATCAACAGAGCGTGATTACATACAAGTTAATTATTTCATTTCAATCTAGAACAACATATTAGCAACAACTTAAGTTTTAACATTAAATATATACAAAATAAATTTCCTTTATCTTTGTAGGGTTCGAACCTTTTTTACAAAAAACACGAACTCTCGGAGCCGCCGTGTTATCCATTCGGAGACGTTGAGATGAAACAAAGCGAGTCGTATACCATGAGCATTAGCAACAGCTTTGCAAAAAAACCTCGTCGCATTGGGATATTCATTTGCTTCACTGCTGTCAAAATGATGTGGATGATTCATATTATCGGTGGATTATTCTTACAGAGATCGTATGTATATATATAATGCAATAGACCCCTTGGAAGTGATTTATTTCCCATTCCCCATTCCATCGTGCAAATGCCACCCAACAACTTTTAAGAGACTCTGGAATTGATGACCAAGAAATTCTCTTAATCTGCACGTAGCAGAGCACTTTGGAGCGATTTTTAACAGCGAAGTGGAAGATTTGATGCTACAGGAGCCTGATTTCAACAGATATCGTCGAGAGGTAGTCCTTCACTACATTCAAACTATCTTCCAGGAACTTGAACATGACAGAGATTTGTTTGAACGTTTGCTGAAATCATACCCTGAACGTCTGAGAGCTGTGGGTGAGGGTAGTGACGAGTATACGAGATATCGATACGTTTTTGTATTCAGTTTGAATAAAGCTTTCAAATATTATAGGGAAAGGTGGGGCAACTCGGGACCCGTAAGGAAATCACAATTTTGTAGGCATTTTAGGACGAGTATTTGGATCCATTCAGTACAAAAACATTTATCTTCACCTTCTGTCTTCCACTCTGTATCACTTTTTATAGCGTTCTAGCTTTGCATTAGGTGTAAGTGGAATTTCAGAAAGCCGTTGCAATTTTTTGGTTAAAAAATTCGTGGGGCAACTCGAAACTCGGGGTTCCTTTTTGCCCTTTTTTTCAAAATTTCAGTACCACGCGGTCAATGATGAAATTTCAGAAAAGACGATACGTGAAAATCAAACACTGATCCATAAGTAGCCTACACATAAAAAGCACCAAAATAAGTTCTTACAACTTTGAATTATGAATCAAGGAAAAATTCGCTGATGATAGATCAAATGGAGAAAAAATAAGACTAATTTTTGCTGAGTTGCGTGGCGCAACCCATCCCGTACCACTGTCTCAAGGCCACTGATCAGTGTCGGCACCGACGGAGATAGATTAAAGTTAGATGGTAGGACTAGTTTGGGCCGTAGAGGGTGGTGTTTCGAGTTGCCTCGGGGTCCCGAGTTGCCCGACCTTCCCCTGCCATTTTTTACTGTATCTTCGTTTACTTTGGTTTTTACCCACTAGCAAAAGGTTATGCACAACCCTGTACTAATAGCCCACAAAATAAAACTTATTTCAAAGAAGAACAAACAATTGGTCACTAAACATGTTTCAAGAAATTTAAATAAGTCACTTTACTTTGCATCGCCAAATGGGGGTTTCGTCCTAATATTAGCTGCAAATAACTACTTCAGGTTTAATGGTTAGTTAAAATGGCTACTTCTTTAGGTTAAATAACTTATAAACTCCTTGCTGAAAGTGGATGTGTCTGTTGACCTGGCTAACCTAGTCTTGTGTGTATACAGTATATTATATATATATATATATATATATATATATATATATGTGAAAAAATGCCTCCACCAGAATTCGCACCCGGTGATGTTTCCAACAAAAATCACGCGAGCTCATGCGTGTTATTATTATATTATTAATTAAAAAAAAGAAAAAAAAAAATATATATACAGTATGGTATTGTGGAATAATGAAGTGTTGTGATAGTGTTTTTATCTGTGTTTTTCTTTACACCACCATTTTATTGTTATCATCGGTCGGCGGTCTTCTCCTCCGGGCTGTGGATTCGTACCTCTTCCTTGCTAGTTCACCCAAATGGTAAACCACCTTTCTTAAGGGTTAAATAAGTAGGTAGATTTGCTCTGTACATTAAGTTTTATTTAACTAGTATAGTAAATCTGATTGACAAGTAGGCCTGTTTCCTCAAGTCTCTCGCTGGTATCTCTCTCTCTCTCTCTCTCTCTCTGTCTGTTGTCTTGAGCTTAGTCTTTTTATAGATTCAAATCATAAACTGGGGATCGTACTTGAAAAGGGGGATATTTAATACGTAAACAGATTCTTAAGAAAGAAAGTGCGTATTATTCATCATGTATCAACAATTCACCATGAAGCATGATGTATCATGATGTATCATCATTTAAATTCAGAATAATATTTTTGTGGGTGTTTTCCTACTGGATTGTCATTATATAACGATTCTTACATCGAAATAAAAACAATAAAAAGTTAAAAGTCAAGTAAAATTACTTTTCAAGTATTTATTAATTACTCAGTAATCACTAAATCAAATAATCAAATTAATCCCATCAAGTACCATCAAAACCCAGTGAAGTTACTTCGAGAATATTCAATTAATAAATACTAAGCATTAAGTGAAGTCATTAAATTAATTCGCTAAATTAAAGAAAGTTTACAGTTAGGATTAGAAAATAAACAAAGAAGCTTAAATTAGTTAAATTAACTTCATCCTTCATTTCTATTCGAAAAGTTGCTTAAGATTCAGTTAATTAATTTCAAGTCAAAATTGACTGGAAAATAATTCGCAAAATAAAAAGAATGTTTTTACTGTATTTGAAAAGATCATTGGGCAAAAAAGAGAAATTCTTTTCCTTTAAAATGAACAAAAGGTTCGAAGACGTTAAATTGTAACATCGTTCATTTCCTTTCTTATTTTCCGTCTAAAAGTTATTATCAATTTTTTCATTTTTATTTCATATTTAAACGTGAAAAAAACAATATTTTAATAAAGGAAAATTTTACCAAAAATCAAAATTAAATAAAAAATTGTAAAGAATATTGAAAGATTCCAAAATAAACATAAAAATCATTTTATTTCTTGTCACTTTAAAATTCTAATGTTAGTTTCGATGTAAAAATATATACTTTTAGCTCTTTTGATCGTTTGCAACATGTTTGCAACATTTACCACAAAAAAATCTTGATGTCATATGGAATTTCAGTTATTTCATGGTTACCAGGACATGTTATTAACTCGAAACTCAAAATCAATTTTGGCTGGCTTAGGAACGTTTATATATGGCTTTAACGTACGAGTAATTTGTGCAAATTTAATTCTTTGCCCATAAATTGGAAATAAAATACAACTGAAGCCTTCCAAGATGCAATTCATTTTGATTCCAAATCAATCATCATCAATTTTGAGCGAGCTGACACACACACACACACACACACACTATATATATATATATATATATATATATGTATAGTGTGTGTGCCCCTCTCCCCCTTTAAGAAATGCTGTGTACACCCCTGTTCAGTACTCACAAGCCCATACAGAAAACTAGACATTACGAACATTGAAGTTATACAAAAGAGTTTTTGTCTAAGATAGAGGAAACGAAAGGTGAAGACTACTGGTCTCGACTACAATCCCTGAAATTGTATTCTCTCGAAATAAGGCGTGAGTGGTACACAATAATATACATATGGAAAATACTTGAAGGCTCAGTCCCTAACCTTAGAAATGAAATAGAAACAAACTGAAATGAGGGAAGAGGTAGATTTTGTATAGTCCCAGCTGCTGTGGGACAGGGGCCATGAAAAAGATGATGGAAAATACCCTCAGAATACGAGACCCAAAACTTTCCAATGCCCTACCAAAGGAAGTGAGGAATATCCAGCACACCGACCTTAATATCTTCAAGAACCAGCTGGACAGATTCCTGCGCAAAGTCCCTGACCAGCCATGCGTGGCTGGCTACGAGGGCAGGAGGAACTCAGACAGCAATTCCCTCCTTCACCAAATCCAGCAAATGAGGCGGGATGCTGCAGAGGGGTCGGCCGCAGGTCGATTCTGAACCGTCGTTCGAACTCTCATAAAGTAACAAAGTAAGTATATAAGTCACTCGAAACCAGCTAACTCGACTAAAATTCCTAACTTCCAACACGCAGACTTTTGTAAATTTAGAAATGAATTGTCACATGTCAATTTGGAAAATATAATGGGGATCCTCAACGCAAAAATAATATGAGGATCGTTTGAAACAGTGTTTAGGACTATAAATGAGGAATGTGTACCGTACAAGATTAAGCGTGCGAAAGTAAATAACAAGCCCTTGTGGCTTACTTCTAGAGTAGGGAATATTATAAGGAGTAGAGATAGGGCTTATAGGCTACATAAGTGCGATAAAGGCAATTTGTGGTTACGAAACAACTACATATCTCTAAGGCGTGAAGCGAAAAGTGTAATAAAAAAGCCAAAGCGTGATTTTGAAATCTCCATAGCTCGTGACGGCAAAGAAAACCCCAAGCGATTCTTTTAATACATCAATAATAGGAATCCAGTAAAAGAGAGCTAGTTTCTGAAAACAAGCAAATGACTACCCTGCTAAACGAATTTTTTACGTCAGTTTTTACAACAGAAGATGTAACGAATATCCCTACCTATAATACCTTTTGACAATGGTAATACTTTAGATAATACTGTGGTTGGTGAAAGGAAGGTAATACGGTATATTGATAAAATGAAAATGCGTAAATCACAGGGGCCGAATTCTATATATCACATACAACTAAGAGAATTAAAAGAAAGCATTGTTGTGACGCTAACAAAGATTTTTAATGCGTCTATTTCTGAGGGGTGTGTACCAAATAATTTCAAGTTAGCAAATGTAACACCTATCTTTAAGAAAGGCGATAAAGGTGCGGCGGGAAATTATAGGCCAATCAGTTCAACGTCTGTTGTAGGTAAGCTACTGGAATCAATAATTAGAGATCGTATAGTCGAACACTTGGAATTGCATAACTTGATTGGAAATACGCAGCACAGTTTTAGGCGAAACAAATCTTGCTTACTAATCTTTTAGAATTGTTTCAAAGCGTGGTTGAAGTTTACGATAGTCATCGGGCGGTTGATGTAGTGTATTTAGATTTTCAAAAAGCGTTTGACACCGTACCGCACAAAAGACTCATTGAAAAAACTAAGGCTCATGTAATCAGGGGTGTAGTAATAAATTGGATAGAAGAGTGGTTGCGAACTTGCGAGGTAGAAAACAGAGGGTGGTCGTTGATGGAGGGGAGTTGTGTTGGGCTAATGTATCGAGCGGCGTTCCTTAGGGTTCTGTATTGGGCCCCTTGCTTTTTCTTATATATATTAACGATTTAGATGTCGGCCTAGTCAGTACAGTTTCAAAGTTTGCGGATGACACGAAGTTGGGTGGTAGGGCAATTACTGATGAAGATAGAGGTAAAATCCAGTAAGATCTGAAGAAAATCGTTGATTGGTCAGTCACATGGCAAATGAGATTTAACGTCGATAAGTGCAAAATTTTACATATCGGTTCGCGTAACGGTAATCTTGCGTATAGTATGTCAGGGAAGGAAGTTGACAAGCGTAGAACAGGAAAAAGATTTAGGAGTTATAGTCACTGGTAATTTAAAAGTGGCGAAACAGAGTACAGCAGCGGTCAATAAGGCGAACAAGGTGCTAGGTTTTATAGCTAGGAATTTTGAGTACAAATCGCGCGATATTATTGTTCCTCTTTATAAGTCATTAGTTAGACCCCATTTGGAGTACGCGATCCAATTTTGGAATCCGCATATTCGCAAAGATATAGATAAAATCGAAAGAGTTCAAAGACGAGCAACTAAGATGATTCCGTCGCTTAGGTCGAAGTCGTACGAGGATAAATTAAGGAGTTAAAATTGACTACACTCGAGACTAGAAGGCTAAGGGGTGATCTAATCCAGGTTTTTAAAATTATGAATGGGTTTGATAACGTAAATAGAGATAGCTTTTTCGAAATATCACAATATAATAGAACTAGAAATAACGGGTGTAAGTTGACAAGTAGAAGGTTCGAGACAGCATCTGCCAAAAACTTTTTTATGCATAGAATAGTAAATAGCTGGAATGGTTTGCCGGTAGAAGTAATTAGTAGCACGTCTATAAACATGTTTAAAAATCGCTTAGACGCATATGTTGACAGATTGGGTATAGTTTAAGGTAGTAAAATTAAGGTTTTTGTGGTTCGGAACCCACATAAAATTGTAGGTCCCCTCCGCTACCACGGAGGACATGCGCAATACACAACTACAACAATAGTTAGGTAGACCAGCCATGAGTGGATCCTGGGGTCTTTGTTGGTCTGAAACATTATAACATTATTATATATATATATATATATATATACACACAGGGTGTCCCGTAAGCCTGGAACCATAGGGCAAAATGATAAAAACGGCAATAAAAACACCGAAGAGAATTTTGGGGACTGTTTGTGAAATGAGCGAGGGTGGTAGCGGCTGTGTCATCGTCGGTGGATGTCCTCGGAGGTCCACTGCGTGGTTTATCTCCTATGGATCCCGTTTCCCTGAACTTTGCTACAAGTTTGTCGACACACACAGCTGTGTGTTATCGGCGCGCGGTCCGGAAACAATCTGTTAAATGCCTCAGCGACCTCCTCCTGACTCCGATTTCCTACGAGCAGAATTACCTGGATGCGTTCTTCCTTACTCAAAGACATGAATTACTTATTTTACCCTATGGTTCCAGTCTTATGGGACACCCTGTATAATATATATATAATATAATATATATAATATTATAATATATATATCTATTATATATATATAATTTTATATATATAAGCAAACAACCACAGGGAAAAAGGAAAAAGGAACACGAAATCCGAGCGCTTTCGTGATATATTCACATCTTCAAGGACAAGAAAGAAATCGGATTTCGTGTTTCTTTTTCCTTTTTCCTTGTGGTTGTTTGCTTAATAAGATCACGTGTTATATATATATATATATATATATATATATATATATATATATATATATGATGAATAAAAACGAAGGGAAAAAGAAACACAAAGTGGTGCTCAAGCGCTTTCATCTAATGACATCCTCAGGAACACTGGAGTGAAAGGAGAGTTCAAGGCAATATATAGGTTACAAAAATAAACATATATATATATATATAGTAAGTATAGAAAAAATTGTGGGAGGAGCAAACACATTTGTATGGAAAAAAAAATGACAATTTTAGCACTTTGCCCGAAATTCAACATAAATTCAAATGGCTTGTTTCAAACCAATTTTTATAGTTATTATCTGAATGGTAAACAGGTCACAAAAGAATAAAGAAATAAAAATAAATATAAATATAAATTGGAAAAAATTACAAAATAATGCCTAAATAACCATAAAGAAATAAACCAACAGATAAAAAAAAATTGTAAGTGGAGTCTACAAATTCAAGCTCAAAAGGAAAGTTTACAATCAATTTAATAGATGATGCCAAAATGATATATATGTCACAAAGAAGTAAAGAAATAAACCAAAAAAATAAATTGAAAATTAAATTGTAAGAGAGGCACCAAAGGTTTTTTAGTTATTGTCTGAATACATATACTATGGTCACAAACGAATAAAAAAAGTATAAGTAAATATAAATTGGAAAACAAAATGATGCCTAGATGATATATAAAGAACTATAAAAATATATACAACATATATAAGGTATATATACGAAATATAAACGCAATATATATATTTGTGTTTCTTTTTCCCTTCGTGGTTTTATTCATCATAAATATTTTTCACGTGTCACTTTCGTGAAATAATTTTCATATATATATATATATATATATATAATTTCGTAGTTTTACTTGGTGTTGAAGTTTTATTACTAAAGAACTTCTCATGTTACACTTCACAAGTTACATCAGTGATGACTTCATTTAAACTTGACATCATAAATATAATTGCAAGTTTTTAAAGGAAGTCTAATTTCCTGACCATTTTCATTGTATTATTATTAATATATTATTATTATTGGATCTTTTAAATTATTCACCCCCCCACCAACATACTCTTTTCAACAATCACCACCCCATTGTTGATCTTTTCAACTATATCCCCCCCCCCCCAAAGTTTAAACTCTGCAAATTAACCAAAATAAGATAAAAAAAACAATAACAACAATTTATTATTTATTGCAAACATATAATAAATAGAGAACCATTATTTACATAGGCTAAATTTGAATGCCCGGTTAGGTCAACTGTAAGCCCTTGACGATTGATTAGGTTGTCGTGATATTTGCATTAGTTTTAACGAAAATATCACGGATCACTTTAACATATTGCTTCCCAAAGCATTCTGGAAGCAATATGTTAAAGTGATCCCTCCTGGGAAGCAATATGTTAAAGTGATCCCTCCTGGGAAGCAATATGTTAAAGTGATTAGCACTGGGAAGCAATATGTTAAAAAGAGAAAGGTTGGTTGGTTAGAAAGAGGTTGGTAATCTAGGAGATAACCTACGGACCATAAACAAAGCTATAAATGCCCTAACCGGGCATTCTTTATATATTTAATTTAAGTTAACTGAATGCCCTGTTAGGTCAACTGAATGCCCGGTTAGGTCAATTGCACGCCCTTGATGATTGGTTAGGTTAAGTCGTGATAGTTTCGTTAGTTTTAACGAAAATATCACAACTTAACCTAACCAATCGTCAAGGGCGTGCAATTGACCTAACCGGGCATTCAGTTAACCTACATTAAATATATAAAGAAAATGAAAGGATGCAAAAAGGAGCTACTCAACTCGTGCTTGTAGCAAATGATGTGGCGTGACCGATTCTTCCGAAATCCATTTCTTACTTTGTGTGACTATAAAGCGCAACAATTCTAATAAATTTACTTTCAATCTAATATTTGAACATGTTATGATTTACTTTTTATGCCATTACTTTATTAAAGCGAACATTTTTTATCGTACTCCTTATCCTAAATATTGGGAAGCAATATGTTAAAGTGATTAACACTGGGAAGAGTTGACTTAACTGGGCATTCAAATTTTATCCTATGTAAATAATGGTTCTCTATAAACCGGAAATATGATAGAATATAATAGAATTTTCAAGATATGTATCTTATATACATATCTTAAAAATTCCATTATGTAAATAAGATAAGTAAAACCTGTTAAATTATCTCCCCCCTAATATTAACCTTTTAAACTATGTCCCCCCTCTCTGAAGCTGGTGGGGAAATAGTTTAAAAGATCCTTATTATTATTATAATTATTATTATTATTATTATTATTAGCTGTGATAATGTTATAGTTCTGTGTATTAATACTAATGTTTTCTCCCTCCTTTCTTCGTTTAAATGATTAAAGTTAAAAGTTAAGTCTGTCTATTTCGCATAATTTCGTACACTAATTTCCTTGTCGTTCGAGACTTCGTGATTATCCTTCGGTATTTTGCGAGTGTGAATGACACTTTAATTCGTACTTCTTCATTCATAATTAGAACTCACTGAAGAACCCTTAATCATGTTATTCCGCATAACTCATCATTCAATTTGAAAGGGTGAATTAAACACAGAAAGTCTTAACATTTTAAAATCTTTTAAGTCACAACTCACAACTAAAGTTATTTTGGATCAAATGTAGAATTCGGACCCCAGCCTTCTTTAGTTAGCTTTATAAGGCTAACTAACGAAAATATCACGACCTAACCTAACCAATCGTTAGGTTAACTGTACGCCCTTGACGATTGGTTAGGTTAGGTCATTATATTTTCGTTAGTTAGCCTTATAAAGCTAACTAAAGAAGGCTGGGGTCCGAATTCTACATTTGATCCGTTATTTTAGTGTAATATGAGAAAATTAATTATATGAGAATTAATATCTCAATTTGAAATCAAGTTATACTGAATTATTTCGAACCTTTTCCAATTTGTGTACTGTTTTTCATATAATTTATTTTTGAGAATATTTTTGTTAAAACTAACGAAAATATCACGACTTAACCTAACCAATTATCAAGGGCGTACAGTTGATCATATTAATTATAACATTGTTTGTTTCTGGAATAGTATTTACTATTTACTAATAGATCAATTGTACGCTCTTGATAATTGGTTAGGTTAAGTCGTAATATTTTCGTTAGTTTTAACAAAAATATTCTCAAAAATAAATTATATGAAAAACGGTACACAAACTGGAAAAGGTCCATTATTTCGAATGATTACTAATATTTGGTATTTTGGTAATATTGAAAATTACTAATAAGTATTTACTAATTAGGAGTTTCCATCCTCTCCTTCAACCAACGAGAAATTAATACAAAATTTATAACGCATTATACATTAAAGGGTCTTCTATAAAATGGATAAGAGTATATTAAACAATTATGATTACCTAATAATAATATAAATTATTATGTGCAAATTATTAAGCAATAATCAAGGTTCGAAACCATGTAGAAAGCATAAACAGGGTGGGCTTTAATTTAAAAAATATCATAGCTAAGCTGTTTTCTACTTTCACATTTTCGTCAATAGGATGCCTTAAAAGATTCCTTATAAATTAATGATTAATATTATTGCGACATTTCATCCCATATTCCTAAAATTCCTAAATTCCTAAAGTTCCCATTCCGTAATTCATAAATATTCAATAACAGGATATTTTATTATTATGATAATGACAGTTATTACGGTTAAAATTACTAAATTTACAGTTACATCAATTACATTATTGATAAATAAAAAATAAACAAATATTCGTTATTTTGTAAATTCTACTTTATGTACTTTAAGCTAAAACTAAATTAAATTACTTAATATATAAAATATAAAATATATAAAATAATATAAAACTTTAATTAAGTAACTCAAATACAATTTCCAGTTAATATAGTCTACCTTATTTTTTTAAAGAATATCAACTTAACATAATTTTTATATATCCTTTATCTATTATAAAGGTGTCTCAAAAGTCACTATCTATTTTGAAAAATAATGGGAATTACGAAAAACTGGTTTAAGACATGAAAAATATATTTATTTCAAAGTAAGTGCCACAAAGAATTAGTGCTATTTATTTATCTGTCTCCACATGGCGATCATCATGTCTCTACAGAGCTCAAAGCGATAAGTTGTTTCCCGGAACACACTTTCCAGCATTTGAGGTGTTATTTTCTGAACTGCATCGGTAATACGATTTCGAAGTTCGGCTACATCACTAATTCTTCTACCAGTGTACACCTTATACTTAATGAAACCCAGGCGAAAAAATCTAATGGTGTTAAATCGGGTGAACGTGCTGCCCATGGTTGTGTTCCTCCACGACCAATCCAGCGACCGGGAAGCGTCCTGTCAAGATAATCACGTACAATTATTGCATAATGGCACGGTGCTCCATCCTGCTGAAAAACTACTGTGTCAAGAATGCCATCTGTAAGAAGTTGAGATTCGAGGAATTGTTCAAGCATGTCAAGATAATAAACCAATTAACTTTTTTTAAATACACAAATTTGCACCAGAAGTACATATCTTTATGCCAGCATAGCATTTTTTAAAAAAACATCTAATGTCACCGAAATAGATAGTGACTTTTGAGACACCCTGTATATTAATATAAAGCAATATATATGCATCCTTAAACTATGTTAATATAAAGCACTTTACCAAGCATACAAGTTACTTCTAAAAACTGTACATCCATTTTTACTTGACTAACCTCGTCGAATCTTTCCGTTTCATCGTTTACGATCCCACTGTAACACTATATTTCTTCCTTACCAGCAGCTTGATAGTTCCTATCAACCCTGGTATTTTGTTTTTCGTTTACAGTTCCACTGAAACATGAAATTTCCTTCTCACCAGACGTTAACGGCCCTCATCAACATTCATCAATACAACAACATTATTAATCTTTCGTTCCGTCTTACTTAGGACATAATCATCACCGAAAATTAGGTATTCCTTACATAAAGAATCATTTTTAAATCAATTTTCAGTATATATTACCTCTGTATTATTGTACACATTATCAGGGGCGTAGCCAGGATTCTGGTAGGGGGTGTTTCCAAAATTGTCAGAAGATATATACACGCGAAGATAATATATATACACGCGTAACCACGACCCGAAACTGGTAATGAATGAATTTACATTTACACATCAACAAATGTTCACATTATCTTAAGGGGTCTGGAGAAACTCCTTTAGGAAAATTTTGGGTTTTTGTATGACAAATGGTTCATTTTAATGAACTTTGAACATAACATATATTTAGATAACGACAATATGTAATTACAGGTTTATATGATAATTTACTAAAGGAGGTCTAGGGGAATGCTCACCCGTGAAATTTTTGAATTTGTAAATAAAAATAGCGCATTTTACTTCAAACTTGCCTTTTGCAAGATAATCAAGGGGCGATTTAGAGAGTAAACATTCATTGTCATAACAAACACTTAAAAAGGAAAAAGTACAAGACACATTCATCATACTGTATATTTCATGTTTTATTTTGATTACACATCCAAAGTAAGTATAAATTATCACTACTACATTGCGAATTCATGAACATTTTATTTTGTACTGTTATATTGACTTCACTTCAGTTGTTCTCATCTGTAAGGATGTTAACAAGTTGCATTTTCCTTGGATTGCGCTGGCAAATATATCATTGACTTCCACTGAAATGTCTCTGTGGATGTGGAGGAGGCTCAGGGCAGACAGCCGCGCATTCCCCATTGTTGATCTTAAATTAGTCCTGATGAGGTTACTCGCATCCTCTTCCTCCTCCCACAGTTGATCATCTTCAGTACTGTCGATGGCTTTGCTGATACTGTACTGCATTTCTTGAATTGCCTACCAAACAGCGCATTGGAAGAGCAACAAACAAGTTGCAGTTCGTTTCAAGACTAGGTCTAAAAAGTAGGGATGTACCAACTAGTTGGTAAATAGTAAATGATTTTATACAAACTTATATATAATTAATAGATATTTGTACTTACATCGTGGGCATTTCGAGGTAGAAGTTTCATTTACATCGTCACATTGTAGCTTCCGTTTCATTGGGATGCTAGTACTAGATTCAGTGTTGGTAGATGATGTAGTACTCATTGTCTCCTTGGTGACGTCTCTGGTAGGACTTGATGACTTGACTGGATGACAGTTGGGTGCATAAAATTACGAATATCCATAGTGGAAAGCAGACACTCTACACACGAGGGGACTAATATAATATACAAACTCTCAACGATAGACTCATCAAATCGGAGCCAGACTCATCAAATTGGAGCCAGCATGTCTACCTCGACCATGCCTTGACCTTGGCTCAACAACGACTCATAACTCGGCGCACGAACGACAAATAATGACACGGCAGGTGCACATTAATAAAAGGTTACATGACGTAATTAAACGCAAATGTAACGAAACATGCAATGCCATAACATCTTCGCTTCTTAAAGAAAAAAGAAACCTATCATACCATATACCATGTTATAGAGAGAAAAGTTTTTACACTGTATTATGTGATTTGTTCTTTTTTATAATCTATAAGAAAAGAAATTTACAGAGCTGTGTGGCATGTATATAATAAAATTGTGTTGCCTCTCTCGTTTGTAACTGTGTCTTGTAATGAAATTCATAGCTAAATTTTGTAACAATCTTCCTGCATTAAAAGTGACAGATGTGGTAGGGGCTGCCGGTCAGGCTTATCCTTACCTGGGATAGCAAACAGGTGAAATTCTCATTAATCTTAACCGCGGCATCACACTTAGGGATGGTCGTCCGGGATCCCGGGATATTATTTCACCCCATACTCGAGCGGAAACGGTTTTCAAAGTTTAAAAAACAGGTGAACGAAAACTTCAATTGCGTAAAGCCTTTGCACGAAATAAATATACCTCATAATAAAACTGTTTAAAAGTCTCCTCTGAAAATAGAATACGCGGAAATCCCGGGATCGAAATCCCGAGAAATGGGCTGTCTACTTTACTTCCTCCGGGATCCCGGATGCCCAGCCCTAATCACACTCTCCCTTTCCCGTAGCACGGGACCTGAGGAGGACAACCCTAGGACCATGGAGGTGACGGCAAATCAAAGGAACGCTCAGTCTAGACTAAGAGGGCAGGGTAGGTTAGCAGAGACAATGAAGTGAGGTTACCCACAGGTCAAATGAAGCCACCCAGGTGACAGATTACGAGAGCGACCAGACTTTTGATCATCCATGTCTGGGGCTACAGCCAGATAGGGTTAGGTCAGGTAAATTTCAGAGCTTCAGCTTCTGTGCAGGTCTCAGCAAATGATTGCTTGGTCTATTGGTGATTTTGTTTTTCTCCTCTTTCTTGGCTTGGAAGGGGACTTTCCGGGCAACCAGGAAACGCCCGTGCTACGCTACTGATTATACTCGCTGCACTGCTTATAAGAAGCCGAATCATGCATCCTGATAATTTGTCTCGGAACACTTTTACTTTCATGTTTTATATACTGTATGTGTTGTCTGCATTATTTTCATCCTCCGTGCATACATGCATCACAGAATCGCAGATTTTCACATCAGAATTAACATAAAATTGATCATTCATTTCATTTTACACGTTCTCAGTGCACACAAACACTGCAGAATTATATGTTTCTACTTCAGAATCAGCATAACATAATGCACCATATTCGTTCTCATCTACCCTCTCCTGAATAGATATATGCAGCTGAGAGCTCTTTTACTAAAGATTCAGAGAAAATTCAGGGAAAAGTGTAGTAATTTCTTCGTTTGGATCAACATAACATAATTCATCTTCTACATCAGACCGAACTATCTCGCATGAAACATATACATTATTTCATATACAGGCTCGCAATCAAAACTTCAATGCCTTGCACACCACAAACATAATCTACGTAAGACTTAGACACAGAGTCTCCAAAAATTTCAACGCCTCCACGAGTATCCCATTGACCCCTCTGCCAGTATATTCCTCTTAGTATAGGATATACTGTATGATAAAACATTTTATTATTTCTGTCATTATTAAATTCATCATTACAATCATTATCTGTCCCTTGCTCTTTCGAGCCTTTGTCATTATACCCAATTTTTTCGTTTACATTAAAAAGTGTTGAAACGAAACAAATATTTTTCCCGTTGGAATAATCAACATAACTACTGTATTTAACAATATCTCAAACGTTAAACCTCTTTCATCCTTCCATTGCTTTTACTCAAATTTGACAACTTTCGTACTGAAAATAATAAAAAGAAATTTTATGCAAAATTTAATGCGAGTCTCACAGAAATTAATGACAAGAGCTATCGATTGGAATCACTAATGTAAATATTCTCTTTCTTTATTATGATTAAAAAAATTTATATGTAATATATAACTTTTTTTTATTTAATCTGATATAAATTTATTTGATTTTTTATCTATCTCCGAAATGTCTCTTTCACGCATGTAAATACTCGGACTCAAAACATTTTCGTTATGCGAATTTCTGCTCACCTTATAGTTTAATTATTGTAGTTGTATTGTAGTCGTCTCGTCGTTAGTCGTTCCAATACTAGTAATCGCGTAGTCGTTAATTGTTTCCAATGCTAGTAGTCGTGTAGTCAGTTCCCACGCATAAAGTTGAATTCGATGTTCTCGTAGCGTTCGTAGTCCCAGAACGTTGTGGTTTTCGTTTTCTCCTTTTCTTCTGCGACGGTTCTTTCTTTATGCACTTTAGGAGATCTTAAATGTGTCGTATTTCTTTTCGAATATTTGCAAAGAGTAGTTGAAACACCGTTAAACATGGTAATAGATGTATACTGATCTGGAGGATATTTCTTTGATAATAGAGATTGGCGATATTGTGAAAATTGATGGAATAATGAAAAGGTGCAAAATCATTACATGCACTGCTGGACGCCGCCTATTTGGACAAATTTTAATATGCATGATAATGACACAAAACAGCCTTAATAAACAAGAACTATCTGACAAGAAAAGTAGCTGCTGAAGAACTAAAACTTTTGAGTAGCTACGTCAAAGTCTTGACATTAATCCCATGGAAAACTTGTGGAAGTATCTGGAAACAAAGTTAGGTCAGGAAAAATCGAGAAATCTAGACTCACATGTAATATTGTACAAAAGAACAAAGTTCTTCAACAATTATTAAGACGATGGAGGACGTATAAAATTTTGATTATATAATCTTATTTTGTACAAATTTTATTGGTAACATATTCTTTCTACGAATATATAAAAAACATCAAACTAACATTTTCCATCAAGTTCTGAGGTATCCCAGTACTTTGACCACTATTGTATAATCATTTTTGACGGCTTCGAATATATATATATATTTATATATAGTTAAGAGAAGTGAATAACCCACTTTAATTTTCAATTTAAAACAACTTCAAAGAAATAGGATAATTAAAAATGAGACTTTTGGTATTACAATAAAATGCAACATACACGGTCGTCCTGATCTTGCTTCATCATTTACAGATCCCGTTCGTTTAAATTTGTTCACCAATTTTCGTATTGTCTTGTCTATTGGCCCCGGCTTATGAAATCTCCTTCTAAACTTCTCTCTGATGTCATTGTATTTCTTTCCCTCGATTCGCCAAATTAATATTGCCACACGCTCTTCTGTACTCATTCTAAGGGCTTCTGAAAAGAAAAATAGAAAAAATAATTATTTCACAAAAATAGATCCTGACTTTATGTACACCCTGTGTATATATATATATATATATATGTATATATATATATATGTATATATATATATATATATATATAGAGAGAGAGAGAGAGAGAGAGAGAGAGAGAGAGCTGAAGTTGAGTGATTATACAGTAGTTCTGCATACAAATTAAGCATAGTAAGTTAATATTATATATATATATATATATATATATATATATATATATATATATATATATATATACACACACAGTATATATATTGTAATCTGCTTTAGTTTTGGTTAATTTTGACCAATAATTAAATTTAATTGAACTTGTGATAACTGTTGTAATTGTGATTTTATTCTTGCTCGTGTACTATTGAGTATTTTTAAAATTAAGTTAATTATATACCTATTTAACTAGTCTTTCACCAGTTTTATGTTGTTTTTACTTTTTATTGTTTTTAGCCATGATGATGAGAGTTTGACTTTCGAAACGTCTGATATTAAATCTTCATAATGTTGACCTAGGCGTTGATCATCCTTTTTACACTTATACAGGGTGAGCGAAAAGTCCCTGTGCACTTGCAAGAAGTGTAGTGAACCTGTACCTGCACTGTGTTGGAAGTGGACAGGTACACAGGGACTTTTCGCTCACCCTGTCTATATGATTCAAACAATTTTAACTGAAATATCACGACTTAACCCCCTGGAAAGGAATTCACGAGTCCCACAGACCCCACATGCAATTCACTTCTGACCCGTGTTTGTTATTAAGGGTTAACTAACCATTTGTCCGGGCGTACAGTGGACCTAACCTGGCACTCATTAACCTAACCTGGTATTCAATTCACGGGGTATTCATAATTTTTCCGTAGGTTTAACAAAAATCACGACTTAACCTTACCTGAACTCCCTGAACATTTTAGGAATTTCATGAAACCCCAGTTACACAGATTCCCTGTAACACACACACAGACATATATATATATATATATATACAGGGTGTAACACAAGTCAATTCTCATATGGAAATAAGATATAACAGAATTGAACGAGAAAATAGTTAATTATACATTACAACAATACAATCAACTTACCAATTAGTCCATACATGCTCAAATTAACTGATAAGTTGATTGTATTGTTGTAATGTATAGTTAGAACTATTTTCTCTTTCAGTAGTGTTATATCTTACTTCCCTATGAGAAGGGACTTTGTTATACATGTATATAACGGAGCTGAATGAGTTTCTAGTTGGAACCTTTAGATGTACAAGGAAGAGTAGAACAAAGGTATAAATAAACCTTTCATTAATCTTCAGTCAAAACTTTCGGCATTGACATACGCCATCATCAGTGCTAAGAAAGTTTAAAAAGAGAAAATTAATTAAATATGAACTACAGGATGAGCGAAAAGTCCCTGTGCACCTGTTCATTTCCAACACAGTGCAGGTACAGGTTCACTACACTTATTGCAGGTGCACATGGACTTTTTCGCTCACCCTGTATATGGACTGTACAAACTAGAAGATAATTGTACAAAATAAACGTCTAAAATTGTTGTTGGAGAGAAGTGACAAACCAATAAATAAATAAAACTTATCACTCGCAATAAATATCTTTAAAATGTTAATAATATAGAGGCAAAAACTAAAAGGTTTTAGGAATGTCAAAAATAAAGTGCTAAAAAGACATTAAAAAACATTTTTGCAACAATTTCAGGTATATTTCGTCACAAGAACTGATAAACTTTAAAGACTGTCAAAATTAGGAAGGTAATGGTGGTAGGTAGTTGGTTGGTTTGATTATCGTAAAATATTTCGGTTGTGGAAAGGAGTGTAGTCATGTAGATCTGGTTTTAAAAATTAATATTGTTTCCAGAAAGGGTAGGTCCTGTCTATTAGTTCTGGAACGTATTGTAAAATTTTTTTATTTAATGGTTCTCATGACGTGAATGTGAACGGATGTTTGAATAGGATGGGTTAGAAAGTCTATATTTATTATCACTATTGAGAATTTGCAGTTGGCGAGGAGTTATATCAACATATGATGATATGCAATCGTCACAAGAGTATTTATACACAATCAAAGATCAGTTTGAGAGACTGAAATTGCATATCGTGGTCATTAATATGTTACAGAAATTTCCATTCATATTTACAATTAAAATTATTTGAAGTGCCTTTTACTCTGATATTTATTTCATTGGAGTTCATGTAAATAAAAAATACAATATTTGAAACCACATTTGCGTAATTCATGATTTTTACGGTTTCATGCGTTTGTCAACGATAAAGTGCAATTGCTTAATTAAAACCGTTTACTGCCCAGTGTGTCACTTTATTGTTTTGTTGTAGCTAACGGCAGCAGATTTTTCATTCTTATAGAAGATTCTTGGGCATTAAAGGTTGAGACATTTATTGTGACCTATTTATAAACTACGATTGGGTCACATGCTCGGCATCTGACCCGAACTGTTTTTCTAGCAAAGTACTCGGAACATATTGTTCTACCCTTTCGGCTTCTCGGTCAGAGTATACACAAAGAGTTAAGAAATAATCTACGGTGTTTGGAACCAGCATTTAAATATCTCTCAGAATTATGCTTCTTGGCTTATACGAGTATTCTCACTATCAATGTAAATGAGGGTCTAAGACGATGTTTCAAATATATTTTCATTATATTACAGTTTAATTTCTTTATATTCTTATACGTCTGTTCGTAGCTTCTGTCGAGAAAAATATAGCTAAAAAAATTATTCTGGCATTAGGATAGTTACATAAACGTTTACATACTGAAAGATGTTTTGAATGGAGAATAGACAAGTTGTCGTTAAGGAAGAAACCTTTTCTATAAATATTGAAGCATCTTCGCTGTATCAAATATGAATCGAAGGTTAAAAAAAATAAAGGTAAAACACTTCAAGACGAATATAAATTTTATCCGATAAAACTTAGAAAATAGAAATAAAAGAAAAAATTTATTATTTTATGGAACGCTCTGAATAAATTGAGCATTTCCACTTTAGGAAATTTAGATAAAAAGGTACAGACAGGGATTTCGTGACTACTTTCCTACAACTTTTTTTTAAGGTGCTTCAGTTTACGTATAAACTATAATGTTTATCTCCATATATATATATATATATATATATATATATAATATATGATGGATAAAACCACGAAGGAAAGGAAACACAGAATGGTGCTCAAGCGCTTTCGTCTAATGACATCCTCACGTGTTACTTTCGTGAAATAATTTTCATATTATATATATATATATATATATATATATATATATATACAGGATCTTAAGGATTGCCAAGGAAATTGTGAAAACTGCGAACATTGTATTGATAAGAAAGAGATAAATATAGAGGGCTTCAACTTACTAAGAGCGGATAAAATAACGAGACGTAAAGGTGGCTGTACTATATATGTACAGGAAGGTCATATGACAGAGACGATAATAAGTAAATCAAACAGCTTTGTGGAACTCCTAGCAGTAAAAATAGAAAAACTAAACGTGATACTAATAGTCATCTATAGACCACCAAGCACCCCAACAAAAAAATTCTTGGAGGCCATTGATGATATCAGAAAGCTAATAAAGGCCATAACCCCTCCATCCCCAATATAATGATCTGCAGAGACTTTAACTTCCCATTTATAAAATACAAAAAAGGTGGATAGGAATATATACTGTATATACACCAGGACAAGGGGGGCACAAGAGAGGACCAGGAGCAAGCAAAAATGTTGATGGCTCTCACAAACGAGTTTATGCTGACACAGGAGATAACAGAAAATACCAGAAAAAATAACCGCCTGGATCTGGTATTCACGAATAACACGAACTTGATTGCTGATATAAAAATAACCCCAACCATTATCTCAGACCACAACTTAATCGAGATACCAACAAATATGACGGCAACATTAAAAGATAATCACATATTGAGGAAAGAAGCAAATTTGAGGCCTTTAACTTAAACTCCAAGACTATAAATTGGGAAGTAATCAGATCGCACATGGCCCAGATAGAGTGGAGAACAGTTTTAGAGAATAAAACAACTGAAGTAATGCTAACAACCTTGGAAGAAAAAACGCTGAGAATTTTAGAAAAATATGCTCCGAAATCACAGCCAAAAGGAAAGAGGAGCTGGCTTGAGAGGCAAAAG
The DNA here is from genome assembly GCA_023014485.1 of Bathynomus jamesi. NCBI lineage: Eukaryota > Metazoa > Arthropoda > Malacostraca > Isopoda > Cirolanidae > Bathynomus > Bathynomus jamesi. Next base: position 261,440 of record JAJOZX010004592.1, on the reverse strand, counting down.
AGAAGACTATTCCGCAAAAGAAAGAGAGTGGAGGCGAAATTAGCCAACTGCGGAGATAATGCCAGGAATGTAATACAAGAAAACTGGAGGGTATCGATAGGGAAATACAAGCCCTGATTAAGGACCATACAGAGAGGGAAGAGGAAAAGGGGGTATAAGCAATAAAGGAAAATCCAAATACTTCTATAGCTATGCGAAAAGGAAAACAAAAACGCACGCCGCTATTGGGCCCTTAAGGAAGAGAAATAATGAACTAACCGACGATCCGAAAGAAATATCTGAAACATTGAGAACCCAGTTTGAATCAATTTTCAGTACCCCAAAAAGTGACAAAGCGATAACAAATATAGATGCATTCTTTGAAGAGAAATTGCAAGGAGAATGTATAACAGACTTTGATTTTACCCCAGAAGATGTAGCGAGAGCTATAGGACAGATGAAACCACATTCAGTTGCAGGTCCGGACAAATGGAACGCATTATTGATTAAAAACTGTAAAAGTGGAATAGCTACACCTTTATACTGGATATGGAGAAGATCCCTAACACTAGGGAAATACCGAGCATCTTGAAAAGAGCAAACATTGTCTCTATATATAAAGGAGGGGACAGATCTCAAGCAAAGAACTATAGACCAGTGTCATTGACGTCCCACCTCACCAAAGTATTTGAAAGAATAGTTAGAGAGAAAATTTATGATTTCTTGGAGACACTGGAAAGATTCAACGAAAATCAGCACGGATTCCGATCAGGTAGATCATGCCTATCACAACTAATAGAACACTACAACAATATCCTAGATGCACTGGAAGGCAATGACAACTATAATGTCATATACACAGATTTTGCTAAAAGCTTTCGACAAATGTGATCACGGTATAATAGCACATAAAATGAAATATATGGGAATAACAGGCAAAGTGGGAAAATGGATCTACAACTTCCTCAGAGAACGTCTACAGGTCTTTAAAATTCAAAGTATATCATCATCAGAATCGGAAGTACGCAGCTCAGTCCCACAATGGACAGTACTGGCCCCATTCCTGTTCATTATCACGCTAACAGACATAGACAGTGGAGTAAACAGCAGCAGTATAGTAACATCCTTTGCAGACGATACAAAGATCATTAGAAAAATCAGCGCTGTAAATGGAGTTGAGGCCTTGCAGAGGGACACGAACAAAATATACAAATGGTCAGAAGACAACTTGTCATTTAACACCGAGAAATTTCAGCTCTTGAGATATGGTAGAAAAGAACTTAGACTGCATATTATGCTCCAGATAGACAGGAAATTCAGAGAAGCACAAAAGTGATCGATCTTGGGGTAATAATGACAGATGACGCGAAATTCGAAACACAAAATCAGATAGCAATAAATAAAGCAAAAAGAGTAGCGGGACAGGTACTAAGAACGTTCAAAAGAAGGGACAGGACAGTAATGATTCCCCTACTAAACACTGATTATGCCAAAACTTGAATACTGCTCAGTTTTGACGTCTCCATATAAAAAGGAAGAAACTAATAAACTAGAAGAAACGCAAAGACATTTCACAGCCAAGATTGATGGCTGCAAAGAACTCAACTACTGGGAATGACTACGTAAACTAAATCTGTACTCCCTGGAAAGAAGAAGAGAGAAGTACACCATAATCTACATATGGAAAATTATCGAAAAACTGGTACCAAACCTAAAACTAAACCTAATTACCATTCAAACAAAACTGGAAATAGGAAAGGCAGAATGTGTAGTGTTCCCAAATTAAAGACCCGACAAGGGGTCTCCTCAGCACTGAAGGAAAATAGCTTGGTTGTCAGGAGGCCGAGACTTTTCAACCAGCTTCTGAACGTCCTCAGAAAAACTACAGGGGTCAAAGTTGAAGTTTTCAAGAGAAGACTAGATGCCTGGCTCAGGATGGTAGCAGGTGAGCCGGGTGTACCTGGTTATGTACGGTGGAGAGCGCAAGAAAGCAACTCACTCCTCCACTAAGCCAGACCTAGAGGCGGGGCCACCAGCTTGACCTCCGTGTGAAGAGAGACCAACACACGGAACAGCAACAAGGTTAACAAGGTTATATATATTTGGAATAAACATGTATGAATACCGATGTTTTTGTATGGAACTTGTTAACCCTACCGCACTCGAGGTAATGCAACATTTAATTCAACATCTCTAGTGTAAGACTGGGGTCCCATTCAGGCGCGAAAACTTTATGCGCTTCCTCGGTTATTGAAATATGTAACAGGTTGTGTTAACCTTTATCCCATCTTATTATGGTCGTACAGCTTGCGATTCTTATTCGAAAAGTCCATGGTTCGAAATCTTGTAGGGGCAGTAGTATGTTAGCATTTGGGTAGACAGAAATGGATCTATTTGAATTTCCTCACGTCCATTTATGAGTTACATTTACGGAAATATTTGGCATGATGACGTCAAAACAAAAACAATAAAGCAAAGAACAAAACCAACGAAACCTTTTGATAAAAATGCAGTTTTTATACAAGTATAAACAATTTATTTTATTACACAAATACAGCTAAATAAATAAACATAAATAGAAAGCTACTGAAATGATTTAGTGGAATATTTTCGCTTGTATGATGTACGAGGAGCTTCTCTAAACAATGACCAACGTTAATCAACTAATATATTAGGGTTCCATTTGCCCTGGTAACGTTTTTCCAACTTTAAAATATCCTTTAAAATGTCCTCGCCATGCTCATCACTCGTAGCTCCCAAATTCTCAGGAAAGAAGTCTAAATGGGAGTGCAGGAAGTGAATCTTTAAGGACATGCTACACTCCATTTCATGGTATGCTACCAGCATTCTTTTAACTAAATCTTTGTAGTTTTGTGCTTTTTGTTACCTAAAAAATTGGCCGCGACGGATTTAAAACACTCCGAAGCATTTTTTTCTTTTCCTTCTAAAACTGCATCGAATTCATCTTCATTCATCAACTCTCGTATTTGGGGTCCCACAAATATTCTTCCCTTTATTTTCGCTTCGCTGATTTTGGGGAATTTTTCTTTAATGTATTGAAATCCTCTGCTGTTTCGATCCATACCTTTCACAAAATTTTTTCATCAGTCCTAACTTTACATGCAAAGGTGTAGATATACATTTTTTGATTCAACAGGCTTTTATGCAAAACGGTTTTTTGACCTACTAGTTGTCTAGTTGCCCAATCGCTAACAATGTAATGTTTAGACTTAGCACGGCTGTCCCATTCACATAAGAAACAGCAATATTTCGTATACCCCAGCTGCATTCCCAAAAGAAGAGCTATAACTTTTAGGTCACCACAGATGTTCCAGTTATACTTATTGTATTGTATGCTGTTTAAAAGATACTCCATATTTTCATATGATTCTTTTAGGTGAAATGAATGAGCAATGGGAACTGATAGAAAAATATTCCCATTATTAGCAGAACAGCTTTCAAATTCAATTCTGATGAATCAATGAACAATCGCCATTCTTCAATTTTGTGTTCGTGTGCAAGTGCTTTCATCAGGGCATTAACATCATTGCAATAACAAAGATTTTCTTTCATTGAAAAAAAATGGAAAAATTATTTTTCCCGGTTACGAAATAGAATAGACTTATGTCTGTGTTTTTCTCCTAAAGATTCCACCCTTGTAATCTTGAACCAAGTACCTCAGCTTGATTTTTAGATAGGTTTAGATCTCGAACTAGATCATTGAGCTCCGCTTGAGAGATCATGTGTAGCTAAGTTGAGGGTGGAAGGACTGAAATCCGGATCATTAGTAGGACCTGCTTCAGCACTTACCTCTTCATCATCATCTTCATTCTTTACAGTATACGTTTCGGGTGGTACTGGAACAGGAAGATCTGGACCATGAGCGACAGGTCTTATTGCCCATACCAAATTAGGATATAGAATGGATTTCTTGTTTATGGCAGAGAATCCTGATGTTTTAGTCATATAGAAATAACAGTCATTTAAGTGATCCTGTTGTTCTCTCCAAATCATTGGTATTGCGAAAGACATAGATGAACGAGCACCTTTAATCCACTGTCAGAGATGGTTTGCACATGAAATGCAACAAATATGGGGTGCCCATTGTTTATCTTGATCTCCTACCTTGCATCCGAAGTACAAATGATAAGCATTTTTTCTAAGAGGAGTAAAGCACCTTTTTCTGATTTTTAACAGTAAATTCTCGACAAATGTAGCAAAAATTGTCGGCATCATTAACACATCTAAGAGACATACTTAATATTTTTTACAGTTTTTTTAAGTATTTTAGGTAATCCGTCAATATTCCAAGCACTTATTTCACAATGACCTGTAAAAAAATGAAAGTAACATTAATTAAAAGTAACTATAAAAAATAGATGAAAAAAGGTAACGATAAATATATATATATGTATGTATATAAAAAAGTAACTATATAAATACAGTATATACTGTATATGTATATAAGTATATATATACATATATAAGTATATATATGTATATTTAGATGCATTAAACCATTTATACATCTCACAAGTTTTTGTTTTAATATTTGGAATATACATCCAAACATGGTTTTTGGTTCTTGAACCAAAATAGATGGTCCCTATGTATTTTTTTCTACTGAATCCGAATCTGTTTTTAGAATTCTTAAATATATTTAACCTTTTCTTCCGTTCAGAAAATCATTCAAAGCAACATTTTCAATTGCAAACTCTCTATCACTATCACTTTCACTATTTATCAATTCATTATCATTTTTACTATCACTAAATGAAAGAGCTTGTACATATTTTGCACTAAAGCAATCTGCCTTACCCTCTCATTGCGACATATTGATAGGCACTGATATAACTTACGGTATGTAGGTACTAGGTAGTGGAATTCATCACTTCATTGGTAAATGAATGCCATCAATCGCAGGATTTTGATTTTGGCTCTCTTCTTCTTCTTCTATGGGAGGGACGCTTTTGTGGACATTTGCCCTTGGCCCCCTCGTTCCTGCACAAAAAAAGAGATAGAATCCATAGGTTGTCAGAGGAATGCTAAACTGGTGTAATTCATGAACGGCAATTTGCTTATAGAAATTGCAATTAATCAATATAGCTGAAACTGTCATATCTCAAAATCTATACGTGATAAAAGAATTCCAAAAATAGATTCGGATTCCGTGCAAAACATACATAGGGACCATTTATTCTGGTTTATGAACCAAAGACTTTGTTTTTTAGTGCAATTTATCGAAAAAAAATATTTATAATACTTATTTTATTAAAAAATTAAAAGAAAATTTATTAATTTAATTTTAGTTAAATTATTTTTTCTTTTTTCAAAGGAAACTGATTTATTTTTTACCCATTTCGAGATGAAATATTTATGTACCTCTCGTTCATTCATAATTTATGCTTAATTGTTTATTTACTTTTAAATATGTACTTATTTATTTCCGTACTGGCCTAAATATAAGTCGGCCTCAAATATAAGATGACCATCAATTTGTGGTGAGGTGCCAACAAATTTTGTTTAAAATTTTAAAAATATCACATACTACAATTGGCGGATAATCATCGCAAATAATAGATCGGCGCTACGCGCCGATCTTTTGCTAGTAACATTTCTATTAGTCATATTTAAAAAATAATTTGTAGAAAAAGTAAACAAAAACTTGCCAAACAAAATATTTATTTATAAACAATGATACAATGATGGTATAACCTGGAAAACAAAGCATTTCTGACAGACGCATTCAATCCTGGCGTCTTCGGTCACCGGATAGGATTATAGGTAACAGGCCATTCAAGAAGTTCAGTATTGTTGTCGGCAAACCATTTTTTTTTAGTTTCTTGCAATGTGACACGATTTTCCTGCATATAAATGTTGCATCCATGGACCTCATAGAAACCCAATAAATGGCCTTCTAAAACCTCTTTACACCGATCAGCATTCATTGTACAGGGTGTCCCAAAAGTCTCCATACATAGGGAAAATTAGCACTTTGTTGCAAAATGTCTCCCAAAAGTCTCAATAGATAGCTAATATTTTGTTGTTTTTTTCAGATACTCTTTAAGAATGCCTTTGTCAAAAGAAGAACGTATTGCAATCATTCTCATGGCTGGATCGGGAAGCTGTCGCAAGGTTGCAATGAACTTCAACAGGAAACATGGCAAGCACATCACACACGACACTGTTGCCAAACTTACACCAAATGTGTTAACACGAGTTCACCATGAGTTGGAGAGACGCATCCGTGTGTGTTTACAAAGATATGGCAATCATGTAGAGAATGTTTTGTAAATAAAGTTACATTTTGCTAAAAAGTGCTAATTCTCCCTATGTATGGAGACTTTTGGGACACCCTGTAGTATTCTTAGGAAGGAAATAGAGACCTAGTAAATACTGTATGATACATTACGACTTAATTCTAATATTGCCCACGAATATACTGTAAGATAAGTTGCATTTTTAAGGTGATGTTGAATAAAAACCTCGTCTTATATTCAGCCAATAGGGTATTTACTTTATTATATATTTATCTTTTAGCAAAAGAATTAGTAAAATTACAATTAATTTTACTGCGTAAAAATTAATAGTTTTTCAAATTGTTATCAAAGTATTTAAAGACTATTCTCCTTTGAGCGTTGAAAATACGGTGATTTAAAATCAAGGTATATTTTAAATATTATATTGGTTTTTATTTAATTTAATATATAATAAGTGTGGTTTCACTTATTTTCACATTTTCATGAATTAATATACGTAAATAATCCCAGCTAATACAATTCCTCTCTCTCTCTCTATTGCGCATTTATATTATAATTATATATATATATATATATATATATATATATATATATTTTTATGTAGAAAGAAAGTGTCCAAGGCCGAGCGCCAGCAAAAATGACCCCTATATAGAAAGGTCAAGGTCAAATCAAGATCTTTGAGGTTCACGATGCACTTTTTTTTATATAAATTTTGAAAAGATTGTGTAAAGTGCATGTATGTGTAGGGAAAATAGAGGGAGAAGTGTGTGTATGAGAGCATGCTGGACTGTTCACATGGTAGATGAGACACGGAAAAAGATCAGCTAAGGAAGACATACTATATATATATATATATATATATATATATATATATATATATATATATATATATATATATATATATATATATATATATATATACTGTATATATATATATATATACACGTTATTGTTATTTCTTTATTAGCGTAGTCCTTTTTTGTTTTTATTTTTTAATTTATTGTTTGATAATAATTAGATGTGTCGTTTATTACCTTGATGGATACTGTACCTTTTTAAGTTTGGAGGGTCGGTCTCCTGCCAATTCATTATTGTCATTATCATTACCATCATTTTTGTAGTTTTAACAGTGGGTAGTTTTTATTATTATTTGTTTCAGTTCGTGTCTTATTTTTATTTCTGTTTTAATCGTAATTTTTACTTTTTTAAATGTATTATTGTTTGATTTATCGTATCATTTATTACTTTCAAGAATATTGGACTATTTTATGCGATTTATATCCTGCCAATAAAGTTCATTATTATCATTATTATTATTATTATTATTATTATTATTACCAAATATATAACAGAATGAAATAAATAAGTATGTCTTAAATTTCACTCACTTAGTGCAAAGTTAAAAGAAAACGGATAGAGAGTTTTACGGGAATACTATGATATTTATAGATTTAAAACAGGGTATATAGACAAATTAAGGTCATCTCTCAAGAAATCTTATATCTGGTGTAAGTAATCAGGTACATTACGATTTACAGTTTCATAAATAATATGTCATGATTAACATGATCAAATGTTTTAGTAGAATACCGGAAACATTGAATCTGAAGTTCGACATTTACAGACCACCTCTTTTAAGGCATATATACACACATGTCAGTACTGTGTTTCTTTTCGATACCAAGGTTAGCAGGGAGAGACACAGCACTATTATTTATTGCTTTTATTTCTTCCCAAATATCTCTTGGATTCTTACTGAAAAGCTTTCCAGTCAGAGCATCTCTCCTTAACTCCTCATGATTTACTGTATATATAACTTAATGCATTCTTGAACGTGGCATTAGTCCCTCTGCTTTTGTTGTAATACAGGGTCTTGCCTTGACTTCCCTGTTATTTCCTTATAAAAAGTTCCAGTCTCTATGAGGCATATGAAATATTCCATAATTAATATTCTATCATTACAACCTTTTTACCAGCAAAAATACAAAATAATTCTTTAATAACAATATTTATCCTTACTTATATCCAAGAAACAGATGTAAATAATGAATTACAGCCAGTGTATTTAAATATAATCTCCATCAATACATAGATACACAGATCAATTGAGTGAGAGCTTTCAATAACACCCCACATTCAAACTTATTTCACAGTGTTGGCACCAATACACCTTTTCGTAATTCTTTTGTTGTATCTACTGAGCAATCACCTTCTAGGTAGGAGGACTTTTATTAATCCCTACGACATGCTTATTACAAATACTGAATTTCATTCCTATCCTCTCCACTTTCTAACGTTTCTCTTCACCTCTACCCTCATAAACTTTGCTCATCACGGGATGATAATGTCACCATACAATGCCATCAAACTGGCTTCTATAAATCTTTTCTCATCCCGTCCCATGTCCACCTGCAAAGCTCCCTGCTTGAATCACTAAATTCATTAATCACTCTAAAATACCTTACAGCCGCTTATGAAATGGTTTGCTAGTTCTTATGCATGACCCTTTTCAACTGCAGTAATAAAAGAGAGTTCGGTGTTATACATGTTGGTCATACATCCATTTATCACTTAACAAAACTAGATGTAGACCTTTTTTATCTTCAAACCAGTTTTGATGCCTATGGTACATCAGACAATGAAATTCTACTTTAGGCAGCATCTCATATATATATATATATATATATATATATATATATATATATATATATATATATATATATATACTGTGTGTGTATATATATATATATATATATATATATATATATAGGAGAAATCCAATGACAAGGAGAAATGTAAATGCCATGAAAAGTCTTCTTTAATGCGCAACGTTTCGAGCAAATACGCTCATCTTCAGGCTGTATGATAACAATGTGAAATTAAAATCAATAATTGAATGAAAAACAAGACAAAGAAAATTTCTATAACCTATTCATAAAGGCAAACTTTAAAAGACTGAAAAAAGAGGGTTAAATTCTAAGTTATACAGATTTACATTTAAAATTAAGAAGCTATTTTTAAATACATATAGTAAATGTGAAATTAATACACTGGAAAAATTAACAATAGTACACTGGAATAATGAAACTAACTAACCTTTCACTGCAATTTCCGAGGCTAGACTGATTTAAGCAAAGGCAAAACGAGAAAACATATACTGTGTTCCCGAATACTAGAAACTTCTTTAGTTTTTAAAATTTTACCTGTTCGGCCACTTATTCCCATATGCGAATAAAATCTAGCCCTGAGAGAGCGAACAGTGCTGCCAATGTAATTCCCAAGGAGACACATAGGGCAGGTAAATAAATATACAACACCGCTACGCAACGAGTCAGGGGTTCGATCCTTCGCTGAGAAAAAGCTACCTAAAGACGTTTTATTAATAAATATGATGCGGAAATCAGTATGATAAAAAAATTTACTTAACAACTTTGTAAATTTAAGCTTAAATTCCTTATTCAAAGGACCCATTTCAGGTACCAAGAAATATTTTATATCCTTCGGCACTGTAATACAAGGAAGTTGAGGGCTATAAACATTATTTAAGAAGGATCTAATTAGTTTATCTACATATTGAACAGGAAAACTATTATTGGTAAAGTATGATCTTAGATTATTAAATTCATCATTAAGTAAGGTAAAACTAGAGGTCAAATTATATCCTCTGAACAGGAGAGTTTTAATACAAGACATCTTATAGTTGAAATCAGTAAAACTAAAAAAATTCATGCCCAAACCAGTGAAAGTGGGTTTCCTGTAAACTGATGTAGTAATAGAATCACCGTTTTTCGAAATTAAAAGATCTAAAAAGGGAAGGGAGCCATTTTTCTCAGTTTCCATTGTGTACGTTATATTGGGGTGCAAAGAATTTAGGAAGTTAAAGAATTGTTGCGCTTGTACCGCATTATCAAAGACAGCTATCGAATCATCAACGAAGCGTCGATAGAAAATTGGCTTGAGATGAGTGGGAGATTGACTAAAAATTACACTTTCTAAATGAGTCATAAAAAAATCAGCTGCTAACGGTCCGACAGGTGATCCCATCCCTACACCATCAATTTGTTGGTAAACCTTATTGTTGAAAGTAAAATAGCATTGTTTGAAGACCAATTCTAAAAGTTCCTTAAAATGAGACAATGAAAAACCATGAAAAATATCACCCGAGCTAAAAACCCTATCTAAAATAATGGCAATAGTTTCAGATACAGGTACATTTGTGAAAAGCGACTTTACATCAAAGCTGACAAAAAACTTTTTTGAATCGAAGTTCTCACCAAGAAGGTCTTTTTGGAATTCAAACGAGTTATTTATAGTGTAAGCATTTTTCGCAAAGGGTGACAGGAGACGAACAACAAATTTTGCCAATTGAAAGGTGGGTAAGTTATACGAAGCTAAAATAGGACGGAGAGGTGTTCCAACTTTATGGATTTTAGGCAAACAGTATAATTGAGCAAGATTAGCACCAGATGCGAACAACTGAGAGTAAGTATCGTTTTTTATTATCTTTAAGGACTTTAGTCGTGACAGAAATCTATTAACCTGGTCTTCTAACCTTACAATGACTTTATTGACAGGTTCAAGAATTTGTTTGAATTTAGTAAGATCACTTAGGATTTCATTAGTTTTGTTTATGTAGTCCGATTTATTCAATGAAATCCTAAGTGATCTTACTAAATTCAAACAAATTCTTGAACCTGTCAATAAAGTCATTGTAAGGTTAGAAGACCAGGTTAATAGATTTCTGTCACGACTAAAGTCCTTAAAGATAATAAAAACGATACTTACTCTCAGTTGTTCGCATCTGGTGCTAATCTTGCTCAATTATACTGTTTGCCTAAAATCCATAAAGTTGGAACACCTCTCCGTCCTATTTTAGCTTCGTATAACTTACCCACCTTTCAATTGGCAAAATTTGTTGTTCGTCTCCTGTCACCCTTTGCGAAAAATGCTTACACTATAAATAACTCGTTTGAATTCCAAAAAGACCTTCTTGGTGAGAACTTCGATTCAAAAAAGTTTTTTGTCAGCTTTGATGTAAAGTCGCTTTTCACAAATGTACCTGTATCTGAAACTATTGCCATTATTTTAGATAGGGTTTTTAGCTCGGGTGATATTTTTCATGGTTTTTCATTGTCTCATTTTAAGGAACTTTTAGAATTGGTCTTCAAACAATGCTATTTTACTTTCAACAATAAGGTTTACCAACAAATTGATGGTGTAGGGATGGGATCACCTGTCGGACCGTTAGCAGCTGATTTTTTTTATGACTCATTTAGAAAGTGTAATTTTTAGTCAATCTCCCACTCATCTCAAGCCAATTTTCTATCGACGCTTCGTTGATGATTCGATAGCTGTCTTTGATAATGCGGTACAAGCGCAACAATTCTTTAACTTCCTAAATTCTTTGCACCCCAATATAACGTATACAATGGAAACTGAGAAAAATGGCTCCCTTCCCTTTTTAGATCTTTTAATTTCGAAAAACGGTGATTCTATTACTACATCAGTTTACAGGAAACCCACTTTCACTGGTTTGGGCATGAATTTTTTTAGTTTTACTGATTTCAACTATAAGATGTCTTGTATTAAAACTCTCCTGTTCAGAGGATATAATTTGACCTCTAGTTTTACCTTACTTAATGATGAATTTAATAATCTAAGATCATACTTTACCAATAATAGTTTTCCTGTTCAATATGTAGATAAACTAATTAGATCCTTCTTAAATAATGTTTATAGCCCTCAACTTCCTTGTATTACAGTGCCGAAGGATATAAAATATTTCTTGGTACCTGAAATGGGTCCTTTGAATAAGGAATTTAAGCTTAAATTTACAAAGTTGTTAAGTAAATTTTTTTATCATACTGATTTCCGCATCATATTTATTAATAAAACGTCTTTAGGTAGCTTTTTCTCAGCGAAGGATCGAACCCCTGACTCGTTGCGTAGCGGTGTTGTATATTTATTTACCTGCCCTAGGTGTCTCCTTGGGAATTACATTGGCAGCACTGTTCGCTCTCTCAGGGCTAGATTTTATTCGCATATGGGAATAAGTGGACGAACAGGTAAAATTTTAAAAACTAAAGAAGTTTCTAGTATTCGGGAACACAGTATATGTTTTCTCGTTTTGCCTTTGCTTAAATCAGTCTAGCCTCGGAAATTGCAGTGAAAGGTTAGTTAGTTTCATTATTCCAGTGTACTATTGTTAATTTTTCCAGTGTATTAATTTCACATTTACTATATGTATTTAAAAATAGCTTCTTAATTTTAAATGTAAATCTGTATAACTTAGAATTTAACCCTCTTTTTTCAGTCTTTTAAAGTTTGCCTTTATGAATAGGTTATAGAAATTTTCTTTGTCTTGTTTTTCATTCAATTATTGATTTTAATTTCACATTGTTATCATACAGCCTGAAGATGAGCGTATTTGCTCGAAACGTTGCGCATTAAAGAAGACTTTTCATGGCATTTACATTTCTCCTTGTCATTGGATTTCTCCTAAATATTAAATTGAAGCTCTGTAGAAGCAACCCGCATGATTATATATATATATATATATATATATATATAAAATGTTAACTAAGATAAAGTAACACAAAGACAAGCAAAGTTTACCTTCACTTTAGACTCATGTTAATTAAATTTAAAACACACGCCACACACAGACATACACTAATTAACTTCCTGAATTTTGTTTGGAGTCTGTAAACCACTCCTCACCAAAGGTACACTTTTCATGATGCAAAAATATCATTTCCATACTGACTCGACCCTGTTGTCTGATTTATATAGGGTGTACACAAAGTCCTTTCCCGATTATAAACTTTAAACTTTAATTACATGAAATCCAAAGAAGACACAGTAATGTTTTATTTTACATGTTGTTGAATAATACATCGAGTTTTTTCTCTTATTTTCAGATCCTGTTGTGTCTGATTGGGAGCCATTGGTGATTGACGGAAACAAAATGGCAACTCCTAAGGAGAAAGCAAAATGTGTTGTTTGGTTTGCGGAGTCAAAGTCCATGATTACCGTTCAACGGAACTACCACCGTCATTATGGAAAGAACGCTCCTTCCAATCACAGCATTAGGAAATGATACCACAAGGTTCTGGAGACAGGCAGTGTGATGGACAGGCATTAGAGTGGACGTCCCACTGATTCAGACGAAACGGTTGCCAGTACCCAACAGGCTTTCCAACGAAGCCCTCGAAAGTCCGTTCGTCGCTCCTCAAAGCAACTTCAGGTTGTACATATATATATATATATATATATATATATATCATAGGAATTTTCAGTGTTGATGAGAATATTTTTTTTCTTTAAGGTAGGAGGATGATTACGAAATTAACAATAGACGAGAGGGCGAGCTTGGTTTTAATGTATGGAATACCAGGTACAACAAATCGATGAATCGGTACAGAATTTAAATTCCGTACCCATTTATTGATTTGTTGTACCTGGTATTCCATACATTAAAACCAAGCTCACACTCTCGGGTATTGTTAATTTCGTACTCATCCCCTACCTAAAAGAAAAAAAAATATAATCAACACTGAAAATTCCTATGATGCGCGACATTTGTACCACCCTGTATATATACTTGTGTGTGTGTGTGTGTGTGTGTGTACGTTCGTGTTTTTTAACAAATGCTTAGGATCAGCATCCGACCAACCTCTATATTAATATTTTAATTTTTTATTGTTAAATTATTTGTATTTTCGTCCTAAAATTTTAATTTTCTTTAGCTTTGATAATAGACAGTAGTACAAATTTCGAAACGTTGCTTTATGACTTAATGTTACTTTATGAGGGTTTGGACGACGGTTCAGGATCGACCTCCGGTCGACCCCTGTGCAGCATCCCGCCTCATTTGCGGGATTGGGTGAAGGAGAGAATTGCTTTCCTATCGCCTCCTGCCCTCGTAGCCAGTCACGCATGGCTGATCAGGGAATTTGCACAGGAATCTGTCCAGCTGGTTCTTGAAGTTATTCAGGTCGGTGTCTGGAGGTTCCTCACTTCTTTTGGAAGAGCAATAGAAAGCTTTGGGCCTCCTATTCTGAAAGTATTTTTCATCCTCGTTTTCATGGCCCCCTGTCTCATCGTAGCTAGAATAGTACAAAATCTGCCTCTTGTGTGTCCAGTTTTTCAGAAAATTTAGTAAAAATTTAGTAAATATATTCTTATCAATATTACTCTTCATCATATATATATCAATGCGCCTTGGTGGTGTAGTGGTTAGCGTCGCTGACTATGAATCCATAGGCCACGGGATTGAGACCCGCTGACGGCAGCCGGCGCGCAGCAAAACCCAGCTGTTCATCCTTCCACACAATAAAGAAAGTGGTTGGTAGATAAACGGGTACCCTGGGTGCCCTAGTGGTTCAGACGCTGGGCTGCTGGTGGGAGGTGGTTCGGATTCCACGTTAAACTATAGGTCGAAAGTGGAGTAAAAAGCTTGACCTTCGTCAGAATGAACAATTCGAGCGGAAGCAAACCAAAGATTACCAAAGGATGCTTCCAAAAAACATTACCACTTAGAATGGGGTGCTTTAAAAAATATGCTTCAATACTGTTTATTTTTTATGAGTATTAATCACTCACATAATCCCTGAAAAAACGACATTTTTATTAAAAAACAAGCAAATAAACGCACAAATACTTCAATAAAAAACAACAACACAAACTATAAGTTGTAAGCAATGACATATCAGCGCCATATAAGTGGTAACATTTTTTGAAGCATCTCATATATATATATATACTTTGAACAATCTCATTCTGAGTTCTAATTTGTGATTAAAATGTTTTACTCTTATTAGAATGTATTAAAATATATTAAAAATCAGTATTTCCAATGTTTATTTCAGGCGAAATAAACATCTGGATACTGCAGCACTATTCAGTACAAAATGAGCCGTCTAACGATCCACCCTTTTAAAGGCCAAACAAACAAATGGCCGATAAGCTCAGCAAAATCACACGTAGCAAAGCGATCATTAAATGATAAAGACTGACTCTCTCTCTCTCTCTCTCTCCCCTAACAATTATAAATTAACATTTCTTTACAAATTTTTATATAAATTCTAATATACTGTATATACAGGGTGGGAGAAACGTCTTTAAGGATTTATACATACAACTATTTATTTAACAACATTACATACATAAGTGTTCAAATGGTGAAACAAATCAAATAAAAAGTCTAGGAGAATTTTATTCATACAAATATTTTGTTAAATTGTGATTTAATCTTCAAAGAGTTCTCCATCCGCTACGATACATTTGTGAATTCTTATTGTGAAACTCTTCATTGTTCTTCTGAACATACAGTATCGAGTTGGATCCTTTTCAATTGTTCATCTATTCTGCGGCCAAGGGCATTCACATTTGGATAGATGAAACTAGGAGTGTAGAGTTTATCACGCAAATAATCTGGCTGATCACTGATCTGGCTGGCCACTCAATGGGACCTCACAGCCCAAGCCATCTTTCTTCAAGATTCGTATCCAGAATCTCACGGTCAGCTGCAGAGTAATGTGGCGGCGCTCCATCATGTTGATAAAGCTAATTCTTGCCAACGCCATTAGTAAACTGTGGCAAAACTTTGTCTCTCAATACTTGGCGAATAGTGTTTTCCCGACATCGTATCCCTCGATATGTCAACGGAAACAAGTCCTGAATAACCACTGCACGCCCAAACTGTTAGTGTAGCCGTTTTAACGGGTTTACCCAATCATATTTTGGGATTTTTTTTTCGCCCAGTAGTGAACGTTGTGTTTGTTTTCTTTACTCGTTAAACCGAAGACACATTCATCCGAAAACTTGCTCTTTCGAACCAAATCTGGATTACAGCTGAACTTTTGTCTCAATGTCAGCAAACTGAAACTATCTGTCAGAATCATCGTCGTATATGAGCTGAGATTAAATGGGTTTGTAATCGTGGTACCGCTGTGATTTCAATATATTTGCTACTGAAAATTTGGAAATACCCAGGGACGTAGCCAAGAGGCGGGGCGACGGAGGCGGTCGTCCCCCCCTGGAAAGTCCAGGAAAAAAACTGCGATAATTACAACCAAGGTTCACCGCCAAACTATAACATTTAACAATTTGGTATCTATATATATAATGGAATATGAAAACATGAAAATATAGGATGGTACTAGGGCAATTGCGTCCTGGTCAAGTGCGTCCCGGACAAATGCGTCCCGCTCATTGGCGTCCCTGGACAATTGCGTCCCGGACAATTGCGTCCAGGACAATTGCGCACTTCTCCAACTACTATATGAAGTTTATTTATTAGAGAAGTGAATAGAAAGTTAGTATCGGAATTTCAAATATACTTTTCATTTTAACCTATTAAACTTGTTATATGTTCATAAGTGTTGTTAGAAACTGTTCTCTAAAACTTTATCCATCATCAGCAACATCATTGTCAAATTTTATGGGTTACGTCCACTTAAGATAAAGTTAGTTTCGTTAGTTTTAACGAAAATATCACAACTTAACCTAACCAATCGTCAAGGGCATACAGTTGGCCTAACTGGGCATTCAATTAATCTAACCGGGCATTATATCCCATACAAAATTACAATAACAAACATACTCGTCCCTCGTCATTGGCGTCCCTGGACAATTGCGTAGGTGAAGTCACAATGAACTTTCTATTCACTTCTCTAATAAATAAACTTCATATAGTGTAGTAGTTGGGGAAGTGCGCAATTGTCCGGGACGCAATTGTCCGGGACGAAATAAAACCGGACGCAATTGTCCAGGGACGCCAATGACCGGGACGCATTTGTCCGGGACGCACTTGACCAGGACGCAATTGTCCTGTCACCATATAGGATATATTTAATATAACATATGAAAACTATAGGATCAATACCTGATTTCAAATTTCAGAAAATACAAGTAATTACATCATAATATAGCTTAAATTGCACCAACATGACTGTCCTATCCAAACATTTATTGGAAAGGGTACATATTTTATGTGGATGGCTGTATAGTGGTTGTTCAAAAATGGCAGTTGCACTGACATCTTCAGACAATTTTTACACCAAATAAGCTTAAAATGAGCTGACTTAGGGGGCTCCGTCCCGGACCCTGCTGGCAGAACTTCCAGCTTTTCCCCAAACCCTCTAACTGTATGAGCTCGCCCGATTCACCACGGAACTGACGAATGTAGCTCAAGTTCGCCCCCCCCTTGGGACATTCCTGACTACGTCCCTGGAAATACTCAATTCCTCTGCGACTTTTCTCGTTCAAGTTGTTGGATGGACTTGGAAACTGGCGAGAAAATTTTCTTTATTGTTGTCTCCTGTCACCGTTACTGGCCTTCAGTTTCTTGTACGATTTTTAACCAGGCTCCCTTTTTCCAAAAGTTTCAGCGTCCACTGTAGAAGAGTGGTTGCATTTGGTGGTGTTTTTTAATTTTTGTTGAAATAAATACCAACTTTCTGAACAATTATTATAAGAAATAGCCCACGATACAAGATACACTTTTTCTTCATTACTGTATTCCATCCTTACTGACATGAAGCTGACTGGGGCTAGGGCCTAGGGCTTTCCTGTTCTATCCTAGGGTCATTCCTGGCCTTGTATAGTTGCTTTGAAAAGTATCGCATACACTGCAGTTATATAATTGGAATTTATTTATTATTAACAAATTATTTGTATGTTTAAAATCCTTAAAGACTTTCCTCCCACCCTGTATATATATATATCAGCTATAGAAGTATTACGGGGAAAGCGTAGTTTAATAATCCATAAAAACACCAAAGCTGGGACAAAGACGAACATCTTAACTTAATCTCTTTATTGAACAAATTTTCTAACGTTTCAGTTATCACACTAACCATCTTCAGAGCAATTTATAAATGCCGAAAAGGAAACATGGATATAAAAAACTGGCTAAAATACACAATGATTAAAACATTATACAACTAATTTTTTATAAATATTAAGATAAAAATTAAAGATTAAAATAACGTAGACACAGTCCGGAATTGTAAGGTCATTACTATATTCATAGTTAGTAACTCAAACGGTAACCAAACAATCAGGTCAGATAAAAAGAACATGGGCCTACCATTTTAGAAACACAAAATTTTTACCAATTGTTCATTTCTGGAAATCGTAGGTTTTTCTGTCTTAATCAGGATGGATTCCAGTGTGTACAACTCCACGGCTCGTCTACGACTGGCTCTGCGACCTTCACCCGCGAAACACGTTTAGGGTGCTTCTAAGAACGAATATATTTCCAAACGAAGCTGAAACAATGTATATTCCAGAATAACGAAGAGGTTAAAGAAATACCGTAAATTTATAAAAATCTATCACCGACTTCCGCGCTCCTTCAACATCTGTTTGTTAAAATATTGATCCTGACTTTTTAAAATGCATCTGTGAAATCTGCATCAATGTTATAAAATGCAATGTATCAATGAAGCCCTCACAGAAGTCGCGCTTACGTCGTTACAAGAACATAATACGAGCTCTCGCTCGTAAAAGACAAACTGTGGGAAAGAAAAAGCGATTTATTTTCCAAAGAGGTGGTTCATTCCTTTCCATCTTATTTTTAGCTTTTGGGCCTTTATTGTCTAGTTTAATATAATGAAGAAAGTAGTCGTAGTTCCGCACGAAGTGTATACTTCAATACAAAATGCAAGGAATCAGGAATCAGTTTTAGAGCCCAGTAAAATCAGCTTTAAAAGAATGGCTGACGTATTAAGAAAACACTATTACGATATTTCTAATCCTGCTTCTTACGGTGGTGTTGAAAGACTATTCAGAGGTGTCCATACTGAGGTTTAAAGAAAAAAGTTGGTGAGAAATTTTTGCGTGAACAGGACACCTATACACTTCATAAACCAGTGAAGAGAAGATTTAAAACTGCTAAGACAAAAACCCCGTCGATTGATTCTATTTGGCAAGCTGATCTGACTGACGTGCAAAGGTACTCGTCGTACAATGATGAGTACCGATACATTCTATTTATAATTGATGTTTTCTCCAGATACTTATGGTTAATACCTCTTAAAAATAAATCTCTTCAAGCAGTAGCTAAAGCCACAAAAACAATGATGCTAAAGGAAAACAGGATCCCAGGTTATTTCGGTACAGATTTAGAAAAAATTTACAGGCCGAGCTTTTCAGAACATGCTGAATGGAACGCATGCACCGTGATTTTACGTATAAAAATAGGTACAGAACAAAACATTCTGGAAAAGTTGGCATCGTTCTACAACCGTTCACACCACCGTATGATTGGTACATCGCATAATGAAGTTTTAAAAAGAGGTACGCATACAGAACCTGTAAAAGAAGATAGACATAGAGCATCACCACGCAGTGTGCGTTTCAAAATTATGTAAGACTGTTGCGCTCAGGGAATACTGTAAATTCACAAAAGGATTTGAGCAAGGATAGACTCAGGAAATTTTTAAAGTTAGAGCATGAAGCCTAAAGGCAAAGTGATGACGTTTTACGTTGAAGATTTGGATGGCAAAGAAATTGAGAGTGGATTTTATGGTGAGGAGTTGCAGAAGGTGAAATTTAATTTAGGAAAAAAATGTTAAAATTGAGAAAATTTTGGAAGCAAAGGTGCAGGGAAGAGAAAGATGTATCTGGTGAAATGGCTAGGGGTACCCATAAAGCTTCAACTCCTACATAAAAGCTGCTGCAATAATGAAACTTAAATAGTATACACCATGTCACCCGACCACTTCTACGTTACACCGCCATCCGCTGCCTCTTTGGACGCCCCCCCCCAGATAATACTCTGTCCAACTTTATAACAGAACTGTATAGGCCTACCGAATTGGAGCGTGAATCATACGAGGTTGGATTGTGTGCGTTTCAATTGGCCAGCAAGCTTTTATATAATGCGAAGAAAGAAGACGTTTTTTATGGTTCTTAGAAGACGTATTGAATGCGAAAAAGTAAGCGTGGAATTGGACGGTACCATGCGTTCGGCACGGAACTGGGCCGTAAAGTACTACTCTCCAGAAATAACTAGTTCCAGGGCATTATGACTGCCGAGGATATTGTGAGAGACTTAACGAGAGTATGAAAAGCTCAAACCTCACGTGTGATTTACTTTATGAAATCGTAAACAAAGATACACCACTCCGTACTCTGCTCTTAAAATCAGAGGCGAGTAGATATATTAAAGACAAAGAGCTGTTCAAAATTTTACCTGAGAACATATAGCCTAGCCTTCCAAAGAGATTCTTTTCACGAGCTACCGTATCATCTCCTCAGTTTATTGTACCAGCTAAAATTGGAGAATTTGAAAAATGGAGGCCCCCTCCCCGCCTATGTGTTATACAGTGCGTTCGAAAAGTCTCTCCGCAGCCAACGTGCTATAGCCAGTATATACGCGCTAAGCGGGTTTCAGCCGGTTTAAACTCGATCGTTTCAGTACTATGACAGAGTTGGGATCGTGGCAATAGTGTGTATCGATAGCTTGGTAAAAATTCATGAAACACTATTCATGAAACACCATTGCACGACCAGAAAATCAGCGTTTGGGTTGCAGTATCAAGGAAGCGAATTGTCGGTCCCATTTTCTTTGAGAACACGATAAATGCTGAACGATACTGTTCAGAAATTCTGTATCCATTTATTGGACAGCTAAACGAAATGGAAATACTGAATGCATACAGGGTGTACATAAAGTCAGGATCTATTTTTGTGAAGCACTTGGAAATTATATGGAATTCAATCATAAAATGATAAAGTGGTAACATTTATTAAATAATTAAGAGTAGGATTCCACGTGACGCCCATCAGTATCCCTGCACAGCTCAAATCGTTCGGCAGCATCTCTAAACACATTCTGGAGCATTTGCGGGGTTATGTTATCTGCAGCAGTTCGTATACGTGTACGTAAGTTTTCAAGACTCGTAATCTTCGTCTGATAGACGTGCGATTTGATAAAGCCCCATGCAAAGAAATCTAAAGGGGTTAAATCTGGTGATCTCGCTGGCCAAAGTCTGTTGCTTCCGCGTCCGATCCAGCGATTTGGAAAACGTCCATTTAGATAATCCTGAACAATTTTGGCATAGTGACAAGGAGCACCATCATGTTGATAGACGACGGGGATAGGATTGTTAGTACCGTCGTCTATCAACATGATGGTGCTCCTTGTCACTATGCCAAAATTGTTCAGGATTATCTAAATGGACGTTTTCCAAATCGCTGGATCGGACGCGGAAGCAACAGACCTTGGCCAGCGAGATCACCAGATTTAACCCCTTTAGATTTCTTTGCAAGGGGCTTTATCAAATCGCACGTCTATCAGACGAAGATTACGAGTCTTGAAAACTTACGTACACGTATACGAACTGCTGCAGATAACATAACCGCGCAAATGCTCCAGAATGTGTTTAGAAATGCTGCAGAACGATTTGAGCTGTGCAGGGATACTGATGGGCGTCACGTCGAATCCTACTCTTAATTATTTAATAAATGTTACCACTTTATCATTTTATGATTGAATTCCATATAATTTCCAAGTGCTTCACAAAAATAGATCCTGACTTTATGTACACCCTGTATTTCCGGCAAGATGGTGCCACGGCACACACTGCTCACCTTTCGATGGAGCTACTGCATGATGTGTTTGGTGATCGCATAATTTGAAGGGGCTTTGGCCTCCACGATCCCCAGACTTTACGCCGCCCGACTATTTCTTGTGGGGAGCAGCAAAAGGTGTTGTTTATAAAGACCGCCCTGAAAACAATTCAGAACTTAAAAGCCGCAATATCTACTTACATTGCTTCAATATCAACCAACACTTTAAAAAAAGTGTTTGGCAACAAGTGTAGACGCACATACCCAATCATAGCGATAAAAGCTTGAATACTACTTATGATAAGCTTTATTATGTCAAAGTCGCCTCTGACCTACTAAGCAGTATCGCGTTAAATATAAGAACAGTTGTAGGTCAAAACTATCCATTCGGTTTTGGAAGCTTAACCGTGAAGCATTACTTCCGGAAAGATGCGATAGAATGATGGAAAGCCTTTTGCAGTCTACCGCGGCGTAAGGTATCAGCGTGGAAGTGGCATTCGCTCCAATTTTTCATCTATACTACGTACGGCTCTCTCCTTACTGAAGAGTGGTGCCAAACATCTTGGGCGGAAGGCCTTACAATCAGAGCTTAATAAAGTTGATGATATAATTGCTGGCACTAAGCCTAAAGAAGCTTCAAAAGACATTTACGACGTTCACGGGATGAAATTATCAAAGATGCGAAGAGAAAAATGCGCGGACAAATAAAAATAGATGGGGGTCGATCTCTTGGTGTTAAACGTAAAACACAATCAAAAAATAGATGTTCTAAGCGCATGAGACCAATGGTTGACTGTATTTTTGACTGATATAAACTAAACTTGTTACAATTCCCTCTCATAAACGAATGAACATTTGACGTGAGAGGTAACATTATTATTCCCTCGTCATGGAACGTTTCATACACCCACACAGCACAGAATGCTGCAAATCAAATCTCGCTCTCTTGGAACTACCACCTACAAACACATGTATTGCCGAATACGACTTTATCAAAGTTAATCCGTTGAATACTATTAGTTCTTTGAGTGCTCCTGTAGCATTCGTTATACCGAGTGTAGGATCGTACTTCTTCGACTCAATCAATATTTTTATGTGTGCCAAACTGAGAATAGCACCTTCAGACGGAACAGATTGCGAAAACGATTATGCTATATACCCAGAAGCGAACTTCTTGTTCACCATAATCAGTCATTGTGGCATGTATCTCAACCAGACAAATATTTCGTAGGGGCCGGCTATTATTACTATAGAGACTACTTGAAAAATGTGCCCAACTTTTCAAAAGACGCGAAAGAAACCTATTTGACGGTTGAGGGTATACTCTTCCAAAGAGGAAAGTCTTATAAAAAAAACAAATTTAAATCTATGATAAAAAGAAAATTTACGACTGTTATGGGCGGCTGCACATTGCTTTGTCGTTCCAGGAGAAACCGCTTGTGAATGGGATTCATATGAAAATTAAAATTACCCCCAGCCCGAGATATGTCTGAACCTGGATGATGCCAATGAAGAGGTACGAAACCCGTGGTAATCCATGTTATGCAGATATCTTCGCCTACGAAGGGTGAAGTTAAGCTCTGCTAAGCAGATGGAAATTGAGAAAAATTTACTAAGGGCCACAGCCAAATACACTATAAATAGGGTTCAAATAAAGATGTTTACGGTCCCTTCAGGCTTAACCTCCAAGCAAATAGAAAATGTAACTCTTGGAATTCTACCAAAAAGTATATTGATTGCAATGTTAGAGGATGATGCTATGAAAAGTAGATATAAAAAAATCGGCGTTAAAATTAAAATTTTGACTTGAAAAATATTACACTGCTTGTCAACGGCTCGGCTGTAGGGGGCGTACTAGAAAAGAGGTATTTTACAGATGCGGAGTTTTCTCTTTGTACGAGGGCATATCACAGCCTGATTCAGAGCGTCAACGGCTGTGATGAGTTACAGGTGTAATGCAAAACGAATTTATAGAGCACGTAAATATTTGTTTTTGATCTTCGGCCGACTATTGTGTAAGTGTGAATACTCACTTAAACCCCCCAAAAAGGAAATACGGCAATAAGACTCGAGTTCGGCACGGCATTAGTCAATCCTATTTGTGTTCTATTTTATCTGGAATCGGAAGCTCTGATGAGATCGACCGCTTTAGATCAGTCATAACCGACTTTTAAAAATAGATGAAGTCACACTTCGAGCCATAATGAGAAAAGATTGTTTCACACGAGAAATATTTATGGGGACCTACACGAATGATGAGGTGGGGAAACTTCTAATTACGAAAGATTGCGGCAAACTCTTACTAAATACAGACTTATCCGACGGAGGGGTATTCACTGGATTACCCTTTATTTTAAAAATAGAAAGCGAATGTACTACCTTGATTCACTTTGTCGGTCGGTATGGAATGACGCCGTTATTGTAAAGTTCCTAAGACAGTTACAAATCCCGCAAATTATATGGAACCCGTATCATTTCCAAGGTTTATACAGCAATATATATGGACAATACTGTTTGTGCTTTCTCTTACATATGGCTCGAGGAATGAATTTACCGATTTCCTAAAATTATTCGATTTATGTAGCGCAGAATCCAATGACGATTTTATTAGCAGACAAATAAAGACGATTCCCATTTCTAGTCAAAAACACTCGCTGTATTGTGTGAAATATCATATTATATATAAACACATACTTTTCCTAAACTGAAACTGCCCTGTAATTAATTTAAAAATGTATTGACAATTAAAACTAATGAAAATTGTATAGTGATTAAAAATGCAGCGCTGTTATTTAATTTTAAATGAGAGAAAATCTTGCACACATCTGTATAACTTTTAAGCATATATATATATATATATATATATATATATATATATATATATATATATAATGTGTGTGTGTGTGTTTATATATATATATATATATATATATATATATATATCAGGTCATCCCATAAGTAATGTCGTTTTTAGATCGGAATTTGAAGGACAAAAAAAACTGAAACTTTTAATCTATATATATTTTCCATCGGAATCAGTGACACTCTGCCAACGTCCTACAAGCTTTTCAATGCCATGTTTATAAAATTCAGGCGGTTTTGAGGCAAAAAACTATAAAGACTGGTGTGCAGGTCATCTAAAGAAGTACTGTTTCTCGTCAAGATAGTTTTGCAGACTCCTGAAGAGATGATAATCTGAAGGCGCAAGGTCTGGAGAATATGGAGGATGTGGAAGTTTTTCCCACCCAATCTCCTCAATTTTTGCAGAAGTGATCCGAGCGGTATGAGGACGTGCGTTCGTGGTGGAACACGATTCCTTCCGATTAACCAAAGAGGTCTCTTTTCTTTTAGTGCAGTGTTCAATCGATCCAGTTGTTGACAGTAAACTTGAACGGTGATTGTTTGGTTGTGTGATAAGGTTTCAAAGTGTATTACACCACCTTTATCCCACCAAACACTAAGCAACACCTTCCGAGGGTGAAGATTTCGGTTTGGATGTGGTGTCGCTGGTTCTCCGGCACAAACCCACTGTCGACGGCGCTTAACATTCTGGTACAGTATCACTTTTCATCACCAGTCACTAAACGGTGCAAAAACGGATCTTGGAGTTCACGGGAATGAAGAGCTGAGCTAATATTTACCCGCACCCTCAGATTGTCGACCGACAATTCATGTGGCACTCATTTTCCTAACTTAGGCACTTTCCCGAGTTGTTGCAAATGTCCTTGGATGGTGGACGGGGATGAATTGAGTTTCTGGGCCAATTCTTCGACAGTTGTTGAACAGTCTTCTTCAAGTGCGCCTAACAGCAGGTCATCATCAAACTCAGCAGGGCGTCCAGAGCGTGCTGCATCTGTCAAACAGCAGTCACCATTCCTAAACTTTTGAAACCATCTTTTTTTTTACATTTCCTCACATGCAGAATATCGTTGCCATAAACTTCCTGAATGTTTCTCGTTGCTTCAGTAGCACTACTCCCTTTTTTGAACTCGTAAAGCATTATATGCCTGATATGCTCTTCTGATACCGCCATGTTTATGAGGGGTTCACATAAAGCAAAACACACGTCTTCACTGGTCAAGGTCTGTAAAGTATGTAGCGAAACACGATAGATCTCATCTTAGCTATAACCTTCGGAAAATTTATGCTTAAACCGAGTATGACTAGTTTAAATTTAATCTATCGTAAAAAACGACATTACTTATGGGATGACCTGACATATATATATTATATATATATATATATGCTTAAACGTTATACAGATGTGTGCAAGATTTTACTTACTTAAAGTTAAATAACAGCGCCGCATTTTTAATCACTATACAATTTCATTACGGTTTTAATTGTCAATACATTTTTAAATTAATTACAGGGCAGTTTCAGTTAGGGAAAAGTACATGTGTTATATATAATATGATATATCACACAATACAACGAGTGTTTTTGACTACAAATGGGAATCGTCTATTTATTTGTCTGCAAATAAAATCGTCATTAGATTCTGCGCTACATAAATCGAATAATGAATAAAAAATTATCTGCGATTAATTAAAAGTGCAAAAAGTGTATTGACAATTAAAGCTCTGTAGCATTTAAGGTTGAATACTTTAAATCTGCTCTGTAATTAATTTAAAAATGTATTGACAATTAAAACCGTGTAACGTTTAAGACTGAAAATTAATTTAAAATTAATTTAAAATGTATTGGCGAATAAAGATGTATAGTGTTTAAGAATGTACTGCTTGAAGAATCTTTCGAATACGCAGGAATAGCTTATAATTATTAAAAAAATCTCACCCTTCATTTTACCATGTAATAATAATAAACAGAAAAATGTAACCGGTCTCCTTTTTATCAATTCGTCTAAATCAGAAAAATAAAAACTTGCAGTATCTCCGCAATTATTTCACATTTGTTCACAGTCGTTCTCTTCAGGGAAGGCTATTTGATGTAAAACCCTCAATTAATTGACCCCTTCCCTCTCATTACCAGTGAGTTCAACCACTTCCACTAAAGCCTCGAACGCTTCTGCACAGTGATTCATCTCGATGACGGTGCTTAAAAGAAAGATAAAGAAAATTATCGTCATTATTCGCTTCAAATTAAATTTATGTAAAATTATAACTTTCTATCTGTTCCCTTAAAGACAATTGCATGAAAATTTTACCCTGTATCCTACCTAGTTTTCAATTAAAACGCTTTAAACTAAAATTATATAAATATACACGACAGATTGAAAGTTTAACCGAATTTACACCAGCATTAAATAATTAAAAACTTTCAACTCGTAAAAAAAATAAACTACGAAACAGCTTCACACCTACTTAGACTTACAGTTTAGCACTGATCCAACACAGCGCTGATGTTTAAATGAAAAATAAAAATTATACGAATATGGATCTGACATGAGTTCTTTACTGTTACAGAATTCTTTTCTTAAAACTGTGCTATCTCAAATTAATTTAAAATCATTAGGTCTGTAATTTAATTTTTACCTGCATAATAAAATAAAACGGGTCGCATAAATATAACCGTCAACAATATATATATATATAGAGTGTTTGAACATGTGATCCAAATTAAAACAGATTTGGTAATTTATACTCATTCGGAGAAAAACTATTTTGCCATCATCTACAGGAATGGAAGGGAATATGTGCATATATTTTTATTCTCAACGCAAGGGTGGCACAGCCTCCCATGTCCTGAGCATCCAATGAGGCAATTGGTTCCCCGGGGTTAGGTCCTGATAAATGCTGTTAACTTTTCGGTTGAAAAAATGATTGTTTGCATCCGATGCATTGAAAAGCAGGACCGCAGACTCAGCTCTGGAGCAGATCAAAGTCAATTCTTAGTATACACACACACACATGTATATGTATATACACACACACATATATATAATTATATATATATATATATGTGTGTGTGTGTATATATATACACACACACACCACACACACACAATATATATATATATATATAATATATATATGTGTGTGTGTGTGTGTGTGTATATATGTACACACACACATATATATATATATATATATATACAGGGTGTCCCATAAGTCCGGCATCATAGGAAAAATAATAAAAAAAGGCAAAACAAAAGCTTTTATTTACAGAACGTGTTCAATATGTCCACCATTGTTTTCAATACACAAATTCAGACGTGATACCTAGTCAGCAAGCACACGGTGAATGATGTCAGGAGTAATGGTGTTACATGCCCCAATAATTTGCTGACGCAAATGTTCAACACTCCTAATTTTCTCTGCTTATACCAGCGCTTTCAAGTGGCCCCAGAGATAAAAATCTAGTGGCGTGAGATCCGGGCTTCTAGCTGGCCATTCCACAGGACCTTGACGTCCTATCCAATGACCAGGTAATTGTTGGTACAGGTATTCCCTTACTTGGGTGCTGTAAGGTGCAGGAGCGCCGTCTTGCTGGAACCATGTTGGGAAATTTCCTTCTTCGTTCAAGACACTGGGAAATGCTTCTTCCTTGAGCATACCTAGGTAGATGCCTCCAGTGACATGTTCATCGAAAAAGAGGGGGCCTATGATGCGATCCTTCCAAATGCCACACCATACCATCACCCGAGATGCACCTTGCTCCTTTGAAGAAGTATACCAGTGAGGGTTGTTTTGAGACCAGTAGCGGTTGTTCTGTCGATTTACCTTACCATTTCCATAAAAAAAAGCCTCGTCACTGAACAGAATGGTGGACGGGAAACTGGCATCCCGACCATACTGTTCCGTAGCCCACTCACAAAATTCCATCCGCCGGTCGGGATCATCTTCGCTAATTTCTGTAGGATCTGAAGTTTATATGGATGCCATTTGTGAGCCTGAAGAATGCGATGGATGCTACTTTTCGACACTCCTGTCTCGGCGGACAATCGCCGAAGAGACTTATTGGGACTTCTGTTAAAATGGGCCAGGATAGCAGTCGCTGTATCATCGTCAGTGGACCTCCTTGAAGGTCCACTGCGTGGTTTATCTTCTATGGATCCTGTTTCCTTAAACTTTGCAACAAGTCTGCTAACACAACTCTGTGTTATTGGCTCGCGGTCTGGATGCAGTCTGTTAAATTCAGCAGGGACCTCTCTTTGACTCCGATTTCCTATGAGTAGAATTATCTGGATTCGTTCTTCCTTGCTCACAGACATTATGGCCTGTAGAAAGAGAAAAATATGAATTATTGTTTGTAGAAATAGAAAAATATGAATTTCTCCTGTGATGCCGGACTTATGGGACACCCTATATATATATATATATATATATATATATACAGGGTGTTTCTAAAGTAACCATCTATTTTGGTGAAATAGGGGGATTTAAACAATTGTTATATTGGCATAATGGTATGTGCATTGTTATACAAAATTCATGTATTTATAATATTTCAATTGCTTTACACGATTTTTTGTTAATTATTTTATTTTCACACCCATATCATTGATGATGAATGTGCAAGAACGGGTTTATGTAGTAACATGCAGGATAAAAGGCATGAAGTGCAATGAAATTAGAAAAAAGTTTGAGAGAAGGTTTCGTAAAACAGGCCCTAGAGACCAGGCTATTCGCGAATTAGTAAACAAATTTATGAGGACTGGATCTGTGCATAACGAGCGTAGATCTGGACGGCCAAGAAGATCTCACTAAAGAATCGAATCTGTTCAAGAAGCATTCGAAGAGGATCCACAATTATCGATTCGGAGGGCATCCCACAGATTAGAAATTCCACAAACAACGGTTTACAGATTCTACGTTATGATTTAAAGAAAAAGCCATACCACATTCAAGTGTTCCACAACTTACAAGAAGAAGATTATCCACGAAGAGCAACAATGTGTGCCGAGCTTACAAATATATATATATTTTCATGTTTTAAAGGTGTATTTTTATAATTCATATTATTTCGCAAAATAGATGGTTACTTTAGAAACACCCTGTATATATATATATATATATATATATATATATATATATATATATATATATATATGTGTGTGTAAAATTTATATCTTTGCTTAAAAATCCACTACGATACTTATATCGTGTTTCCATCTTCAAAACTTCAGGTGAGATGCATCTCTTTAATTGTTCATTAACCTCAGTAGTATAGCCGCAAAAGGTTAGAGTGCAAGAATGTTGCAAGTGATTACGTAATGTTGCAAAGGGGGTGGGGTTGTTGCAAAGGGGGGGTTGCAAAAAAAGAAAAAACCAAAGGTCCCTTTGTTGCCAACCGGGGTTGCAAGGGGCATGCAATTTGGGGCGGAGTTCTCCCCCAAGCTATTCCCCCCAAAGGGCCAGAAAGGAGAGAAAAGAGGAGAGAAAGGAGAAGAGGTGTTCACCTGGCAGGAGCCAAGTGCATATTAAGACTTCAGCTGAGTAGGCGTTGTTTATAGGCTCCTAATCAGCCAGTTGGCTGAATCAGTCAGTTGGCTGAGCCAAGGGGGGGGAGGGGTACACCTGAAGGAGAGAGAGAGAGAGTAGTTGCCTTTGATTGCAAGGCATGCAACTTGGAGCGGAGTTCTCTCCCAAGTTATTTTCGTTTACCTAACCTAAGAGGCCTCTAAGGGGTTTCCCAAAGAGCCAGAAAGAGAAGGACCAGAGGTCCTTGCTCGGCTGGGAGCCGAGCTTGAATGACTCCGTCAGTCGTCTCTCGGTCTTTTATAAACCTCTATTCTGGCTGAGTTGCCAGATAGCGCCATGTATTCAGTTGCTGAGTTGCCAGATAGCGCCATGTATTTAGTTGCTGAGTTGCCAGATCGCACTATGTATATAATTATATATATACAGTCTTTTAAACATCTTGTGATAGGTATATATATAATTATATATATATATATATATATATTAATTTTTTCTTTATTTAAAACAAGTTTGAATGTATTTACTTTGCAAACAACATGAGCAAAATTAAACGATAAATATTTTATAATTTTTTAAGATAGATAAATAGATATATATAGTGTTTCACTATAGATGTATATAGTGTTTTACAATAGATGTATATAGTGGTTAATGATTAGAAACAAATATAACATTAACTTGAACTTCATTAAACTTGAAGTTAAAGTTGAACTTTTCGGAGACGAAACAAATAACGTAGTTAGCCTACACATAATTCAGCCAACCATAGAAAACAGAATTATAGAAAAACAATTAGGTTTTTATGGGTAACTAGTTTATCTTGACATAAGTTTACTATAATTATATATATACAGTCTTTTAAACATCTTATGATATGTATATATATATATATATATTTTTTCTTTTTTTTTCTTTATTTAAACAAGTTTGAATGCATTTACTTTGCAAACAACATGAGCAAAATTAAACGATAAATATTTTATAATTTTTTAAGATAGATAAATAGTGTTTAACGATTAGAAACAAATATAACATTAACTTGAACTTCATTAAACTTAAAGTAAGTGTCTATAATTTATTCACAAGAAACACGATTTTATATATATGTTACTCGTCCGGTCCCGTTATAGCGGATTGGTACACGTCATAGCTCCACCCAGCTACATCGGCAGCCAATCACTACGAACATCTGGTCTTTTGGGCGGAGCTTGGCGATTGTGCATATAAAAGGGGATATTTTTCAGTTGGGAGTAACAGTAGCTATTTTCGCGTCAGTGAATAATCATTCCCTCCACCATGGACCTGTACGTCTCCCCAGACTTATATGAAGAAAGTGACGCTGCAGCATTAACGACAATTAGTCTTTTTAACGCAATTGACCGTGGTGAATTATTTCCAACGCAAACCGTTGAAGATATTTGCAGTGACGCTCCTTACAACCCGACGCAGGGGACTACCATAGAAATGTAAGTGTCTATAATTCGATTTATATATATGGAGGTTGTAGTATCTCGTCAAATAGATACTCGCCAAAAATTTTTTATGTCAATCAATGTTATTTGGTTTTACTCTTATCCCCATTATGCTAAAATCGAAATTTTTTATGGCAATCAATGTTATTCTCTTAAATGAACCAAAGATATCTTCACATAATGGGGATCTGTCTGTATACTCTGTATATGTTTTAAAAGAATGAACATTATTCCTTTAAGGTCCGATGAGGATTTGACACGTGTTATACAATCTTTTGAAGAATCTCGGAATACGGAGGATATACTGAACAGTCAGCAATGTCACACATCCTCCACCATGGACCTGTACGTCTCCCGGAATTGTATGAAGAAAGTGACGCTGCAGCATTAACCACATTAGTCTTTTTAACGCGATTGACCGTGGCGAATTATTTCCAACGCAAACCGTTGAAGATATTTGCAGTGACGCTCCTTACAACCGACGCAGGGACTACCATAGAAATGTAAGTGTCTATAATTCGATTTATATATATGGAGAGTTGTAGTATCTCGTCAAATAGATACTCGCCAAAAATTTTTTATGTCAATCAATGTTATTTGGTTTTACCTCTTATCCCCATTATGCTAAAATCGAAATTTTTTATGGCAATCAATGTTATTCCTCTTAAATGAACCAAAGATATCTTCACATAATGGGGATCTGTCTGTATACTCTGTATATGTTTTAAAAGAATGAACATTATTCCTTTAAGGTCCGATGAGGATTTGACACGTGTTATACAATCTTTTGAAGAATCTCGTGTCATGAATACGGAGGATATACTGATCAGTCAACAATGTCACACCGAAATAATGTAAGTGTTTTTCATCTTTTTGGGTAAGAAGACAATATATTTTCATAAATTTATTAAATGAAAGAAATCAGTACAATAAACAACTACAGAATATACCGTTACAAATATACGAAAAAAACATTATAATATACAACGAGTACGTACAATTGGAAAACGGATTTTTATCTGTCTGCATACCATTTCATCGTTTCGGCGAGTGTGACACGGGTCAAATAAATTTAAAAAATTTATAAATTCTTTATCACTTGACATATGCATGAGAAATGAGACGCAGTACATTCCGCAAACATTAGTAAAATATCCTTGTACACGAAACGGGTTCCATACAACTTCGGGAATATTAACTGCGCGAGAAATTTTACAATAATAGGGTCACTCCCGGGTTGCGTAACAGAGGAATCAAATAGTACAGGCGCTGTCTATTTTTAAAATAGACAGCGATCCAGTGAATCCCTTCATTACCGATGACATCTGTGTTCACAATAAGACTACCGCTTCCTCGCGACTTGGCAACTCAATGTTTCTTCTTCGCAAACACGCCGATAAATTTGGAACGTGTGACTCGCTCCATACTTTCTGAAGTGTATTAGCATCCATTTTAAAAGTCAGTGATAACGCTCCTAAATCTATCTACTTCTATTAGGGCTTGCGATTCGAGATATACTAGTACACTAATAGGAGCGTCTATAGGCTTGGCGAATTCCAGCCGCACTGAGATGTTTCCGCTCTGCTGTGGGGTTAATGGGTATTTACGCTAGCAGATAAGTCAGGTGTAATGTCAAATGGATAAAGGTTAAATTGATCAATGAATTCTTCCTGCGTTACCCCATTACCAAGCTCATCACAATCACCTGCAATATGGGTCAGATTACTATAGGCTCTGGCACAAAGCGGTAACACAGCGTCTGATGAATAGTCCGTACCCATTGTTCCACCCAAAGCAGTGCCATTAACGTATAGAGTTATATTTTTTAGTCCGAAATTCTCGAATTTAAAGGCACTCTTTTTATGTTTTCCATTCACCGAAGCATGGTCTGCATGCCGATAATGTCTTTTTAGGAAGATTTCCCAGGGCAATGTTTCTATCTGCTTCGATGCCAACCCTGCAGGAACCGTATATAGTTTGATTTGCACTCTGTTAATAGGATATTTCACTGTAGCGTTGTAGTAAATTTTTCTCAATTTCTAGTTGTTTTGGTGAACTTAATTTCACTCGCCGTACGCGAGGTATGTGTCCATAATGTGAACCACAACGGGCTTTGCACCCTCCTCTTGATCAGCAGCCAGATTTAAGCAGATCTCAGGACTCGTGCGGGGTGAGCTTTATTTTCATATCCACCCGTTGACAAGCAACTTCTCCTGGAAAGTGAAATCTGTGTGTGCAACCGTCCAAACACTCGTATATTTCTTTTTAGAATTTTTAAATTTGTCCTTTATACTATTTTCATCTTTAGTTTGATAATATCCCTCGGCACTTAAAAATGTACCTTCGCTTCTTTGGAAAAGTTGAGGACATTTTCCAGATAGGCTCGTAGATGATAGTACCCCGTGCCTGCCGATATGTTGGTCTGATTTAAATATACGTCACAATGGTTGAATATGGAGTGCAGAAAGTTTGTTTCAGGGTATACAGCATATTTGTCATCGCAGACCGTTCCATCAGAATGGGCTATACGTAGCTTAGCGTACATGTGCACACAGCTTGGATAAAAAAGTAAGGACCTGAGCTGGGTATCACGAATTATAGGTGCACTCGGGGAACTAATTGTGTTAAAGGGTTATTGTAATAAAGTCACTGTGCTCAGTAGAAACTTGGGTTGGAGTAGCTCAAAAAGGGACAGCTCCGATTTACAGCATTGTGAACTACATGGGTGGATGAAGCGTGCCATGGCGAAATAGTGACTCCTCTCTCGACAAGTTGTAAACAAACTATGATCATGAGATCAATGTCCTTAGCTTATATCAGTCAAAAAAGTGGTCAACCATAGGTTTCATTCGCTTACAGCACTTCTTTTTTGATAGCCTTTACGTTAATACCACGTGACCCCTTCTTCTTCCGGGCAGCCCGCTTCTTCTTCTCCCTCCACACGCATTTTTCTCTTTGCATCTTTGATGATTTCGTCCCGTGTACGCTTTAAATGTTTTTTAGAGCCTCTTTAGGTTCAGCCCGGACAATATTCTTCTGCAGTGTTAATACCTGATTGCAGCGCTTTCCTTCCAAGGTATCTGGCACCCCTCTTCAGCAAAGGAACAGCCGTACGTAGTATGGATGAAAAAATGGACCCAAGTCCACTACCGCGCTGGTATCGCATCCCCTCGATAGACGGTGAAAGGCTTTCTATCCATTATAACCAGTGCGTCGAAGTGTAGCTTCACTGTAAGCTCCCGTTACCGAATGGGAAGTTTTCACCCTCAATCGTTCTTATATATATTGAGATATTGGTTATTAAATTAGTTGCGACATTCACATAATGGGGTCTGTCATATGTAATACTCAAACTCCTTCCTCTATGGTTGGGGATGTGAGCAATGCGCAGCAGGCGTGCCTGGGTATCTCCAACAAACTGGTGCTCCACTATATTACTGTAAATATAGCACATGTCTGGGGACCTTTCAGCCAATTTCTCCATCTTCAATTGATACATTAATCTGGACAAGTCATGCTGTGTCTCGTGAAATGTGTCTCTCTGGAAGGCTGCGCTATATCGGCCATTGGCTAGAATTTAGAACTTTCTATAGTCTTTAATACGTCTGTTAGTCTTTGATTTTAGGATTAGTGTATGTGCAGGGTTGTTTACGATTTCGTATACTAAATCATTCGTAAGGTTTGAGTTCCTTAAACTTACGTTTAAGCCTCTCACAACATCCTCGGCCGAACCATATTGACCCGGTCCTAGTCTTACTTCTGTAGTGTAATACCGTGCAATCTTAGTCCGAGCGATACGCATAGTTTCATCCATAGCTACCCCAGCTTTTTCACACTCGTCAATGTCTCTAAGAATCGTAAAAACGATTTCTTTATGTTCAATATTTAAAAAGATGGTGTCCAGCTGAATTTCGCATATCCCCACCTCATACGAATCACGACCCAATTCATTGCCGTGGAGTTCTGTTACAAAGTTGGCTAGTGTGTTGTTAGGGTGTACAGAGAGGGACGAGGAGGACGGGAGTGTGACGTAAATGGTTAGGAGCCATGTTGCATACTATTTAAGCTTCATTATTGCATCAGCTTTTATATAGGTGTTGAAGCTTTCTGGGTACCCTCACCATTTCACCAGGTACATTTTTCTCTTTCCTGAACCTTTGCTTCCTAAAATTTTCTCAATTTTAAACACATTTTTTCCTAAATTAAACGCAACTTTCTGCAATTCTCGCGGTAAAAGCCTCCTGAGATTTCTTCCCCATTCAATCTTCAATGTAATACATCATTATCTCACCTTTAGGTCTCATAGCCATAACTTTAAAATCTCGCGTGTCCATCCTTGCTCAAAACCTTTGCGAATTTGTTCCCCGAACGCGACAGCCTTACCATAATCATTGATTTTGAAGAGCGCAGAGTGTGATGGTGGTGGTGATCCATCTTCATCGGGAGCGTACCTCTTTGTAAAACTTCGTTAGGTGTTGCCCCAATCGTGCGATGCTGTGAGCGTTGTAGGATGATGCGAATGATTCCAGAATGTCTAGAAATCTGTATGTGTAAAATAACGGTGCATGCGTTCCTTTATGGTGCGCTGACTCTTTCAGCTAAAGAAGCCTTATGTATAGAATGGTTGTGTATAGCTGATATTAACTCTGTCAACATGTCTGAAAAGCACGGCCTATAAATTCCTTCCCCATGTCCGTACAAAATAGCCAGGAACCCTTTTTTCTTTTAACATTAGCGTTTTGGTGGCTTTAGCAACTGTTTCAGGTGATTTATTTTTCAGAGGAACTAGCCACAGATATCTAGAGAATACGTCTATTATGAATAGAATGTAGCGGTAACCATCGTTATAACACAGAATATCTTTGCCATGTCTGTTAAATCTGCTTGCCAAATAGAATCAATCTAGGAAGCCGTTGTCTTGGCTGTTTTAAACTTTTTCTCACAGGCTTATGAAGCGTATAAGCGTCCTGCTCCCTCAAAAATCTTTCAACATCTTTTTTTCCTACTCCGTAAACACTTCTGTACAGTCTATCTACGCCGCCGTAAGAGGATGGGTTAGAAACGTCATAATAGCGTTTAGTTAATACGTTAGCCATTTGCGTATTTTAGAGGCACGTGGGTAGGGTTGGTTTAACCTCTTCTTGCTTCCTCTTCAAAGGTTTACCGCCGGGTGACGGCGCCTTCAATTGTGTCACATGCGTTGCATGTTCCAGTCTTTTACCTGTTCAGATTTCCTATCAACGTTTTAGGGACATTTATTTGTTGTAGTCTGCTTTAATATGCTTCCTCCTGATGGTGATGGCCTGTCCACTTTCTCACCAGATCATGGACAATGTCTACGATATTCGATCCCTGTACCTTTGATCCTTCCACAATGAGCTCGCCTGTATCGGTCCATTGTATGGCTGGATCCTCATTCAATAGATTATAAAGACTTAAGCCTTTACTCATCAATGTATGCGGGAGGGTGCTTTTTAATACATGTTCGATATGTTTTGTGGCTAATCTTTTGGTTGTCAGCTGTATCGTCGGGCTCAGATCCTATGTCGCCATGTCCATCGTCCCCGTGCTGTGGCCTAATAACCACAGGAATCTCTGTAGGGCTCTTATAATTTTCGTACTCGTGAAGAAATTTCTGCAGAGCTTCTTGGTATAAGATTCTTTTCTCATCAGGTGTTTTTTCACTGTTTAATAGAGCTAGCATTCGCTTCCATTCTTTAAGTCTGCTTTTACGGGGATCTAGATCGTGTCTGGATTCCTTTGCAGTGAAGCGTACACCTCGTGGGGAATCACTACCACTTTCTTCATTATATTAATCTAGTCAGTAAAGGACCCAAAACTGAAAATAAGATGGGGAGAAATGACCCTCCTGTTTGTACAATAATTCGTTTTTTTCTTCGCTACGGTTTGACTTTTACGAGCGAGTGCACGTATTATGTTCTTGTAGCCGCGTAGGCGAGCCTTCTGAATGGGTTTTCATTGATACATTTCAATTTAAACGTTAAGACAGATTTCTCATGCATTTTAAAAAGTCGGCGTCGATATTTTTAATAAACATCTGCTGCATTGCCGGGGCAGCGATGATATAATTTATTAATTCACGGTATTTCTTTAGTCTCTTTGTCATTCTGGAATATGCACCGTTTCAGCTCGTTGGAAATATATTCGTTCGCAGAAGCACTCTAAACGTGTTTCGCGGATGAAGGTCGCAAAGCAAATAGCCGTAACGCGTGCTTGTAGCTTCTTTAACTTCCAAAAACTCCTTACGCTGATTCGGGAACATTTGATTGGCTAATACCCCAATTTGTGATACATCTCTACCGTTGCGGAATAAGACGAGTATTGCGTATTTAAGACACATCGCGCATGTATCTATTTTTGAAAAATAGATTCTGATTGATGAAGAACACGCTTATGTTAAGATGGTGGGAGAATACTGTAAAATGTCTCGGCAAACGTTTTATCCATCTCCACATGAGATCGTCAATTACAATGATGTATGTTCATTTCCCTTTAACGAATAACGTCATATACGCCTTTGTGGAACAAAATATCATCTTGGTACTAGTTGAACACTGATTGATACGTCGAATAGCACCATATAACTTATGCACAAATTTCGAGAACATCTCTCCCTTTTCTTTAATGATTTTAAGCATAACACAGTTTTACCACATCCTGTAGGTCCAGATATAATACATGTGGATGGCTCGTGAATTGAATTTTTCTACAGAGTCCATTTCTAACACGTCACACTCCTAAGTGGGTCATTTACAAAATATTACAAATTTTGAGTGCTGTTCCTTATATTTTGCTTTCTTCTCCCACAGAACCGTGAATGACGATGAGGTAGAGTACCCCATCATTGACATTACGGATGACCTCGACGACAGTGTAGTTGGATTCTCCTCCCTGCCCAACGAACCCTCACCAGCGATACCGTAGCACGTCCAAAGCGGAGGTGTGAGAAACCCCACGTCAGGTATAAAGCGCCCGAAATACGCGCCTGTTGCAGCGGTAATAGATCCCCAACCTCAACCTCTTACGCAACAAGCCCCCCAGCAGCACCTCCCGCTAATATATCCCCTTATTCATCCGCCGCCCCCCGTTCTGTTAAGTCTACAATAATAGATCCCCAACCCTCAACCTCCTACGCAACAGGCCCCCCAGCAGCACCTTCCGCTAATATACCCCTAATTCATCCGCACGCCCCCCGTTCTGTTGAGGATGTATAACGTTCGATTGGTGCGATCCGCAGCCCCCACCCCAGCCTTGACTAGAAATCGGTATAGAGTCAGGGTCGACCCTAGAGCCATGTATAGCAATGGAATTGAGCGCGGGCTACGCCGGGTTGTACAGCGTATTGTAGAGTTTGCTCTTCAGAATCGCGACGAGCGTGAAGTCAGGACGAGTCTGTCCTTTGGATTCGGGTCAGATGACGGTGATGTAGACGATTATTGGGTGATAGTGCCATTTAGACGTTTGGCGGCTGAAGATGTAGAATATATATTAGGACGTATAATGCAAGCCGCCCAAAGTAGTATAGCCTTTAATATGGACAACTTCACGGTAAATATTGACCGTGTATTCCGTGTTGCGGGTCATAGTGCCATACCGTATACTCTTAACTTCAATTCTCCGACTATTTACCGAAAGCATATAAACGTCGATCGTGGTTGCGGCTTTATAGCAGTACTCTTAGCACGTATGTTTACTGTACAAAATACACAGGCCACAAAAATTTGGTTGCCTACGGTCGTGGAGCGTGCCCGTAAACTAGCTGTAGACTGTGAACTTGAATTTGACTGTAATATGGGTCCTGAAGAGCTGAGAAGGGTAGAACAGGAAATGAATGTCCGTATAGTTGTATTTGGGCTGGATGATCGTCGTAGGACTGTGTATGTTTTTAAAAGCTGTGTGAGAGATCGTACAAGACCCCTACTTATTTTAGGATTGTCAGGGACAACGTATCTCCCCATCCGTAATATAAGGTGGCTTTACGCGAGTTATGACAAAAGTCGAAAATATGGGAGACATCATGATTTGTGTAAGGGGTGCCTCGAGTTTGCGGATGATATTGTGAGACATTGTAAAGAATGTCACATGGTATGTGAGCAGTGTAAAAGCACCAAATGTGAAAGCCGTGTAGTTGAGCTGAGAAGAGAGACTGTGATGTGTGTAGACGCACATTTTTCAATAATAGCTGTTTTGATTTCCATAAATCAATTGGCACGTGCAGGAAAATGAGAATCTGTGAATGTGGTATGTTTCACACAATGGATAATTGGGGAAAATTTAAGCACAAGTGTGACGTAATTCACTGTCCTACATGCCAGGAGGAATATAAGGCGGATGGAGTAAAGCATGTATGTTATATGAAAGATGCTAAGCCTAAAAATAACCCTTGTATAACTGTATACTACGATATAGAAACATATACGAACGCTGAAACCAAAGAGGTAATTCCACATTTACTTGTGAGCCAGACCATCTGTGATGAGTGTATGGGTATCGAATGTGACGAGTGCCCCAAATGCGGTAAACGGACAAACGTTTTTAAAACGAATGTCCGCGATAGTCCTGTGAAACTATTTGTGTCCTATATTGTCAAGTTAGCCGACAAGTTCAAAAAAATGACTGTGTATATTCTCGCCCATAACGGGGCAAAGTTTGACACGCAGTTCCTTTATAAGGAGTTGCTTGAACACGAATCCTCTGAGATATTTACAGGTGATCCAT
The DNA here is from genome assembly GCA_023014485.1 of Bathynomus jamesi. Classification (NCBI taxonomy): domain Eukaryota; kingdom Metazoa; phylum Arthropoda; class Malacostraca; order Isopoda; family Cirolanidae; genus Bathynomus; species Bathynomus jamesi. The sequence continues at coordinate 221,024 of JAJOZX010004592.1, read as the reverse complement.
TGAAAAGAGGCAACAAATTAATACAGATGCAGATAAGAGGCAATGTACAATTTAAAGATTTATTATTCACACCTTGTAAATTAGCAAAGCTACCCAAGGTGATGGGAGTAGCAGCTGAAGTTTCCAAAGGATACTTCCCTTACACTTTCCTCACCAGCGAGACTTTAAACTACGTAGGCCCACCACCACCCAAACATTATTTTGACTGTATGGATGAACGTGAAGACTTTGATCGATACTACAACAGTTTTAATGAAAGTAACCCTTATAATATAGCTGATGAATGTGAGCGTTATTGCGTGAATGATGTGCGCGTGCTTAGAGTATGTTTCCAGGCCTTTAGAAGGATGTACATAGCCCGTTTCAAATGCGATCCGCTGCAAGTCGCAACCACCATCGCATCATTATGTTTTACGGTGTTCAAGAATAACTTCATGCCTAAAGACACCTTAGCCATTATTCACCGAAACAACCCCGCAGTTACGGACACAAGGCTATTTACTGGCTCATACACCTACAGCAACAGACAGGTGTATACATAAAGCACGCCCGCAACACGGGTGAAGTACCCATTAAGATTAATGGACGTGTTTTTTGGGTTGATGGGTTAAGTGAAAACCGTGTCACTGGTGTGAAGACTGTGTACTCCTTTAACGGTTGCTGGTGGCATGGATGCCCCCGTCCTGAGTGCGGAATCGCCGGAGATATCCACGGTAGATCTCCTGCCGACTGTCTTGCATGGACCCGCACCCGCGATCAACTTATAGGATCACAGTTCACTCACAAAGTCTTGTGGGAGCATGAATATGATGCACGGATGGAGACAGACGAGGTGTACCGTGAGGAAATAAACACGATCAAGCGTTCAATGGTGCTGGATCCTCTCAAATGTGGTGATAGCTTGTTTGGAGGACGTACAAATCCATTCAGACTATACTTTCCACCTACGGAGGGCGTGAAGCTCCATTACTACGATTTCTGTTCTTTATACCCATACGTGATGAAGAACAATCCGTACCCCGTGGGCGCTCCTGAGAAACTGGTGGGACCTACCTACCCTCCATCAATGAATTTTCAAAAATTTGAATGATCGTTACTTTGGGCTCTCTTTCGTAGACGTACTCCCCCCACGCAATTTATGGATGCCAATCTTACCTGTCGTTATCGACGACAAGCTCATGTTTCCCCTGTGCGTGAAGTGCGCGGAAGAGGATAACGGCGATTGTAACCATATACCCCACCAGCGTAAGATCAGAGGCGTATATACAAGTCCTGAGCTGGCCCTAGCCGTACGCCATGGTTATAGAATACTGAAGATACATGAGGTGTGGAGGTTTCAGAAGCTACCCAACCTTTTCACACCATATATAAACGCCTTTTTGAAGGATAAGGTTGAGGCATCAGGGTATCCGCGAGGAGTTGATACCGAAGATGAAAAGTCTGCCTATATTCAACGTTACCGCGACCGCGAAGGTATACAACTTGATCGTGTCCAAATTGTAAAGAATCCTGGCAAGCGCTTTAGTGCAAAGTTGTGTCTAAACAGTCTATGGGGAAAATTTGCGCAGAATACCGGCAAAGGGAACATTCATTTGGCACAAAGTTATAGGATGTCTGGGATTATGCCAATGCTCCCGATAAAGAGGTCATGGAGATCGTGAATGTAGGTAATACTTACATAATAAAGTACAACAACACTGAATTGGCCACAGATACCTCAAGGGTTACAAACATACCTGTGGCCAGCTTCACAACAGCCTACGCCCGTATAAAACTTTGGGGTCTATTGCATTCTCTTGGGCGGAGAGTATTGTATGCCGATACAGATAGCGTGATATTCACAGAGAGGGAGGGTGAATACATGCCCGCTATTGGGGAGTTCCTCGGCGAGCTCACTGATGAGATCAAGGATGAGTATGGGGACAACGCATACGCCGACTCTTTTGTCTCAACAGGACCTAAAACTTATGGGGTACGGGTCAGGGTGGGGGAGGATATGAAATATATCGTGAAGGCAAAGGGTATTACGCTCAACCATGCGAATCGGCGGGTTGTTAACTTTGAATCGTTGAAGGATCTAGTGTGTTTGGACGATGATGAGGGCGAACGACCTCCCCAACTAATTGTAGGCACCCACAATTTTCGGGCGCAGAAGCTGGGGGGCGTGAAGGAACTTAGGGGTACGAAGGTGTGCCGTAACACCTATAGGAAACGTTACCAGTTACCTGGTACCTATGATACCGTACCCTTTGGATACCATAACGTTTGATGCTTCTATTGTTAACTGACACGTATTTGTCTTGTATATAATCGTATCTATTGATTTATTACACGTATTTGTAAATATATATATATAACTTGAATATCTCGTTTATTAAATCGTATTTGTAAATATATATAACTTGAATATCTCGTTTATTAAATAAATCATGTTTCAATTAGCGTTTCACTTTCTCCTTTGTGTGTGTGTGTGTGTGTGTGTGCAGGTGAAAGTTCTAAGCTCCGCCCACTGTAAGACCGTGAGTCATGCTACTATCTGGGAGTCCCTGCGTGGTCAGTCGACTGCAGTAAGCCCGAGAGATCAGACGTGTATTCAGATCAGACGTGTATTCAAATGGCTACCTTTAATATTGCTTGTACAACGTTTATGAAATGGTATTCAGCAAAGTGCCAGGATGTGGTGGATACCGAAAAACTTCCTATTCCCCCTCCTATGCCTCTTTTAAAACACATTGGATTGTGCGAAGTTCCAAGATGTACAAATACTCTACGGATGTTCTGGTGAGACCGTTGAAGGCTTTCGTTGCACAGACGATGTGCTGAAGTATGCTGCAGAGCTAAACTTTATAAAGTCTCACATACCGTGAAGTAAAAGAAACAACGCGTGCAGAAGAGAAGCAGCAGGTATGGATAATGAGTCTTGCGGATGGGTGGTGTGACAAGCGGTATTACGTCATGCTACACCATGTCGATTACTCATACCCTACGACTGAAAATGTGAATCTCGTGATCATGGACAATCTTAAGTATTTTTATCACTATATTAATGTATATCATGATGAGGTTCGTAGTGAGGTTGTGGCTAGTGCCCTGCGTGAGTTTTTAACAGACTTTAGAGACGAGTATCGTTTGATGGGCAGAAAGGAAAAATATGAGCATATGTTCCTCTCAAATAGTGCGCCGGAGTGTGAAGATGTTTAGTAAAACATAAAATGTGCCTAGTTCTTATCCTGAGGTAAACTGTCTGGTGCGTAGTCTGGTAGTGATGAAATTAATTCTTGTACCGGAAAAACAAATATGTACAACAATTCGGTACGACTCGCGGATCATACGAACAACCCCATTCACGTATCATCGAGTCAGCCGCCCGTCGAACCGTTCCTGCCTACCTGCGTGCCTCACACGGCTCATAGTTATCTCAGAGCTTGAACCGAGTGGACGTGCGCTCCTCGAATACGATGGAACTTCCTTTGAGCAGCATTCTCAACGCCTCGTACGATGTGTCCGTGACGAAATCGTTGCGC
>JAJOZX010004592.1:0-212500 GCA_023014485.1 Bathynomus jamesi | reverse complement strand
AAAGTTAGTCTGTATTGGGGTTGATGGGAAAGTTGACAAGGACACTTTGCTGTACAGAGAAGTTAAGGATGAAAATGGGGAGACTAAGCTGAAGAAAGGAAAGGGACAAGAGCACCATTTGACTTTCACAAAGGAGCCGGGAACTGAAAGTGGAACATATCTTACTCACAGAGTCATCCCAATTAAAGGTGCGACTGGAGTTCTTCTTGGTGAAGAAGTTGCTAGTGTCTTGGAGGAGTTTAACAGTGTTCATACCCTGAAAGCTGTCCTCTTTGACAACACAAATACAACGCTGGCTGGGAGGGAGGCCTTGTAACAGCTCTGGAAAATAAAATTGAGCGGAAATTGCACACCATTGGCTGTTCACTCCATCAGAATGAGCTTCCTTTCAGAGCTGTTTTCAAGCATCTTGATGGCAGTACCAAAAGTCCCACTGCTTTCACTGGTTCGCTGGGAAAAAACTGTGAAATTGACTACCAAGATATGCCACAAGTGGAATTCACCAAACTCAGTGGCCCCCTGGATGACATGGAATTTGCTGAGGAGACACTGAATGATCTCAGTAGCGACCAGAGGTTTCTTTTGGAGTATGTGCTTGGAATTTCCAGGGCAAAGTCAACCCAAGATTTGCTGCCTGGAAAATTGGACCATTAAACCATGCAAGATGGTTGACTTTGGCAATTAGATTGATGTGTCTGTGGACCAGAGGTGCTTACCCTCCAGAACTACAGGATAAGCTTTACCAGGCCATCAAGTTCATTGTGGAAGTGTATGTAGTCAGTTGGTTTGAGATCAAAAGGGACAGCAAGTTCCACAATCAGCAGCTGTACATCTTCAACATGATCCAGAGGATCAAGCAGCAGTCTCAAGAAATCCAGGGTGTTGCTTTCAAGAACCTGAAGTACAATGCTTTTGCCTTGCTGCCCGAGAATGTGCTGTACTCTATGGTGAAGTCTGATGACTTGGAAGTGAGAGAAGCTGCTCTCAAGAAAATTCTGTCCATCAGGTAAGCATTTATTAATTTTTAAAAATGTGAAAAAAAAATTTGATTATGGGGATTTATTTAATAAAAAAAAGGCCCGAGTTCTATAAATCCCCATAATCGAATTTTTTTTCACATTTTCTTATCCTAATTCCCCCCTTCCCCTCTGACAATGGAAATAATCTTACCTTCTTTCTGAAAAAAATTCGATTATGGGGATTTATAGAACTCGGGTTTTTTTTTTTTAATTGAAGTTTAATTTAAATCAGCAATTCTGAGACTAATAGGGATTAAATCTTAAACTGGAATAAAAAATAAATTAATTATTATTCTTTCAGAAGTGGGAAGCCAGCCAAGAAGAGGCTGAAGAAGATCACAGCCATCAACATTGAAGCTACCCACTGGTCAGAACTAATCAACCTTTCTCAAAGTGGCATCTGTGAACCTGCTCTCACAGAAGACTTTTCTGACCAGGAGCTTCAAGAAGCATTGCTGAATGCCACCAAGCTGGAGCTGCCTGATCTGCCTTCACATTCTCAGTGTTGAAAGGGCCGTGAAGCTGACATCTGAAGCTTCCCCTACTGTTTATGGACTCGAATCAAGGCACAAACACATTCTGGCCAAAGCCCTAAGCCGCCAGATGAGGCCTTCCTTTGCTTCTAAGGGCTCTTACAGTGAAAATTATGATGATCTTGGGATCTAAATGTGTCTATTTGACTCTGTACATGTTTTTTTTACCTTTTTTCAATAAAATTGTACTTTTTTTCAGGATTTTTTTTATGAAAATAGCATGTTTTTTTCGGCCGAAAATTGAGAAAATGCGATATTTTTCGGTACGATTTTTTGACGATTTTTGAAACGGTTTCCTCAAGAAACGGTTAAAGCTAGGGATCTGAAATGTTTTGTCAGTTATTATCATATTAAGCCCTGACTATCTCCACTAGTCCAAAGTCGATATCTAAAAAAATGCGGAAAATCAACCTACCTTATTAGCGCAGTATACATTTAAGCTTTAGAAAAATGTAATGATTAACGTATGCTCTCATAATGAAATAACCTTCAAAAGTTGGTGCTAAATTATGAGGGGAGGTTTTAATGTTATTTGCAAATAATCGTTGAACGGTTCTGAATTCGTTCTATGGATAGCTTCTTAATATGATAATATTCGCATAATTTCTTAGATTTCAAAATTCACCTTTATTTTTTCCTCATTAACGTTTTGCAATTAATGAGATTTTACAGTATAAACATAACGTTTGTCAAGTTAAGTTACGGGTAGGTTACAGTTTATTCGTTTATTGGACTAGACAACCAAACATTCGCTACAATAATATTCCTTATTCTCTACAAAAATGGGAACGTCAACTGTACATCATCCAAAAATACAAGGAATGAAAAGGAGTTTTATCGGCATGCTGGAAGCAGGAATTGTATAAAAGATATTGCACTGTTTTGGGGTACATAAGAAAACCGTTGAGCTGATGCAAAGTCTGTAAGAGCTTAAGAAATTGTTGCTACTAATCCAAGGGATGCAAGACTTTATGTTACTATACAAGAACAGGATACACACATTGGAGGTTAACTAAAATAGGAAAAAAACTGTGCCCCGCGTTTTCTCTTAAAGTCAGAATCTTGTGATTTCTGTCAATTACAGTATCAACATTCACTTGGTACATGTGCATTACTAAGTTTCATAACATTGAAGCAATATAATTTTACTGATACTAATAATAATAATAATAATAATAATAATAATAATAAGAAGAAGAAGAAGAAGAAGAAGGGAAATGCTATTTGAAAGAAGTACAGAGAATACGGCACAGACGTATATGGGATATGCCTCCTATTCACTTATGTTTTAGACTTCATTCAAAACTTTATATTTATACTGTAATAATAATGTAATTATAGCTTTTACATTTAAAATATATTATTACTATTATTATTTGTAGTATTATTTTACCCTTAAATTCTGGTTTAATTAAAATGGAAAGGAAACCACCCAAGAGTTAAAACCTCCACAGCAACAATTATACTGTTATTCAGCCCTTCAGATTTAATAATACTGTATTGGTCACAATACTGCAGCATCGAGAACAGAGGTTCAGTTTTGAAGAATGCTTCATTGGTCATCGATATAAGTTTTGGTCTACTGCAGTTTTCTGTTATGAGAACACTTTCTCCACACAATGTCACGAACAGTGGTATATTCATAATTTTTGTTTCGGGCATATGATAATAAAAAAAAAATTTCAAAGTAATATATTACAGTATATTTGAAGTTATCTGTACGCAACACTGTAAAAACAAGGTATTTATTATAACCGTTTCCATCTTTTGCGATAGTATCAATTTCTTCTTAAATTTTCACAACTATATACATTTATTAACATACCGAAATGAAAGTACGAAGCAATAATGTAGACACGTATGTATAATCGGTTTCTCTATTGAGGACATATGGAATGAGACCGCATTCCTCGTGTTGTAATTGTTAGCACGCGGTATAATAATAACTAAATGTAGAAACGTAAATGCATATGCTCGTTACACTTAACCATTTGATATTTTGATGTAGGTATACACTCAAAATTAATAATAGAACTAATTATACGGGTTATATCCGCGTATATCCTCGAATACACCACTGGTTACGGGTCTTTCCATTGCTATAGTGCCAAAGGGAGTCGGTATGAAGAACGTCGAGTTGAAAGGTCAGACAGACGAGCAGACTTACTGTGAGCATTTAAGGGAGGACATCTTCCTGTGACCCTGGTGAGCTGGTTAAAAGACTGACGGGCGGACAATACGTGGAAATTTTAGATGTGTTGCTGCCAAGTGTTAAAGCATACTGTATATAGTTCCTGAGGGAAACAACCATTTTCTTTAATTAACCCAGAACAACAGTCCCATTCACGTCACCGCATTGTTTTGGAATGGTTAAATGACGACAGATATCATTTTAAATGACTCACCCGCTCATTCTCCAAACCTTACTTCCATTGAAAACCTTTGGGGAACAGGGAGAAAAGTCCTTAGTAATGAACAAACTCTTCAGCAGCATGTTAATGATACGGTTATGGGAGGAAATTTAGTGCACCCTATTTACATGCATAAACTTAATAGCATCCATACCACGATGTCTAAAAACTATCCTTGGCAACAATGGAGGCAACAACGATATGAATTATTGAATGTTTGTCATGACTAGTAATTATAAATCTGGATGAAATAACATGTTTTGTTTCATGATCGAGTAGACTGAATTATAATTATAAGATTTGGAAATTAGGAGAACAAATGTTTTATTTTCCTTTATTATCAAACTTCGAAAACAAAACATTGAAGAAACGTAATTAAAGAAACTCATCGCATGAATGAATTTTGCCTATTCACTTTCATTTTGTGCTCATTTTTTTTTTACTTTTTGCTAAGAGTAATTTAACTGAAAAGTTACGAATTTTAGTTTTCTAAGAATGTCCTGAAAGATATGACAAACTTCCGACTTGACCTAAACTTATTTTTAAATTCGAGCTACAGAATATAAAGAATTCGAAACCAACATTACAAGGCCATTTCATCATGACGTCTTACGCTAATCTTTACATTTCTTTAAAACTTCAGTTTTTCTGTCAAAAGAGAAATTAACTTTTATTACGTACTTTTAAGGGTTTATCGTGCCACATAAGTTATTTTAAAGCTTACAGTACAATTCTTTTTCATACTCATGCCAATAAAATGCTTTTTATTTGTTTCCATGCCAATCACTCTGAAACAGTTAAAGAAATTAAGTTATCAGTCTCACTGTTTGCAGCGGTACAGCAAGACTTTCTACATTATGTGTACAGTATATACTTCAAATCTTAATGATCTTTCCGATCATTTCAGTGAGTACTGCATCCCTCTGCATAAAATACCTATAGAAATTCCACTTACTGTATAGTATTTAATTCTTTCAAATACAATAATTAAAATTACTTATGTATACAGTAGACTACCAACTCTACGCGGAAATACGTTCCTCAAGACCCCTTATACGCTGCGACTGGAATTTTCATCAACATGTGGGAAATTCTTTCATCGAACAAGTGCCCTCGGGTGATGACAGTACTTTTATCAAACTCCGATGCTTGATGAAATAATTTGCAGTTTATTTTCATTAACAAAGCGTAATTACATGCACATTATTTTTATGTTGAACAAGAACAACATACTAGCAGCAACTTAAGTTTTATGATTAAATACATTAGAAAAAAATCAGCTTACCTCGGAGGAAATTGTAGCCACCAATCGACCAGGGAAGTACTCCAGGGTGGACGTTGGGCAAGAGAGAGGGATTGCTGGAAATCCCGTTTCTCCTGTAACTGTCCTCTTTAGCTGATCTTTCTCCGTGTCTCACCTACACTGTGAGCAGTCTATCATGTTCTCAAACGCACATTTCTCACTCTATTCTTCACTACAGATACAGGCATTTTACACACTACACAATCTTTAAAAAAAACGGTATCGTGAACCTCGGAGACCTTGATTCCTGTTCTCTCCATCTTATATAGGTGAGGTCAATTTACGGGCACACGCCCTTGGCCCCTACTTCCTGCATAAAAAACCTCGATGGGGTTTGAACCGAAGTCACTGAAGGTCCAAATTACACACACATACGCATGCATATACTGTATATATATATATATATATATAATATATATATATATATATATATATATATATACATTTCAACTGCAAAGAACACGCAGTATAAATAACGTAAAGAATGACGCTTGTATAGGAGAACATTCCGCGCAAGATGAGAAGAGAGAACGAACAAATGAAAAAATGAGGTAACCACCCGGGAATCGAACCCGGGATCTTCCAATTGCCGGTCAGATATGATAACCACTACACCATGGTCCTCAATCGATCAGAAGTCGTAATTCCTCTACATACGCGCAGAAACCAATGCCACGAGGGGGGCACCTCCCGCATGCCGTACCTATATATACATTTCAACTGCAAAGAACACGCAGTATAAATAACGTAAAGAACGACGCTTGTATAGGAGAACATTCCGCGCAAGATGAGAAGAGAGAACGAACAAATGAAAAAATGAGGTAACCACCCGGGAATCGAACCCGGGATCTTCCGATTGCCGGTTACCTCATTTTTTCATTTGTTCGTTTTCTCTTCTCATCTTGCGTGGGATGTTCTCCTATTAGGGCGGGTCGTACTCAGGTGACAACATGAATCTGAAGGAAATCCTACCATTAGGGGTCTAAATTATGTGTTTTTACATGGGGAATTCAAATATGAGCTTATGTTTTGGATAGGATAACTCTAAACCTACATCATTTTGTATTTCTAAATTGCCAATTTTACCCTTTTGAACCCCTTTATAATATATTAAAAGATATAAGGTAAATCATTTTATTGACAAGGCCAAATCAACTTTACATATATTTATTAATAGGTGAACTGCATGTATATCACTGGATATAATTACAAAGATCATTCTCCTGACATCTTGAACTTTGCCAGGTTGCACAAATCCTGCTTTGACTCAGACTTGGACATCAGCTTCCTGCTGGTCTCCTGAGCCCTGATCCCTCCATCCCTCTTTTCCTGTGAGAAGTACTTAGCAGAAGCCTCAGTCACCATTTTAACAACCCTCTCAGTGCTTTGTGTGTGGCAAGGCCAGTTGCGCACCTCCATGGGGGTGTTGATGAAGTTTTTCACCTCTGAGGTGCTTAGAGAGCAGGTGAGAGGTGGCTCTGACACACCTTCTGATCAGCTGATCAAGTCACCGATGCTGGAAGCATCACAATTGATGTCAGGTGTCCTTCTGCTCCTAACAGAGGAGTCCCCCAGCTGAGTGTCCGGGTCCCCCTCTCCCCTGATGGCCAGGATTCTCTCCACCCCTTCAATCAATCCTCTCCTTCTGATCCTCAGAGCAGAGTAGTGTTTGGAGGATGACTTCACTGTGGGCATACCAAGCAGATCTTCTCACAGTTGGCATCACAATATCCAGCACCTCCTTTCTCTGGGACTTGAGGCAGTCCAGCTGAAAGAGGATGTGCCTAGGCCCTTCGATCCAGGAGTGCTTGACCTTCACGTTGAACCAACATGGGTAATACACTCCAATGATGAATTCCACAATGAATTGCAGAATCTTCAGGTTCTTTCCTTTAAGTCCGTGCTTTGACACCCAGAGCCTGAGAAGTCTGTTCGCTGTGGTGAGCCAGCGGCTGTGGTTTACTGGTCCTATCTCTAACAGAGCCAGCCCTGCAGGAAGTACTCCATCCCTGACTGCACAGACAATTTTATAGCCATAGTATTGATCAGTTGAGAGATCTTGAATGACCTTGTCAGGAAGCTTGATCAGTGGAGGGCCAACAGAGATTCGGGTGAAGTTTGGATTGATATCAAAGTCTGTAGCAGAATCAAGGAGCTTTCCTATTGGCCCGGATAATTTTTTGTCGGACAGAGTAGGGCCATCAAGGTCAACAATGAGATGGCGCAGGGGAAGTTCAACAGTGTGCAGGTTGCACACCAACCAGACCAGCTTTCTCCCAGGTGCAGCTCCAGCTTCCGCATTACTCCAGCTTTCACACCAGTGTTGACATTTGTTGAGTCTCCTCCAATGGCCAACAAGGTCTTATCATAACCCCTCTCTTTCAGCCAGGCAAACAGGACCTTAGCAATCTTCTCCGCATGTGACTCCTCTTTAGTTTCTTTCTCTGATAATTACAATTAAGTGGAATGGCACACCTTTTTATTTGAGTATTTAAATATTATTATTATTATATGAATTACATTATATGTGTTTATATGAATTAGTTAGAACAATGCTCTATGAGAGATAACGTGAGCAGCCATGATAGAAAACGTGAGAAGACATATTCTGGGGTAACTACAATAGTAAAATAATCAACAATTTAATAATAATCAACTGCAAAATGATGTAGGTTAGGGTTATCAGAATTAAATATTTTCTTCAGAATTGTGTTCTATACACCAAAATATATCATTTGAACACCCCTCTCCATTGATTTAAAAAAAATGCATAGTATGACCCGCCCTATTTAAATCTCCTATATAAGCGTCGTTCTTTACGATATATATATATATATATATATATATATATATATATATATATATATATATATATATATTAGGCCGGGTCGACATTTTATATTGAAAAGGTACATATTGTGAGGGGTTTGAATATAACACAGGAACCCCCTCATAAATTATTTTCGCTGTTTAAAGCCTCCTACCCCTGGCACAATTTTTCACTTTTTGACCTATATTGAAGAATATTCCATTTATACGAGACTTACTCTACATTCAGGTTTTTTGATGACATAAACCTTTATTAACGTATAATATTTTATTTAATAATGTACAGTATTAGGAAAATTAATTAAGTACAACAATATATTCAGAAGAAAAAATTAGAGCCATAATAAATGTGCTAAAATTCAATTAACTTTTTCATTGTTCCTTATCACATCAAAAGGGAAGAAATTTTCAATATCATTTCTAAATTTTATTTCATATGTTTCTTACTCATTCCATTGGGCCTTCCATTCAAACTTGGGCAATTTTCGCCTTGATTCTAATGAGTTTAAGATAAACTTTTGACGGTTGTCATATCCTATTCTTTCCTAACATGCCTTTGTTACTAGGTCCACTGTCCTTTCCACACTTTGACTGTGGCATGGAAAAGAAGCTATCTCCAGTGGCTTACATCGAGCCTGTAGTAGCTCATCTTCGCTAAAATTGTTTAGCAGCGGTGGAGGAGTAATGATCTTTTTTTGCCAATCGATCATCTCGGTGTAGTCAGTAGATTGGAAATTAAGGGTTCGAGGCAACTCAAAGTTTCTGGTACCTGAAAATCCTGTTCTTGAAAGGATGATTTTCTGAAAAGCTTGCTCCCTAATTTATAGTCTCTTGTCAGTTACCATTGATATGAGTATATTTTCTGGGTGGGCAAAGTAGACGTTATTCTTTAATACTGGTTCTATGATTGATCTATTTTGTTCATCTGAATTTCGAAGCAAGCACATTAATAACCTTTCCAATGAAAAACAAAAAAACAGTTCTCGCTCTCTTCTTTTCCGAGGTCGAAAAGGTCCCTAAAATAAGGAACAGCAAATATTTCAGACATTCATAATTTTACATTTTGATATGCTTCCAATAAGAATTTAATAAGTAAATAAATGTTAATATTTATCAGCATTACTCGATATCAAAATTAAATAATACATGTGAAACTATATTAAAAAATCATTACGCTCATTTGAGTGATTGCAGCATTATATCTATCGATAGCACTCTGGAATTTGACTAAAATTGATTTCTGATACTAAAACTCACGGTTTCGAGGATACATACATTAGGGTGTTCCACTTTTATCAAGTTGTGAATTTCACTACACTTTGCTTCCCCGTACACTTTATGATCTGTAAAGCATATGTATCAAATTTGAAGCAAATTGAACACCATTTAGAGGTTGCACACTTATGTCACCTCTGATGCCTTAGCCCTTTGTAACCAAATCTCGAGAACGTCCCAACTTCCAACATATTGTATTGTTTTCTTTTCTTTCACAGGTGCAAAAAGTGTTGAAAATGGAAAGAAAGATGATCTGGCTGATTGAAAAGACTCCAGTCGAAGAGCTCTTAGGAGCAAGATTGCCATCCTGGGAGCAAGTCCTCCTCTGCTTTATGTACCATCACCTGGAGCTGAAGGAAACAATCCCCCTTGCCATCAAGTCTACGAGTATCAAGCTTCAAGAAGTTTGGAAGAAGGTGAATATCCCCGTGAAGACAGAGGAGAACATTAGAGCTGCTATACTAAAGCTATCCAAAGAGTACCAAAACTTGAAGAAGAAGAAGTCGAGAGAGACGGACAAAGCCATTATGAAGCGTCAGGTGTGGAAGGGAGACCTTGCTGACCTTTTCGACATCGCTTGTCAAGGTGTGATGAGCATGAGTTCAGTTCCGGAGGAGGACAAGGTTTTTTGTCCTCCCAGAGGGAGAACAGAATGAGTTCTTCAATGGCTAGGGTGGATAGGAAACACACCATGGCTGTCAAACGGAAAGAAGAAGCAGCTAAGAAACTTGAACTTCGAAAACGAAAGCATGCTGAAGAAGCTGAAAAGATCTCCGAGAAAATGAAGCTGGATAGCACATCCTCTAGCTCAACGGCGACGACAGATGATGATGATGAAGAGTTTGCTGCTCCATTGGCCTCTAAGTCACCTCGTCGTTCCAAGAATACACTTGATCCAACACTCGTGCTACTTGGGATAGAGGACAACTCTCTATTCGACAAGCAAGCATTTCCTTCATTGCAACTGTTAGAAGTCTCGGACAAGATGTATCGCAGATTATTATTTCGCCATCAACTGTTCATCGAGCACGTGCCAAGTATCGAGAGAAAATGGCCAAACAACTTGAGGAGTCAATCTTCAAAGATCCACCTCTCTTAGTTGTGCACTGGGGCAGCAATCTACTACCCCAAGCTGCTGGCGGAAGCTCTAGAAGCTTGGAAGACAGAGTAGCTGTTGTGGTAACAGGGAAGGAGTTCGAGCATCTTCTTGGAGTGCCTGTTGCCCAGGATGGTACTGGTGAACAAATGGCCCGAGCCGTCATCCAGGAGCTGCAACGATTTGGAATTCAGGACCGCATCATTGGCCCCTCGTTTGACACTACGGCGTCCAATACCGGACTTCTGCAAGGGGCATGTATGAGGATTAAACAATTCCTTGGTCGATCGCTCTTGTCGTTCCCGCCTTGCCGTCACCACATTTATGAGCTCATTTTGAAGGAGGTCTTTCATAAATCCCTGGGGCCAACAAGTGGTCTTGAAATCCTGTTGTTTCGACGATTTCAGCAGCGTTGGGACTTTATTAATAAAAATTGTTTCAAAACCATGATCGATGAAGAAGTGCCAGCCACTAGGTACTTGGAAGATGAACGAATCAGGATTGTGAGTTATCTTCGTGGAGTTATTGAAAGTTCATGTCACCCGAGAGAAGATTATGAGGAACTCCTCAAGCTGTCGCTCCTTTTCCTTGGATGCTGGGGTGGAGCTGAGTTCTCCTTCAGGACTCCAGGAGCCCATCATCAAGCCAGGTGGATGGCGAAAGCTATCTATGTGCTGAAAATGGTTTTGTTCCGGGAGCAACTGGAACTCACCGACCGAGAGGTGAAGGGATTGCACGACGTGGCCCTTTTTACGTGTTTCATTTATGTCCGGTTTTGGCACGAGACAGTGGTCAGTAGGTGGGCCCCGAAAAATGACCTAGACATGATTCAACTGTTGATTTCATATCCGAACAAGGACCTGGGCCAGGCTGCCTTGAGAGTTGGCAAAAGGCATCTATGGTATCTCTCGGAGACTCTAGTCGGCTTGGCTTTCCTTGATGAACGGATATCGCCAAATGAGAAAGAAAAGATGTTCCAGGCCATGAACAAACCTGCGTCGAGGAAGGAACTCAAACGACTGTACTGGAAAAACCTGACTTTTGAAGGCAAGGATCTGAGCAACTTCGTCACTCAAAGGACGAAGACATTCTTCGACAACTTCGGCGTCGGGGAATTCAATCAAGAATTCAATGAATCAGTCAAGGAGGAGAAGCAAAAACAATTCTTGTTGCGGATTGTTGAACATCATCGAAAGGAGGTGCCGAAAAGAACCAAGGCGGGAACGTCCTTGTACCAATTCAAAAATTGATTCGGATTTTCTGATTTTAATACTAGAATTTTTTATTTTCTGTGCTTCCAAGGGAGAATTCTTTTGTAACACTGAAGAAAATTTTGTATTATTAAATTGTATTGTATTGTGTAATGTGTATTGATTTGAATTTTCTGATTTTATTATTGAGTTTTTTATTTTCCTTGGTTCCAAGGGAGAATTTTTTCGTAACACTGAAGAAAATTGTTTATTATAAAAGGTTCAAATGTGTGCAGCCCCTAAATATCACTTAATCGTTTTCAAAATTGGTGCACATCTTTCTTATATGAAAAGGAATAAAAGCACAAGCAAAGTGGAGAGAAATATTGACCTTTGATATTTTCCTCTGTACGAGTGAAACACCCTAACATAAGCTTACATATGTTAAACAGGAAAATGTTAAACATATGCATTGCTAAAGTTAATTAGTGACATTTATTTCATGGAAAATTAATTTCATGATATGAAAGGGCTTCAAAATATAAAAATGCAGAAGAAAGCTTATGATATTTATTTTTCAAATTGTTATTAAAAAGTGGTGAATTAAAGAGTTTTTATGTAAAAATTAAATTAATTAAAGGCGTTTTAAAATTAAATTAATTTCAACCTTCAATGTTGAAATTTATTTATAAATAATTGCACGCAAAAATTGAGTGACGTCACATTTAAAATTTTCTTCAAATTTAAGAAAGATTTTTCAAGTTTACAATTTATAATTTGAAACCAATATTTATTAAATTTTCCTTGTCAAATGAAAATAAATAAATAATATATATATATATATATATATATATATATACTATATACTGTACAGGGTGGGCGGAAAGTAGCTCCCTATTTTGGATTGGTAAAAAAATACGTATATTATCCATTTATTTCAGAAGAAATAATATGAAAAGGTAGGCATACATGGTAGGTTTTCTCTAAAATTCAATGTGGGCTCCAACTCTTTCCACCAGCTTCTGGAGCCGCCCAGGAATGGCGTCCACTGACTTTAGCAGGAACTCCGGCGGGATGGAGGACATGACTTCCCGAATTCGGTCCTCCAGTTCTTCCAATGTCCTCGGTTTGGCGCGGTAGACTTCTTCCTTTACCCACCCCCAAAGAAAGAAGTCGCACGGTGTCAAGTCGGGGCTCCTGGCTGGCCATTGATGTGGACCACGACGACCCATCCAACGCCCAGGGAAGTGGGCATCCAGCCACTCACGGACAACAAGAGCGAAGTGCGGAGGGGCGCCATCTTGCATAAATATCAGATCGTCGATGTTCTCCCATGTGCTGACAACCGGCCAGACCTCGTTTCGCAACATAGCAAGGTACCGCTCAGCATTCATGGTGTTGCGCAGAAGGAACGGGCCCACAACCTGATCTGAAGTCATACCACACCACACCGTTACACTGAACCGATTCTGCCGTTTTTCAGCGGTAACCGTGCGACTTCTTTCTTTGGGGGTGGGTAAAGGAAGAAGTCTACCGCACCAAACCGAGGACATTGGAAGAACTGGAGGACCGAATTCGGGAAGTCATGTCCTCCATCCCGCCGGAGTTCCTGCTAAAGTCAGTGGACGCCATTCCTGGGCGGCTCCAGAAGCTGGTGGAAAGAGTTGGAGCCCACATTGAATTTTAGAGAAAACCTACCATGTATGCCTACCTTTTCATATTATTTCTTCTGAAATAAATGGATAATATACGTATTTTTTTACCAATCCAAAATAGGGAGCTACTTTCCGCCCACCCTGTATATATATATATATATATATATACACACACAGGGTGTTTCAGGAGGAAAGGTCAATACTTCGGGAGGTGATAGTATCGGTCATTGTGAGAAAAAAAGTTCATATGAACATGTGTCTAATTCTGTATGGTTACGGAGATAGAGCTGTTTGAATCTATAAATACAAAAGCAGTGTTAATGGTAATCAAGAAAGAGAAACCAATTACTGTTTCTAACATTTAATGTTTAAACATTGACATTTTGAATGGTATCAGATACAGAAATGATAAATTTGTTACAGTTTACAATACGTTTTCGAAAATCCCACCTTCAACCTCAATGCACTTTGCAACTCTTGTGCGAAAATCGCGTGTTGTTCGTCTGAGTTGATCTTGACGTTCCTTTATGCGGGCAGCAGCATCCAAAATGCGCGCAAGCAATTCATCTCGTGTATCCACCTTTCTTTTGTAAACTTGACTTTTCATCCACCCCACAAACAATAATCTATCGGAGAGAGGTCTGGAGCTCTTGGTGGCCATTGAATAGGACCACCGCGGCCGATCCATCGACCAGAGAAAGTGTGATTTAGGTATTGCATCACCAGACGGGTAGAATGTGGAGGAGCTCCGTCATGCTGAAAGAACATACCAGCGCGTGTAGCAAAAGGACATCAATAGTCCTGGCAATTCATTTTGCAGAAATTCTAGGTAACTTGTCCTGTAAGACGATTCTCTAAAGTAACAGGGCCAATCAGCTGATCATCGATGATGCCGCACCACACATTGGCAGAGAAGCGAAGTTGAAAATTTGTTTCCACAGTGCATTTGGATTTTCGTCTGACCACCGATGAAAGTTACGAGTGTTGTTGATACCGTCCGGGTGAAAGTAGCTTCATCGGTGAACAGTATTAATCGAGCAATCGGCAATTAGCATTTACCCAATGACAAAATTCCAGTCGCATGGCAGCGTCTCCTGTAGAAGGTGTTGTACACGCTGTGCATGATATGGATGCAAACCTTCATCACGTAATGTTCGCCATACTCTTGTGTGTGGTACACCGAGACGTGTAGAAATCTTCGTGAGCTAGTAGTGGGACTACGCTCTACCAACTGAAGAATGTTTTCCACTTCATCCACATCTTGTTGACCTTCACGTTCAGATGAAACATGAGCGCTGGGAAGTGTACCAATCTCACGCAATGTGTTGAAAACCCTGGTAAACACTCCTCGATCCGGAATTCTGCGGTTGTGAAACCGTCGACGGTATTCTGCAACAGCAGCTGTTGCACTTCCATCGCAAAAACCGGAACATACACCATATCTGCATATTCGGCATGTGTGAAGGTGTGTGGCATTCTTAACACTGCTTCAAACACCAAATGATGTCACTCACAACAGTCAGCTGTCGATTGGCTTGTGTTACATGCTTACATTAAAGCTTACATGGTTCTAGGTTATAGGGGGGGGAAGGAGGAGGAAGAGCTGCGCGCGCATTAGATTCAAACAGCTCTATCTCCGTAACCATTCAGAATTAGACACATGTTCATATGAACTTTTTTATCACAATGACCGATACTATCACCTCCCGAAGTATTGACCCTTCCTCCTGAAACACCCTGTATATATATATATATATATATATATATGGTGAGAAGTAAGAGGACGAAGAGACGGTACATGCTTATTTACAAACGTTTTCGAAATTTTCATTTTCCATCATCAGTGCTAAAATTATAAAAGCAGATAAAAAAATAAATAAATATAATTAATGGAAACTTATAAAATATATTTAAATAAACGTGTGATATTAATGGTGTTTATATTCAAGTAATTAAAACTAAAAATAATATAATATAAAATATAGAAGAGTGATCAATCGTCAAATATAAAGTAAAAAACGAACAAAATTGAAAGGAGGCTTACCAGGTTGTTATTGTCGGAAAGGGACTAATTAAGCAGAGGGTTGGGAATGATTGGTTGTTGGAAGAGGTCCATATCAGAAGAGTTGGAGCCAGACGAGCGATGGTGGATTTCTTCTCAGTGGTATGATATGACAGTTTATTTGGCTATGTTTAGGTTAAAGGCAGAAGTATAGTCGTTGAGAGTTGATTTAATACTGAGGATGTATAGGGACTTCAAAATGCGGAGGTCGGTTAGATGGTTGGTTATGTTAATAATTTTGAAATTAAATTAGAGGGAAGTAGTGGGTGGTTGTGAAGGTGGCAGTGATCCCTTATTGCTGATTTGGAAGGTTTATTTAAGGGCTGCCATGTTCTGGTAGAAATATCGCGATGCTCGTCCACTCTTGTTTGATATTGGCGAATGGTGCTGCCAATATAGTTCGCTTTGCAGCGAACACAGTTGTAAACGTAGATGGTGGACGAAGCAAGGGGCTGAGGTGTTTTTCTTTGTGGTTGAGGTATGATTTGATGCTATTATTGTTGGTGAAAACGAATTGAAAGTTAATTTCGGGGTAAAGAGAGGTGAGTAGGAGGCGGAGTTCTGAAAGTATTTTTCCTAGACATAACAATAACAAAACAAAACAACAAATTCAGCACCTCCATATATCGAAAACCACATACACAGGCCTAGGTACTAATTACCTAAGCCACACCCCTTCCCCATATAAAATAAACAGCATCAAAATTTTAATCAACTGCGCCTATCATCTTTGCTCTTCGTACTTATCCCTCCATAACGAAATAGAATTCATTCATAATTTCGGCATCAACAACTCCTTCCCAAAACATCTAAAGTACTACAATATTTAACCAGAAATTTTCTTAATAATATTTATGGGCGCAAAAGGTTAGAGTGCAGTACAATTGCAAATGTTGATCAATGTTGCAAAGGGGGGATGTTGCAAGAGGTTGTGCAACACAAGGGGGTGCTATGCAACAAGGGAGAGGGGTTATCCCCAAGCTGCAATGAAAGGAAACTCCCCCAGCATGCTGGGGAGTCCACCTGACCTCTTTGGAGGAGAATGGGACGGCCTCACCCCACAAAGTGGTACACCTAACCTAAGAGAGAGAGGAGAAGGAGAGAGGAGTGTTCGCATGACTCCTGCCAAGAGCATACTTGTTTGTTTTTTCTGTTTAAGGTGCTTCATCCTGCTGATTATTGACACCATTTTTTTTGTCTCCCCGAAGGGAGGTTGCAAAATTAAGTTACAATATTTTTGACATTGATGCAGTATTCAGAGAGAGCATACTGAAGTTCAATCGAGCGCTCGATGTCTTATAAGGTCCTAATCAGCCAGTTGGCTTAGAAGGCGTAAATTGCCTGTATATATTAATAACCTTCAAGCGAATTAAAAGCGCACACAAATGCACGT
This sequence comes from Bathynomus jamesi, assembly GCA_023014485.1. Taxonomy (NCBI): domain Eukaryota; kingdom Metazoa; phylum Arthropoda; class Malacostraca; order Isopoda; family Cirolanidae; genus Bathynomus; species Bathynomus jamesi. Next base: position 195,734 of record JAJOZX010004592.1, on the reverse strand, counting down.
GCACCCCGACTATACGTTCATAAACCCCCTATTATCACACACACACACACATATATATATATAAACTGATGCATGCAAAGCCCCAATAGCAAAATATATACGAGCACAACCACCACATAAAAAAAGCACCACATCACCACTAATCGCCTAAGTATAGACTTTTAGGAGCTCATCCCATCAACAGCACATGGTGAAATGAGGGCTACGACTTTCAGGAGCTCATCCAATCAACACCACGTAACCGATATGAGGGGCTTCAACGAAGCGTCGAAACTTAGACGATTGGTGGTGAAGCAGTATTACATCACCACCGCTTTACTTACCAGCTCCTGGTAGACCAACAAGGTCTCTAAATACAACCCAATAGACAGAGCTATTAAACATAAACAAATACGTTTATGAGACCAAGGAGTAAACCAACAAGTTCTCAAAAAATGCAACGCCAATAGTTTTTCTATTGAGCTTCTCGTATTCCCACCACGAGACCAATGTGGCATTTTGGGGGCGATCTTTTGAACAAAAAATCGAATAAGATAAATTAAGTTTAATGCAAAAACAAATTTTCATCATAATACACAATTTTATCCTTAAACTATAACATAAAAAATATTTATATGATTTTTAAAACAAAATAGAAATTAAATTAGGGGTAACTTATTTATTTTCCTCTTTTACCCAATTATTTTCAGCCAATCATGTTTTAAGATTAGATGCCAGAATGCATTGAGTAATTCTGTTATTTGCACAATTTGTCGAGCGAATCATCGCAGTGCTGGGCATATTTCATCGCGATTTTACGATATAGTGTTTAGAAGCAGTATATATATATATATATATATATATATAATATATATATATATATATTATATATCGGGGTACAGGATTAGTTACCAGAATGCGCTATGCAATGAACTAGTTCTTTTATTTGATCATTTTTGCGAAGATTAATTCGAATTATTGCAAACCGCTAAAATATTTTCCACAGTAATGGTTAGAAGGCAGTGTGTGTGTGTGTATATATATATATATATATATTATATTATATATTATACATTATAACTGCATACACGCAGTATAATTAACGTAAAGAACGACGCTTTGTATAGGAGAATATTCCGCGCAAGATGAGAGCGAAAGAACGAAACAAATGAAAAAATGAGTAACCACCTGGGAATCGAACCCGGGATCTTCCGATTGCCGGTCAGATAATGAACCGTGGCCCGTGGTGTAATGGTTATCATATCTGACCGGCAATCGGAAGATCCCGGGTTCGATTCCCGGGTGGTTACCTCATTTTTTCATTTGTTTCGTTCTTTCGCTCTCATCTTGCGCGGAATATTCTCCTATACAAAGCGTCGTTCTTTACGATATATATATATATATATATATATATATATATGTATAGAAACGACGTAAGTATAGAGGAGTGTTCTGCACACGAGGAAGTTCGATTCCCGCGGGTGCCTTATTTTTCATTTGTTTGTTATTTCTCTTCCTCGTGTGCAGAACACTCCTCTATACTTACGTCGTTTCTATACGTTAATATACTGCGCGGTCATTGCAGTTAAATGTATATATATATATATATATACCGAGATAATCCACAAGATTAGGTGCCAGACTACGCTATTTATTTAATTTGTATATATTTAATGGAGAAGCGATGTTCTCCGTATAATTAAGTTCTTTATTATGTCCATATTATTAAGGGAAAAGTATAGTTTGTAGATATTTTCCTCGTTCATGTCAGACGAATTTATTCAGCCTCCGTCTTAATGTACAAATTTATCTAAAAACAGTAATTAGCTAACGCTTACAGTTAAAATAGTATTTATAGATGCATTTTGTTTGGTCTATCCAAGTAATGCTCTATGCATATTTATAAAGAAAATGCAATTTTGTTTAAGGGGTTTCTTAATTGTTCATCGAATTACTGTATACAACACATTTTTACGTTACAGGGTTTCAACATTTCTAACACATATAGGGTCATAGACAAGGGAAAATTGAGTTGAAGTAGGCTATAAGTTAAAGTAGCCCCTCAAGCTACTCAATGCAATTTGTAGTTATTGAATACAATAAATTATATTTTATATTAAATTATGGGTACTTACGTATTAACGTGTGACCGTAAGTACTTCAAAATTTACCAGTTGCATAATACGGGTGACCCTAAGTAACTTTATTGACAACTTCTTCTTACTACCCTTTCTGTAAATGGGTACTACATTTGCTTTTCTCCATTCATCTGGCACTTCTGCATAATTAATAGACCTAGAGTCACTTCTTCGTAATAGGCCCCGCACTAGAATAATAAATTTCTTCATTTTAAATTTGTTACAATTCGTTTTAGGTTTTGGTTAGGTCATCTGAATGCCCGGTTAGGTCAACTGAATGCCAGGTTAGGTTAACTGAATGTCCAGTTAGGTCAACTGTACGCCCTTGACGTTGGTTAGGTTAAATCGTGATATTTTCGTTAGTTTTAGCAAAAAACATCACGACTTAACCTAACCAATCGTCAAAGCCATATAGTTGACCTAACTGGTGTAACGTTGAAAAATGAGGTGCACCTCATTATTCAATGTTGAATATCAACTCAATTTTCAACGAAATGTCTCATTTTTTCAACAATGTACTTCACTATTCAACGTTGAAAAATGTGGTGCACCTCATTATTCAACGTTGAATAATGAGGTGTTCCTCATTTTTCAACGACCTGATTTTTCAACGTTACACCGGCTTCACGGTTTCTTCACCCCCACTCAGCTGTTGTTTCTGTACAGGGATCTTGTCAGCCTTTGTATGGAGTATGCTTCTCACATGTAGGGTAGCTCAACTCACACAGCTCTACTTGACAAACTGGAATCAAGCCTTTTCGCCTCATCAGTTTCCCGCATCTTGCTGACTGTATTCACTTCCTCTCCCTTCGCCGTAATGTTGTCTCACTCTCTATTTACTATCGCTATTATAACGGTCACTACTCTTATGAATTCTCTAACTGCATGCCTCCTGCTTTAAGAATTAAACGCAGTAGCAGACTTTATACACGTTTCCATCCCTTTTCTGCCAATTATCTGACGCAAGAGTTAATCGGTATTTTCAATCTTTCATCTACTCAACCGTCAACTCTGGAACAAGCTTCCTGAATCCATCGTTTCCCCTGTCTATAATCTCCAGTCTTTTAAACGCAGATTGTCCAGGCATCTCGAAAATCCCGGACCTTGATTTTGGCTCTCCTTACCATGGAGGGGAGGGGCGTTTTTGAGGGCATTCGCCCTTGGCCACTCGTTCTTGCATAAAAAAAATATTTTTATCGAGTAATTTTCTTTACAGGTACATTTGTCATTTAATTTTAATTATTGGTAAATTAATATTTTAATATAATATAATATTATAGTATAAATTTCTGAATCGTACACCTATCCCCCTTTTTCCCGTAGACCCAACCTTCACTATTCATGGTTTCACGATTCACAAGTAGTTTTAGGAACCTATCCCCGTGAATAACGAGTGGTTACTGTATATATTCTCACTTCCTCAAAATCTCTTCTCAAAGAATCTCATTTAAGAAACATAAAAAAAAGTTTATATAATCCATTTTGTTAGAAAATCATGTTACCTAAAAAAATGTCCTTTTGGTTAAAACTTCTCCACCATGACGAATTCAGAAAGGACTTGGTAACAACTAAAGTATTTATTGATAAACAAACTTTAACTGTACAGAACCTTTTGCCGCCTTGTGAAATGTCGATGTAAGGATGTAACAGAATTCTTTACTGTTTGGGGAGATTAAAAGAAAAATATCTTGATAATTTAAATAAAAAATCTGCCAGACCTCAATAACAACCAGTATTTTCTTTGTGCTATCATCCTATCAACACCAATTTAACAAGATTTTGAAAGGAAAGCAGGAGTCGACCAAACAACTAGTCAATCTTGATGTTTTAAAGCCTCTTTAAGGACTCTAACCAATGTATCTCTTGAATTTCGGGCTTGACCTCTACGAATATTTTCCAGAGCTACTTTAGCTCGTTGTTTAACAATTGCACCCAGATTTGCGCACGGATTTAAATCAGGTGAGTTTCCAGGCTCTAGTTCGATTTTAACCTACCAAAATTGCTACACTGAATTCATCTCTCATCTATCATAAAATAATATATGTATACTATATACGGAACAAAACAAAAATCCTTATTCAGAAAAGAATACAAGCAAAAGTTTTACAATATTTTTTAATATTTTTTTGTAAAATTTAGATATTTGATATGACAATAGTATATTCACAAAAATCCCCAAAACAGGTAAAGAATTTTGTTACACCCATTACTACACGTACAGTATAAGCCACGGCGTGTGAAGTCTATGTAAATAGAGAACCTCGAAATCACTTGAACATGCATAAAATTTAACTTCATGAAGGCCACGTCACAACATGATTAATTCAACTTAGCCTCATCACTTGGCTCCCTCCCCATTGTTACATATTCGTCGTAAACTCTGTAATACCACATCAAGGCATAATGTCAATTTGAACTAGCTTCGTCCAGTTCCAATCAATTTCGGTGAAGTTTACAATTTAAGAAATGGAATTTACTGGCAGTACTGATTTTACTTGGCTTAACTATATAAAGTTCAGTGGAAATATCTGTTTATAAAGTGTTGGTTGGAACTGGTGGTTGGTATTCCATTTTAAGTCCTTCGTCTAATGAGTGCACTGAGAAGGATATTAACGCACGCACCAACCGTACAAATTAAGTTCCCTTTAAAATGAGCATTGGGGGTTTGTTAGTACACCTCACATCTCATTTCTCAGACTGTCTTGGAATAGTTCATAGCTGGAGTTAGTTGAAACTGATTGGGCGAGTTGAAGTTGAATTATAATACTGGGTGATTACAAATGATCTTCCCAATTCTAAACATTTATTTATGAAAAAAACAACAAAGCTACAGCGAAAACAAGATATACAAATGAAAAAGAACTCAAAAAGTTTTATTTACAAGCTATTGAAGTTCAATATGAGCTCCTGTTTAGGCTCTGCAGATATGAAAGCGGTATTCTGTTCCCCTCCATACATTTTGTAGCATATCATACTGAACTTTTCTAACAGCCTCAGGTATCCTTTCCTTCAAATATTCCAAAGTTGTTGCCATTGGTCGAACAAAAACTTCACTTTTGACATAGCCCCAGAGGAAGAAATGAAGGAGGGTTAGATCTGACGAACGAGCCGACCAAGGAATGGGTCCCCCAAGACCGCTCCAACGATCAGGCAACTGCTCATTCAGAAATACTGTAACCTCAAAAGGAGCCACAAAAGGAGCTCATACTGAACTTCAATAGCTTGTAAATAAAACTTTTTGAGTTCTTCTTTATTTGTATATCTTGTTTTACGCTGTAGCTTTGTTAGTTTTTTCCATAATAAATGCTTAAAATCAGGAAGATTATTTGTAATCACCCGGTATGTAAAACTCAGTGCTGTTTCTGATGGATGTTGTAATTTAATAGGTGATCGTATTCTAAACTATGTTCACAAATCGAAGATTTTAGGTTTGCTCAGATAATTTCCTGTTCTGTATGACTTCTCTCAAGTTCGCAAAGTTTTATGTACAGTATAAATGGCGTTCTGAAGTGCCAATATAGCCGTAGAGCAGTTGAACACAAGTAAGTTTGCAGACAAAGTGCGGGATGTGGTGTGGTGCAATTGGTTGATGAGTGTGTCAGAATGAAAATGTAAAGTGTTTTGAATGGGAGTGTTTTGTGTACGTTGTGAAATAATCTAAGTTTACCTAAACTGTAATAGTTACTGGACGGAAAGAAAACAAATGTTTGGAAACTTGAATCTCAAAACACAACAGAAACTTTCTTTTTGTGTATTGGAAATGTTAAAACGGATTCTTTATTGGAAGAATTGATTTTTACTTGTAAATCCAAAAAGAAAACCTCGATATGAATTACTTGTATTGGCGATGAGTTTTAAGGGGGGAACAGATATACTTACTTTTAAAAGCAATTTATTTGGACTTAACACGTTAATATACAGGGCGAGCCATTTATATTTTACACATTTATTTTTTTAATAAATCAGGACTGAAGAAAATAATGCCAGTTTTATTATATGAAAGTGAAGTACAAACATGGAAAATTGTTACACTCTCACGGGTCTACGTCTTAAAAATCACATTCTTTAAATGGTGTCCTTCACAATTGATACATTCCCTGCATCGAACCACTACATAGTTCATTACTGTCCTCACTGTATCTTCACCAGTATCAGCGATGGCTTCATTATTCCTGATTTTAAGTTCATCTCTACTTTGGGGACGTGTCTTGTGAACTTTGCTCTTCAATAATCCCTAGATAAACAATCCGGTGTGAACAGGTCTGGGGATCGGGGTGGCCAAAACAGTGTTGAATCGAGAAATTATCCTTTCTCCAATCTGTTGCCTTAAATATTTCATAACATAGTCTCAAAAGTAGGGATGAACTTAAATCAGAATTAATGAAGCCATTGCTGATATTGGTGAAGACACACTGAGGACAGTAATGAACAATGTAGTGGTTCGATGCAGGTAATGCATCACTTGTGAAGGACACCATTTAAAGAATGTGATTTTTAAGACGTAGACCCGTGATAGTGCAACAATTTTCCATGTTTGTACTTCACTTTCATATAAGAAAAACTTGCACTATTTTCTTGTTCTGATTTATTAAAAAAATAAATGTGTAAAATATAAATGGCCCACCCTGTATATACTATAGGAATTTCGGGAAGGACAATATAGTAATTACTTCAGTTCTTTAATATGTAACTCTGAATCTCGTTTCACATTTGAATAAAGAGGATTAATCATTAATAAAGGCGAATTTAGCAATAAAAAGCGCTGCAGTTATGTACATTTGCTGACACTCCTGTTTTGTGTTCGTTCTTACGATATAGAAAGCATTATTTGATTAGTTTTAGATTTTATGAAAAATATTTTTGGATAAATCATGTTAAATGATTTTTTTTAATGAAAACAAAAAAGGATGCTTATAAAATATAATTAAATAATAAAATTAAGTGTCCGTTCTTTTAGCAAGTAAAATATAAGCATCTGATTTATGTGCACTCAACTTGTAGTGTATCTGTACTTTTGTCAGCATCCGTAGTTGAGTGGGTAACACCATTTTCCTATAAGCGAACTGAAGACACTGAGGTCAGGGGTTTGAATCCCGAGGATGCTGGTAATAACAATGCAGGCGTTAGAGACGTTAGAGAAATGGGCCGCATAAGGTGGCGTGAGCGTTATGCCTGTTTCTGGCTCTCCTGTCTAATTATTATTATCTGTACTTTGCTATTAGAAACCAATGGATCGTTTCAGACAGTCAACACAATTTAAATATTGTATCTCTTAAGGTTAAAATGAATTTAATTAAATCTTAAAATAATATATGTGTACAGTAGATAATAAATCCTTTAAAACAAATTTATAATGCACAAAATTTGTTATGAATGTTATGTGCAGATTACCTGTTATAAGAAAACGATGTTTTTAAATAGAGTGAAACAAAGATTATATATAGATATATAAATATATATATATATATATATATATATATATATATATATATATATATACACAACTCCGAACCAAAAATATAATACTGTCTCAAATGTGCTCATGACCTTGATAATACCTTTAAGTTATACACCTTCACGATAAATATCAAGCATCTGTGACGTCATTACAGTAGAAAGACACTTCTATGTGCCAGTTTAAAAAAGATTAAAATACAGTAAAAGCCTTATTAAATCGTGAATAGTTAATGCATAGCGACATACCAAAATATAAGAATATCTTGTCAGGTGTTACACAAAAATAGAATAACTCAAGATACGTTAAACCTTTAGCAAAGACTTTTTAACTCTGCGTCTTAGTATTTAGTTGGTCCACCCTTAGCCCCGATTACAGGCTCCAATCGACGTGGTATCGAGTCGACAAACCTCTTGCATTCTTCTGTAGTTACCAATTACCAGGTTTCATCAAACATCTCTTCACTTCACTGAGTGTTCCTAGTTTACGCTTTTAGACCTTCCGCTGAGCAATATACCAAAGAGTTTCTATCGGATTAAGATCGGGAGAATTAGCCTGCCATGGTATTACTTCAATTTTATGAGCATCAAACCACGCAGATGTTGCACGAGCCGCATGAGCTGGAGCCAAGTCATGTTGAAAAATAAATGGTTCGTCTCCATACAGCTGTTCTGCAGACTCCAGCATAAAATATTCTGAGATTTCTTGATGAACGTGACTATTGTCAGTTCTATTTACAAATGCAATTTTTTTGGTCCGGAGTTGTGTATATATAATGACAAAACTTTTCTGAGAACGTGTCCTCTCTTTTCAAGCCTATATATCATACAAAACGGTATAGACTTTAAAAGCAGAGGTTCTCAGAAAACCTTTCCATTTTAAACTTTTAATTACTCGTGGGTTTTCAAAATAAGTTTGCATGATCATACATGTATATGTTATAAGGTTATACTGTTATAACATATTATACATGTATGACCGTGTAAACTTATATAGTGTGTGTATATATATATATATATATATATATATATATATATATATAATTTGAATATAGTTACTTGGATCTTAACAAAAGAGGATAAGTCATCCGTTAGTTATATCTAAAATGCACTTATTAAACGTGAAGCTCTTAAGTCTTTCTGATATTTTCAAGTGTTATTTTTTGTACAAATTTGCACGTCAGAAAGAGAGATGGTTGTTAAATTTAGTTTGTGTAGAAGTCGAAAAGAAATGGCCTTTAATATGAGGGCTTTTTTGATGTTAGATAAGTGCGTAGTGAGAGGACGAAGCATAAAACTTAGTAATAATTTTGCACGTAATAGCTATCACCGCGAGTTTGTGCTTATTTTTTATTCACCATTTTAGTGTATCATTTAATTAATGAGACCATTACAGACGGAAGTTATATAATATGAGATGATTTTTTATTTTAAGAAATGACTTCTGGAGTATTTTATAACTGATATGGTCACTCTATGCGTATGAGATGTTTGAGGCAAAAATCTTAGTTTGGCTCAGGCCAGTAACTATAGTTTTTTTACTTTTGGTGAGAGTAGTGTTACAGTGATAGTACCGAATTGTCCTTATACGTTTTAGCTCATTAATAGTCATGATCGCTCTTAATTTGTTTGAACTGTCAATAAGAAATATTTCTAAATATCTGTTAATTTCATTAATCTAATGGTACATCGTTGGTAGTCTGTAAGCCGTTCAAAAAAAAAAGAGAGAGAGAGAGAGATAAACATTTTAAAGGTCCAAGAAATGATGTTTGTCAATCTCACTTTTTAAGACAACTTTGACGGAATATTTCTTACTATATTTTATCACGTCGATAACGATTTTATACGTATGACCTGACCCAGTATAGTGTATATTCTTTTATATCGTAAATATGAAATTTATGCTGTAAAATTACATTTGAATGCGTAATAAATAATTCTGACGCATCACTGCAGACCATGAATGCGTCTTTTATTGTTTAAATTTTCATAAGCAGAATCACATCACTTGTATCTATTTTGGTGTCTTCTCTGCTTCCAAAGTATCATAAGTTATGAGTTAGTTTCATAATCATATTTTATATTATGAGTGTTTTAGAAAGTTAAATTTTAGTACTATGAAGTAAAGTGTCGCGTGAAAAAAGCATGAGATTACCCGATTTGTTTTAATGTTGATCTTACCCTTGCTTATTTCAGACAGCCAGGAAACACAGTGATTCAAAAGGTCATGCCTAATTTTAATATATATATTTTTTATGCAGAAAGGAGGGGCCAAGGGTGAATGCCCGCAAAAATGCCCGCCCCCACCCCCCATAGAAGAAGAGACTCAAAATCAAGGCCTAGGGTTTTCAAGATGGCTGGACACTCTGCGTTTGAAAGAGTGGAGGTTATAGACACAGGGTAAGACTGAGGAAGATTATTCCAAAGTTCACCGGTTGAGTAGATGAAAGATTGAAAATACCGATTAACACTTGCGTTAGAAAGTTGGACAGAAAAGAATGAGAATGTGTAGAAAGTCTGGTGCTGCGTGCTCTCCTTAAAGGAGGAGGCATGCAGTTAGAGAGTTCAGAAGAACAGTGTCCGTTATAATAGCGATAGTAAAGAGAGAGAGAGGCAACATTGCGGCGAAGAGAGAGAGACTGAAGACAATCAGTAAGAGGTAGAGAACTGTGGAGACAAAAAGCATTTTATTCCATCCGGCCAAGTAGAGGTGTGTGGGTTGAGCCACCCAACATATGAGAAGCATACTCCATACAGGGGTGGACAAGACCCTTGTACAGAGACAGCAACTGAATGGGGGTGAAGAAACTGCGGAGCCGGTACAACACATCTAACCTCTTAGAAGCTGTTTTAGAAAGAGATCTTTCCAGGAAAGATAATGTGAAAAGGAAACGCCAAAAATGTTAAGAGAAGAGGAACGATTGAGTTGTGTGTTCTTGAAGGAAAGGGGATAGTCGTGTGGAAGATTGTGACGAGTAGACAGATGGAGGAACTCAGTTTTTGAGGCAGTGAAAGCCACAAGATTTCTCTGCCCCAATCAGAGATAGCAGAAAGATTAGAGGTCAGTGTACTATAGCCGTCCTACGCGAATCATGGGGCGAATGTTGAGAGAGGCGCTTTGCGAAACGGGTGAAGAAGTGAAGAGTGAAATCATCAGCATAGGAGTGGATAGGACAGGAAGTGCGACTTAATAAGTCATTGATAAATAAAAGGAAAAGAGTGGGTGACAGGACAGAACCCTGAGGAACACCACTGTTAGTAGCTTTAGGAGAAGAAAAGTGGCCATCTACAACCGCAGCTATACATCGGCCAGAAAGGAAATTAGAGATGAAGACGTAGATAGAAGGGTAGAAACCGAAGGAGGTCAATTTGGAAATTAAAGATTTCTGCTAGACTCTATGAAAAACTATACGCCAGTAGAGCGTCCCTTACGGAACCAACACTGACGATCTGAAAGAAGATTGTGAGAAGAGAGATGTTTAAGAATCTGTCTATTAAGGATAGATTCAAAAACTTTAGAAAGGCAAGAAATCAAAGCAACTGGACGACAGTTGGAGGGTTGAGAGCAGTCACTCTTCTTTGGGACAGGCTGAATGAAAGCAAACTTCCAGCAGGAAGAAAAGTACCAGATGTGAAACAAAGATGAAAGAGTTTGCCTCTTCTTTCGAAGAGATTCTAATTTCAGACAAAATAAAGTCAGAGTGGGGAGGAGATGGATGAACAGCACCGGAATCTTCCAAGGTTGAGTTGGAAGCGAAAGTTTGGGCGAATAGTTCAGCTTTGTCAGGAGAGACGGCAACTGTGCCGTAGGAATGGAAAAGAGGAGGGAAAGAAGAGGAAGTAACGTTGTTGAAGAGCTAGATGCCAGATGCCAGAAAGAGCGAGAGGAATTAGAACTGGATATTTTTTTCACATTTTTGTCGGATGAAGAAATTTTTGTCGTGTCGAAGAACAGATTTTGCACAATTCCGGGCAGAAATATAAGCTGAGTGAGAGTCAGGAGTTGGATGACGACGGTACCTTCTGAAAGACTCCTCTCTGTTGCGGATAGTACTAGAACAAGTAAAGTTAAACCAAGGTTTCTTTGCATTAGTGGTAGGAATAGAATATGGAGTGTACGCCTCCATGCACGACAGAATCACCTCTGTGATGTGCACAGCACACTCGGAGGAGTTCTCGCAACGGAAGCAGTATTCATTGCATAGGAAATCAATCACAGAAGTACTGCCTAAGGGCTTCCCAATCAGAGGATCCAAAGGCCGATTGGGAGCGATAGGACAGGAAACAGATATAAGATTGTAATCGGAGGAGTCCAACGGAGAAAAAAGTTTGACAGAGTGAGAAGAAGGATGAGAGGTAAGAAATAAAACCAGACTGTTGGGCCTATCTACAAGGCGATCGGGAATACGAGTAGGGTGCCGTACAATCTGCTCTAGGTCATTTAGGATAGAAAAGTTGTAAGCTAGTTCACCAGGGATATTAGTGAAATGGGAGGAAAGCCAAAGGTGGTGATGAACATTGAAATATCTTAAAATAGAGATTTCAGCAAAGGGAGAGCGGGATAAAATATTTTCCACTTTGGAAGTGAGGTAGTCAAAGAATTTTGTCTAGTTAGTAAAATTAGGAGAAAGGTAAACACCGAAGATGTATTTAGTTTGAGATTGGCATGTAAGCCGTAGCCAGAGCGTATAGAATTCGAAGGATTCAAGTTCTGGAATATGAGAACTACACTGCGTTCGCACTTATTAAGCAGATTACATTTTCTCCAATATTTTCAAAAGTTTTTCCCCGATTTCAATGAAATTTGTAACAAATAATCACTATATATAGCAGCATTGATGGTATTCATTTCGATAAAATATTTTGATAATTAAAATAATTATCTCATTTTATTGAAAAATATGTAAAGTATTGTGTTCCGAATTATTAAGCAAGTATTCTCTTTATGGATCTAAATGGTGAAAATGGGTAAGAAGAAGGATTTAACACTAACTGAGAAAAGAAAAATAGTCAAGTTACTCGCTGAAAATATAAAATCTATTGAAATTGCGAAGCAGTTTGGCAGAGCTTATCGAACTGTAAACAAGTTTCTAGCGGAGGGTACCAAACTGAGGCAGCGAAGTGATAAAGGAGCTATAAGAAAAGTGACAAGGCGGCAGATATCTGTAATCAAGCGCAAACTGCAAAGCATCCATTGTCCTTAAGTAAAGAGGTTTTTGAGCAGGCTGCATGCATAATGTACCAAGAACATCTCGATGTGGAATCCTCCAAACAATTGGCAAGACGTGTAAACCTACGATTCAGTCACCATTAACACCCAGATACAAGAAGCAGCGTGTTGAATGGGCGCGTCAGTACGTGAAAACAGAATTTAATACTGTATTGTTAACCGATGAATGAAGAGCAACCCTTGAGGGATCTGATGGTTGGTCAAGAAGATGGATTGCTAAGGGTCAATCTCTACCATGGAATGAGGTTTTCTTTTAGAAAGTTTGTGTAAAACTGGGCATTCATTTTTACACCATCAGGCACTCTGTATGGGACAGCTACTTCATTGCCTATCAATCCTGCCCAAAACATGACACTACCTCCACCTTGTTGGCGTCGTAATCTCGATGGTAGAAATTGGCTCTCAGCAATCCATCTTCTTGACCAAACATCAAGTCCCTCAAGGGTTGCTTTTCATTCATCGGTGAACAATACAGTATTAAAATCTGATTTCACGTACTGACGCGCCCATTCAACAGGCTGAATGGGCAGTATATCTTATTAGTGTATGTCACAATTTATCATTTGTTATAATATTATGTTATTGATGTTATATGATGTGTCCGTTTTTCTGAAAAGGAAACTATCATCCAGAACTCTCGCCTTAAACATTTGAAATCGTATAAATACGTATTGAAACGTTCAAAAACGTTTTTACACGATTCCAAAACCTTGCATTGCTTTTTTAGATTCGTTATTGAGTTCATTCAGATTTCAAATTTCGTACTGGACGCTTGCAGTGGTTGATTGATGCGCATATTTCACAAGTTAAATTTTGTAATTTTGTTACGTGCGCATTGCAGTCTTGTGATATGGGAATAAGCTATTTCTTACTTTAAATAATCTACCCCTTCGAATCTATTACAAGAATGTCAAAAAAATCAATCGTGTGGAATTATTTTATTAAGAAAAATAAAGACGAAGCTGAATGTTCAAAGTGTGAAAAAGTTATAAAGTGCAGTGGGGGCTCAACTAGTGGATTATCTGTTCATTTGAAAACAATTCATAATATAAATGTTGCTGAAATCAAGATAGATGAAAATCAACAACATAAAAAACAAAAAACTTCGGATACATTTATTAACAAAAAATCTATTGAAGAAGAAATTGCAAAACTTGCATGTGTTGATGGATTTAGCTTCCGCTCTATTCCCACAAGTGAATTCATTCAAGAGAGTTTAGCTAAAAATAAATATGATAAGCCTCATCCACCTTCACATTCAGGTGTCAAACATATGGTAGTTAGATTTCATGAAAGAAAGAAGGCTGAATTGAAAGATCACTTTGGGAAATTAGTGAGTAAAGGAGTTCCATTTTCTATAACCCTTGATGAATATACCTCATTTCAGAATAAGTTATATTGAATATAAATGTTCATCAGACCAATATTAGTCCTTGGGATTAATCAAAATATTTGGAAGCCTTGACAATACCAGGACAGTGGAAATTGTAAAAAAAAGGTTAAATGTTTATGGCCTCAATTTAGATCAACACATAATACTTCAGTTTTTATTGTCGTTAATGTGATGAGTACTACAGGTCCTGCAGGCTTGTGGGAGGGTTGGCACTTGGCAGGGTGACACCAAAAAGATCATTATAAATTATTCTCTGCATAAAATCGGTATCAACACCGGTATCAGTAAAATAATTGTTCAAATACCGGTATTAAAAATTGTCGGTATTATTTCATCCCTAATGAGAACAAGTTAGCTCATTGCGTACATATACACAACATCCACCTTTGGAATGAAAGTGAGTATAGGGAAAGTAAGACGGTACAGAAAAGGGGTTGCTCTCAGTCGTCCCAGACACATGAGTTTCAGTGAGGAAAAGAAGAGGAGGTTTAGAGGAGGAGAGGTGATGTTCAACAGATTGAAATTTTGAGAAAAGGCCACGTATGTTGCAGAAATTAATGAAAAGTGAATCAGACAGAGACCCAGAACATCTCGAATGGGCGGTAGCAGATCAAGCCCCGTTACCCGCGTCTCTATTCCCGGTATAGGCAGCGGGGGAGCCAGAAGTGGGGACATTTATGGTTCTCTCCCCAGGGGACTCCGATGCTCTTAAAGTTGATGCCATTTTTTTTAATTTTGAAAAGATTATGTAATGTGTAAGATGCATGTATATGCAGTGAGGAATAGGGAGAGAAGTGTGTGTTTGAGAGCATGCTGGACTGCTCACAGGGTAGATGAGACACGGTAAAAGATCAGCTAAGGAGAACAATGACAGGAGAAACCGGAGTTCCAGCACTCCTTTTCTTCTGTCTGACGTACCCCCTGGAGTACTTCCTTGGTCGATTGGTGGCTAGAATCTCCTTCTATTAAGTGTAAATAGTTTAGAATTTCCGATGCTGTCGATCCTATTCAGAAGTTTAAAAACTTGAATAAGATCTCATCTGAAGCGATACTTTTCCAAGGAATACAAATTAACCCTAGTGATCTGCCGTTTGTACGAGTTGATTATTTTCAAGCCTTTGTATGTCTTTTCTCAAAAATGGGTACCAGAACTTCACAGCATACTCCTGGTGGGTCCTAATCAATGCTTTGTAGAGATGACGACTAACACCTTTACTTTGGCACGAGAAATGTCCCTTAATGTAACCTGATATCTTATTGTATTTTCTTTTCAACCTCGATGCACTGTTTGGAAAACTTGAGAGAGACTGAAGAATAAAATGCTTTTCATCATCGCACATTTTATACAGCTACAATAAATCATATAATTAAATAAGTACATATTTAAAAGTAAATAAATAACTAAATATATACGAGTGTTATGAATGCATGAAAAGTTTATATGTATTTTAACTTGATGTAGGATGCAAATAAATTAGTCTCCCTTGAAAAGTAAAATTATTTTAACTAAAATTAAATTAATAAGTCTTCTTTTATATTTTTTAATTAATAAAAATATTTATTAAAAAAATTCTCTTCTTTCTTCCTTTTCTATATTCCTTCGGGGAGTCAAAAAAAAAAAAAAAAATGGTGTCAATAATCCAGCAGGGTTGAAGCACCTTAAACAGAAAAAAAACGAAAGTTATCATTCAGAAAATAGAACATTTTGCAACCTTCCTTCGGGGGGGTAAAAAAAAAAAAACCAAATGGTGTCAATAATCCAGAAGGGTTGAAGCACCTTAAACAGAAAAAACAACAACAAGTCGCCATAGATGTGTCAATTGTATTTAGTGTGCTTTATGTAATTCAAAACACGCTCTATATTTTCATATGACTTTTTTATATGGATAGCATGTCCGATGGGAATTGATGGATAAACGTTTCCATTATGTAACAGCACACCCTTCAGACTTAACTTGGATGAATCAATGAACGGCGGCCGTATTTCTGGTTTGTGTTCATGACCAAGTGTCATCATCAATCCATTTACATCGTTACAATAGCACAGATTTCCGTTCGAAGAAAAAAATTTGGTCAAATTGTTTTGACGGTTGCAGCACACAGAAAGATTGGTGCTTTTTGCCAACAGATTCTACCCTTGCAGCATAGAACCTAGTGGCTTTGCTTGACTCTTAGATAAGCTTAAGTCCCTGACGAGGTTATTTAACTCACCTTGTGTAATTAAATGAGGCTCTCTTTGCTTAAGTGGTTGAAAATCTGGATCCATGTCTTATTCCAATTGCATAGGTTCGTCTACGGTAGTTTCATCTTCTAAGGTCCACGTCTCTGGCCGCTCTGGTATAAGACCTTCATCGTGTGGCACCGGTCTTATTGTCGATGGAAAATTTGGATATTCAATCGATTTTTTGCTTTTAGAAGAAAATCCAGAAACATTCGTCAAATAAAAGTAACAGTCTGTGACGTGATTGCTCTCTCGAAACTATGGGGACAGCAAGTGGCATGGATCGGCGAGTACCTTTTAGCCATGCCCTCAGATTTACTGCGGAAGATGTACAACAAATATGAGGAGCCCGGCTTTTGTCTTGGTCCCCTATTTTATACCCGAAATATAGTTTATATGTTTTTTTTAATGAGAGGAGTGACATTCTCCTTTTGAGATTTGAGAGTAAACCCACCGCATACGTAACAGAAAGTATCAAAGTTGTTAATACATTTGCGAGACATAATGGATTTTTAGAGCATTTGACACAAAACAGCGTTCAGTAACAACCAACAAACGAAAGACAGTGGTTTTTTAGACAACACAGCGCAGCGGTCAAGCGGTCACTATTACATCATTCTACTGGCACGGTTGCCAGATTGTGCGATTTTAGCGCTCAATGAATTTTTATTTTTAAGCACTTCAAAAACTGGGAAGTAATAAGTCTAATGATATTTTTTTCTGCAATATGGAATATTACGGTGAAGCTGCTATTAAAAAAAAACGTTATAAATACTCAAGCTGATAATAATGAAATAAAGGAATAAAATATTTCTCAAAAACTGTACGTGATATAGAAATTTTAAGGTCATTCATGAATTTCATGTAATCAGCGTTAGAAAATCTATAGGAATCACATAATCTCGTTGAGGAAACAAAATCTTTGTTGACCAGTGAAGTCTTTGTTTTCTGTGCAGTACTGTTCTGGTTAATCATATATTTGCTTTCATGCGTTTCTTTTTGGGTCAAATTATTATTTTTTTTAAATTGGGCATGGACTTTTGAAAAGTAAAGGGTTTTTGAAAAGTAATTCACGATTTTAATTTTTTTATTACTCTTGAACTGATACAGATATTGCAACCATTTTTTTCACCATTCTAAAACGTATTCGATACCATTTTGTAAGATATGTCCCAGATTTCCACATATGCTCTTGCATTTTCCACACTTCTCTTTAAGTGAACCTATATACATTTTCGATGTTCGAAACGTAACTACAGTATTTTAAATCTCTCATTACTCTTAAACTAAAAAAAGATATTGCAACCGTTTTCTCATCATTTGAAGCGTACTCGATACCATTTCGTAAGATATGTCATTCTTGTATATCTCAGATTTCTACATTTACACATTCCACAAAATTTGGAAAAATTGGCAAATCGAATTCATGCTGTTCTCGGCAGTTTCCTCAAGAATTTTTGTAGAAAGCAAATGAAAATTTTGAAGTTCGATTCCAGAGGCGTATGGAAAATGCATGAGCATATGTGGAAATGTGACAAATCTTAAGAAATGATACTGAATATACGCTTCAAATAATGAAAAACATGGTTGCACTATCTCTATCAGTTCACGAGTAATAAAAAATTTAAAATAGGGAGTTTTATATATATATATATATATATATTATATATATATATATTAGGGTGGTCCAAATCCATAGGGGGGAATTTCAAAATTGTCTTAGATAGTCTCCACAAGTGTGGTTTTTGTCCATTTAGTGTCCACATGGTCTGTGCAAATTGCAGCGTGATTGGTGAATATTTAGAGGTCGCCCCACTCTGAATATATATATTATATAATGTACTTTTTCTTACGTAGGTCCGATGGCTCAAACTCGATCAATTCCAAAAGTTTGGCTTCTAGGGATGGCAACTGGAACTTTATCCACGTCAAGGCTCCCTACATGCCTTGACGCCCTCCTCTTGGGGCAATACCACCACATCAATCAAAAGCAAACCACCTCCGACAGTCTGAACCAGGCATGCCAGAGGGTGATTGAAGTCTGGACCCGAGTGCGGATCCCAACTCAACGGATCGACTCCTGTGTCCGTAAGCTTTCAAAGCTTTTAGACCGCTACAAAACACACAAGAAGCACAGGACCAGGCAACGTGCCAGCGATAGAATGAATGAAGACATCTTCAAAGCGGACATCCAGGAACTGTTTGACATCGCAACCAGTGATGCCATGAGCACAATCGTCAACGTTGAGGACCGAAATTTCCTGTCCATGCAGCGCAAGGACGTCAATTCTTGCAGCATGGCTGGCATTGATAAGGAAACGACTACACAAGAGGACAGAAAGCGATCCAGAATGGAGAAGGAAGCCAAGAGGAAGGCAAGGCATGAAGCAACACAGAAAGATTTGGAAGAAGCAGGAGTGTCATCAATTGATCTTTCCTCTTCTTCTTCCCTTTTTTCGCAAGACGACGACGACTATAGACCATCGGTTCCGATTCCTTCTTCGTCTGAAGCTCCGGCACCAAAGCGTCCCAAGAACAAGGTTACGAACATTTTCCAATCTCCAGAAGTCATTGGAGCAATGGATCGCACCAATCTTTCTGACCGGAATGCTGTTTTCGTAACTGGAGCTGTATTACAGGCCGCGGAGCATGATCTGTCTGTGGATGACGTGCTCTCGGAGCTCTATTCATCGCTACAAAGAAAGTGGGCGAGAACAGGCAGCTCGAGAAGACCTACAATCATTCTCTCTAGAAGACCCTGTCCTTCTCCATTGGGACGGAAAGCGTCTCCCCGGCATTGAAGGGAAGAAGACGAATGTGCATCGGATAGCAATCCTTATAACATTCAATGGACAGGAGAAGCTGCTTGGTGTCCCAAAGATGAAACAAGGAACTGGAGAAGCACAGGCCCAGGCATGCCTTCAAACTATGAAATTATGGAACGTGGAACAGCATGAGAGAGGTCTCGTCTTCGATACCACTGCGTCAAACACGGGTTTACATCGCGGAGCCTGTGTCAGGATTGAAGAAGCATTGGGTCACGAGCTAGTTTGGATCGGTTGTCGACATCATATACTTGAAGTCGTACTTGCTGATGTCTTTGCCTCAATATTTGGCTCAACAGGAAGTCCTGAAACAGGCCTTTTTAAGCGATTTCAAAAGGAATGGCCATCTCTCTCCCACGAAGCATTTGTCTCAGCATCGGACAGCTTGTTCGAGAACCCTCAACTCCAAGAGATGAGAAAAGAGATGCTCACTTACTTACCTACGCTCTTCAGGCAAGCCAACCTCGTGACGACTACAAGGAGTTCCTTGAACTATCTTTGCTCTTCCTGGGGGGAAAGACTGGTGGTCAACTCTTTATCCGAGCTCCGGGTCCCATGCACCACGCGAGATGGATGGCGAAGGCGATTTATGCGCTCAAAATCTACCTCTTTCACTATCAATTCAAGCTCACAGCACGCGAAGAACGAAACGTGACTCAGCTGGCTTTATTTGTCAGTCTGATTTACGTCAAGTACTGGCATGAAGCGCCAATGGGGACACAAGCTCCTCTCAATGATCTCAAAATGCTGCATCTTCTGGAAAAATATCCACACGGAGGAGCTGCACAAGCGGCGAAGACAGCTCTAAGACGCCACCTGTGGTACTTGTCGGAGCATCTGATTGGACTGGCCTCCTTCGATAATAGGATCGATCCTGATACCAAAAGGAGAATGGTTCAACACCTCCAACATCCCCAAAAGAATGGCTGCCCCCGACGAATCGACATGGCGGAAGCTGGTGTTGAAAATGATGTGGCATCCTTCGTCACGAAAAGGACATTGACCCTCTTTGATGCCTTGAAAGTTGGAGGTAAGGAGGAAGCGCGCCAGTTACTTCAAAAAGATCCACGGGAATGGCCAAATGACAAGAACTACAGGGAACTTAGAGATCGCGCCTTAAAGATGAAAGTCGTCAATGATGCTGCCGAGCGAGGTATTGCTCTCGCACAACGCTACAATGACACTTTGACACGAAACGAGGACCAGAAGCAGTACCTCCTACAACTCGTAGCCGCCCACCGAAAACAGATACCAATACCATCCAAGGCGACTCTGATGCAGAAGAAATAATGAAGATACACCCATTATCATGTCCTATTGTCTTACTGTTTTCTTTCATATTCTTTGAGAACCAAAAAAAAATTTAGTTATTCAGTTGTCTATATATTTTCCCAAATTTTCAAAAAGGGGGCAAGTGGGGCGACCCCTAAATATTAACCGAATAACGTGAAACTTTGCACAAATACTGTCCACACCAAGAGGCATAAAACCAACCTTGTGGAGAGAACTTAGTCGATGCTTTAACTTTTTGGACCACCCTAATATATATATATATATTAGTGGTGGACCGGATATCCGCATCCGCATCATTTTTAGTATCCGCATCCGCATTTCTGACTGCGGATGTTATGCGGATATTACCTCTAATAAATTATGCAATTTACAATTAAATTAGCTTATAAAGTAGCTTATAAGGCCCAGTCATGCACATTTCACGTAAAGTATTAATTAATTATTAATGAACAAACAAATATATAAACCTCAAAATATAAATAGGTGGTAACACAGAAAATTTAATGAAACTTGCTTTCATTGAATTTTCTGTGGCTGAAACTCTTGAGAAAGTTATTTTTATCATAATGAAAACATTAATATTAATTTTAATTCTTATGCATTGCCTGCCATAATAGTAATATCACGAAATTTGAAAAATTATGTCATAAATTCATAATTCTATATTATATTAACAGATTAACTAAATATCCGCATCTGCGGATATTGAAATTAAAGATCCGCATCCGCAGATGTTGAGAAAGTGACATTCGGTCCACCACTAATGTATATATATATATATATATATATATATATATATATATATATACAGGGTGGCCCCAAAAAAATGGCACCAATTTTCAGAAGTGATATCTCAATAACCATTGCAGTTAGGGATTTTAAAAAACAACCAAATGAAAGATAATTCTTTTCTCTTTAAATACTTAATCAATAGCTTGATGGTTATAAACCCATGTAATGCCAAAAATTGGCTTATAAGAAAAATATACAAAAAAAAGTTGCGCATTTATATTTATTCCTTTTATTTTTTTCTAATTAATTATCTTCTAATTTACGGTCTTTAAACGAAGTTCTGTGGTTTTAAATTAAACCTAATTTTCAATAAATGGCTCAATCTGCCCTCCATTATGGTCAACCACAGCCTGTAATCTCGCCCTCCATTTTGAAATTGCCTTTGAGATCGTCACTTGTGAGATTTTCCCATGCAGCCTGAATTCGTTCACGAAGATGGTTCACATCACGGATTTTCTGACCATAGTAGACTTCTCTCTCGAAGGCAGACCACACAAAGTAGTCAATGGGGTTTAGATCTGGGCTGCATGGTGGCCAATTATTTGGTTCGATAAAACCAGGACAATTATTATTGAGAAATGTTATTGTTTCCTTAGCTGTATGAGATGGGGCTCCATCTTGCATGAACACAAAATCAGTGCTCGTCTCCTTGATCTCTGACAACATTGGAGACAAAATGTCATTACAGTAGTAAATTTAGTTAATTTTAACGCCTCGCTGAATAAAAATGATGGATGTTTTGTTCTCAGATGACGCTGCAAGGGAAACCATTATCGAATCTGAAAAGTGTCTTTTTTCACGCAAAAGTCGTTTAGGGTCAACGTGAGTTTTTGTCGCCACTGCTGCACGAACCCGATCATTTGGGGTATTTCGTGGTGTTTCGACCGTAAATCGTTTTTCATCAGAAAACCAAATTTTTTTCACAGACTCATTTGACCGAAATCTTCGCAATAGATTTTTACATCGATGGAAACGTCTTTCTTTCACAGGCTCCGATAAAGCAGTAACCTTCACCCTCTTAAATGTTTTCAACCCAAGATCTTTTCGAATTATTCGCTGTACTGATGAACGTGAAATCCCGGTTTCTTTCGCAACTTCACGTTCACTTTTACTTGTTCCCGGTTGTTCCTCTTGACTTAAAACCATTTCATTTACTTTTTCAATGTTTTCTGGCGTTCTAATACTTTTTGGTCGACCACTTCCCGAACGCCGTTGACTGCTGCCGGTTTCTTTAAGTTTTTGTTTAATGAATATCCTTTTTCTTCACGTAGTGCTTGTATAATGTTCTTATCAGATTCTCTCAATCCCATCTTGAGGGGTCTGGAATAGAAAAATTTCATTTAAAATTAGGATCAAGGAAAAATATAAATGCGCAATTTTTTTGGAAGCCAATTTTTGGCATTATATGGGCTTATAACCATCAAGCCATAGAATAAGTATTTAAAGAGAGAAGAATTATCTTTCATGTGGTTGCTTTTGTAAGTCCCTAGCTGCAATGGTTATTGAGATATCACTTCTCAAATTTGGTGCCATTTTTTGGGGGCCACCCTATATATATATATATATATATATATATATATATATATTATATATAGAGAGAGAGAGAGAGAGAGAGAGAGAGAGAGAGAGAGAGAGAGAGAGAGAGAGAGAGAGAGAGAGAGATAATGAAAGTTTGGTGGGATAAATGCTGTTGTGTTGATGGTCCCCTTTTGAAAAGAAGGAATTAGTAAACTCTCTCCATAGACATGTTTTTACGTACATGTGAGGTCTTTCTCTCTTGCGCAGGGGAGAATTCGAAACTTGTTTTATAATATTATTGAAAACATCCCTTTAAGACCTCATACAAGCCGTGAAAAATTGACTTTTCTCCTTCGATATTTGACCGCCCACCTTTTTCAACGCAAACTTAATAACTTTCTTTTTCATTAATCAGAGAGGAGTTATTGTTGTAGGACTTTATTCAATCTCGAAGTAATACAGTGATTGTTTGCCGTTTCAATATGTTAGTTTTGATTTGATAGAGAATCTTCCTTTGCGTATGGCTTAAAATTTATAGCTGTATATACCAACATTATGTTCAGGTATTTCGAATCACTCAAGAGATATAACTGATCTGCAAAATTTCAGTATAATATTTAAAGTAAATAACATTATAATTTTTTCAAATTTCGCAATTTTTTTTTAAACTAATGTATTCGAACACAGTATCTGTGAAATTTAATACACTTATACCAGAGATATAGATAATTGATCGAACGGAGTCCGTAATGGAATTTGATCGGAGAAGAATTCTTGGATCACCCGAAGATCAGGGCCCCCATGTATTCTTGTTTTTTGCCTTACAGTACGAAATATAATACTAAATTAAATTGAATGCCCGGTTAGGTCAACTGTACGCCCTTGACGATTGGTTAGGTTAAGTCGTAATCTTTTCCGTATGCTTTCGAGATGGGTGGGATTAAAGTAATTTGTTGGCATAAATATAAATAAAAGTATTAGTAAAATATAACTTGATATGAATGGAAACTAGTTTGTGAATACTTATAATAAGTGTATGAAGAAGACACCGTCTTACTCTTGATAAATTTCTAATGAGTGTTAACTTTTGGGGGTAGTGATTTCTTCAATGAGGACTTCGGAATTACTGTATTGTTTTTATCTTCTAAATTACTTACTGCATTTTTCTTTTGTACTTTTGTACTGCTATAAGTACAGGAATTAAACACGATTTCAACCATATTTGAGAAGAGATTAATTCACTACTAAATAGTGTGATAGAATAATTATTAATTTAACAAAATTATGTTAAATTTCACAGACAGGAATCATGATATGGATTAAATAAGCGAGAGAGTTTTGGTGTCATTTACGTTGGTTTTATATAGGCAATTCCATTGCAGTGTTTTAAAACGAATAACCCCATCAATCAAAATAAATAAATGGGATTAACGCGTTGTAATTAAAAGCGTTAATCCGATTTATTTATTTATTTAATGATAGCATTATTTACGTCTGATGGCTTTTAAACCAAGATTCTATGTGCCTACTTCATACAATTGACTCGCGTTGCTATTTTAATTTTTATTTATACCCTTAATTAGTTTATTATTATTATTTTACAGGATTTGATATAGAAAAATAATCAAATCTCATTTTAATCACAGACTTTTTAATAATTTTATTTTCAATCATTACAGTATTTTATTATTTCAAAGTGAACACGCGCAGACGTTATGTTCAAGAGCGTATATACTTGTACGTGTCTCACGTAAGACTTTCTCTTCTTTCAATTCCTTTTATTTTCCGCCTTTTTAACAGTCTTTCTATATATTGGTCAAATTCCCTAATCCTTCTTACACTCACTCAGAGTCTTAGGAAGAGATTTGCAACGAAAATTTATAAAAAGAACCTGTGATTTATAAAGGTGACGCAAAAACGGAAATTGCTTCTATTCCTTGGAGATTTTGCAATACAAAATTTATTTATGAATACACTGGTTATTCGCGAGGATGTATTGGGATTAGTTATGTTGATGTACGTAATAAAAAATTACACCTATCCACGTGTTAAATATTTTGGATGCTTGGAAGATGGCTCTAAAGTCGTTTATTATCGTCATTTGTTTAAAAAGTTTTAAAATATAACATAAACACATTTTCTATTTCTCTCTCTCTCTCTCTCTCTCTCTCTCTCTCTCTCTCTCTCTCTCTCTCTCTCTCTCTCTCTCTTTACATACCTTTCAACCTTTCAAATGTTCCGCGCGATGATTCCTCATTTCACGTAGGTCAAGCTTGTTGCCCCTCCTCTCAGCTTGTCGAGAGGATATATTATATATATATATATATATATATATATATATATATATATATATATATATATATATATATATATATATATATATATATATACAGGGTGGCGCAAAAGTCAGGAACCATAGGCACATTTTATTAAATTATAATAAATGTTCGAATTGGTGACCTTCCACTTGGAGACAGTTTCTGACGCGTTGAATGCATGATGTTTGAACATTCCTTAACACATTGGTACTGATTTTGGCACACTCAGATGTGATTTTATCCTTTAGAGAACGTATGGTTCTGGGTCGATCAGCATAGACTACCGACTTGAGATGGCCTCACAAGAAAAAGTCAAGAGGCGTGAGGTCTGGAGACCTAGGTGGCCATTCGATGGGCCCTCGCCGTCCGACGATCCACTTGCTTGGCAGTGTTTCATCTAAAGAGCTCTGGACGATGGTTGCGAAATGTGGTGGTGCACCATCCTGCTGAAACCACATCTCCGCCCGTTCTGCTAATGGAATGTCGTCCAGTATTGGCATTAGAAATGTTTGCAGCATATGCAGATATGTTTCACCTGTTACAGTGCCTTCGAAAAAGTACGGACCAATTAACCGATTTCCCCAGAGCGCAGTGCACACCATAATTCTTGGATCGAATTCCTCGAATTCCTTGGATCGTCCTTCCTCCATCCAGTGCGGGTTCTCATTGGCCCAATAGGGTGCATTATATCTATTAACAAGATCGCTGAGGTGAAATATCGCTTCTTCGCTGAACATGATCCTTCGTTGAAGCTGTCGATGTTGTAGAAACTACTGGCAGAACTCTACACGACTGTCTGTGTCGTCACCGTGCAGTTCCTGAACGAGTTGGACTTTGTAGAGGTGGAAACGATTTGTTGTAAGAATTCGTTGAATGGATCTTCTGGAAACACCCTTTTCCTGGGATAACTTTCTTAAGGACAGGACTTACGTGGGCTGTTTTCGAGGTGATTGAGTACCGTTAATAATGTTGCTGCATCGGTTAAACTTTTTGGCCAGCCACTTCCCGTTTCTTTGAAGCGAGTGAACAGTTTTCCAACTGATACCTGAACAACTGGCGGCCTCTCAGGGTGTTTGTCATTAAAAGCAGTAGCAACTGATCGGTGCGTGTTACCACGCCTTGCACACATTAAACTATCTCCACCCGTTCATCTATTGTCAATTTCTGTGCCATAGGTTCAACAACAAATCTGAAAAGAACAAAACATATTAAAACAAATTATTAAAATGTGCCTATGGTTCCTGACTTTTGCGCCACCCTGTATATATAACTGTCTGTATAATTTTAGGCTTTTTAGAGTTTCAAAAATAGCAAGAAATGCATTGCTTTAGGAATTACATATTCATTTTGTGTGAAATAACAATTCTTAAACACTGGAAATTAAAGCTGGTTAAAATTAATTCAAAGTTGGGCATATTAACCAGTTTTAATGTGGTTATAATATTTGAACCAAGTTTTTCGGGATATTACGAGGTTTCTTGAAAAAGTGGTTATGGCATTATCAACTCAACCTGGTTGTGTGACAAATACTTTATGTATATGTGTAAATGTAAATGTAATTTAGTTACCTTTCTGTTACGAAAATTATATAGTGCAAACGTAACCAAGTAACAATTTAATGTGCTAATATAATGTAATTAGGCTGGTATTATGTTTTATACTCGTATGATAATTCGCGATTTTCTTATGATTTCACAGCGTGGAGGCGTTTTGATATTCACCTAATATAATAATTCCGCACTTCTGATTCATTTATACAAAGATATTTATCACTGAATAAATTGCTCTTTCGAATCAGAAGTGCGGAATTATTATATTATTTTAAATTCCATACCGATTCATCGATTTGTTGTACCTGGTATTCCATACATTAAAACCAAGCTCACCCTCTCATCTATTGTTAATTTCGCAGCCATCCCCTACCTAAAAGAAAAAAATAATATATTATAGTCAACACTGAAAATTCCTATGATGCGCGACTTTTGCGCCACCCTGTGTATATGAAAATGAGTGAAAATTAAAAGATTTATTGGCAGACCATATATATATATATATATACACATTGAAACATTACCATATATTTTAGCGAGAAAGAAAACACCACTGCAAGTTAAATAATGCATTAAATATAATTATTCAACGTAGTTTAGTAGGAATGGGACATTTTCCCGTTATTACTCACCAGTACAACAATATTAAATATATCCAAATTTACCGAATATTTGCTTATTTATTATGTATATTAAAAAATAAGCTGAATTTCCGTTACTACACTTCATTCTAATCATTTTCGGAAAGTTTCAGTACAATCGAATTTTTGTCGATAAACGAGAAAATCCTTGGTATTTTTATAAGGGAGAAAACCAAATACTTTCGATTTTCTTCAAATTTCACGCAAATGTTGAAATCACTTTGGAGTTTCTCCGTTTAAAATATTTACATTTCCCAATGCATTATGTCTATTCTCTTCGAAGTACGGTGAAGTACTGGGTCGAATGTCGACTCGTGGGAACACCAGTCAAATTCCTTAGAGTGTGTTGATGGGGTGACAGAGATGTGATAGGATGTCGCCAATTAACAGGCAGGTCATGGAACGAACTATATTTGTTAAGATTGTTAACGTACTCCAAGAAATTTGACCGCCGTTCCGACGAATCGACACGAGTTATTTGTGGCTTCTAATCGACTTGACCCGTTTCACCGTCCAGTATTTCACAGTATTCTGGAGGACAGACATAGTGCTATCCGAAATATTCAATACATTATTTAACTTCTAGTGGTGTTTTCTTTCCATATACTGTATATAATGTGTGTATGAAGCGTAAAGAGAGGGTATTAAAGTCCTTCAAATTCTAAACATATAAAATGATTGTAAAACCTTTTAGAAAATGTAGAGAATGGAAATCTGTCTCGCTCTTTCCGTCACCGAAAAACAACTCTTCACGAAAACACAACACATGGTTGCCATCTATAAATTATCTTTTTAAAATTTTCAGAATGTACGTGGGAGAAAATTTTAAGCTTAACTTAAAATTAGAATTTCCTCAAATTCAGGCCTTCAAGATTTTATTATTATTATTATTATTATTATTATTATTATTATCATTATTATGTAAATGAAATACGGTTCCGCCCTTGGTGATGCGTCATGTGAATTTTTAAAATGTGGCTATGACTCGCGCTAAAAAGTTACTGAAGAAAATAGACTTATAGAAAATACCTTCAAATTAATTAATTTAGTAAGTTTTGTCTCTTCTTTTGACGTTTTATTTCACGAAAGAAATAAGATTTCAAAAACATTCACAGCGTTTATACAAAGGAATACAAACGACACCAAACAGCAACAGACCGGCTGGTTCCTACGAGGCTGTCTGTTTTAGAAGGGAGGTTAAAAGAAGTAAGAAAATTTAAAGAACAGTGAAAGTTTTAAAGCAAAACAAAGAAAAGAGGTTGAGAGGTTGGAAAGAAGTTTCAAGTTAAAGTGAAAATTTAAAAATACAGAGGAGGGAATCCAAGTGAAAATTCTACAATATTTCTCCGCACTAACAAATGCTTCCAACTGGGCATTTAAGACAAGATAAACATCTAGTTTCTTTTTAAAGGATTCGATCGAATTACTTTACTTTGAACTACACTGGCTGGCAATCCATTTCCCAAATTAACTATACCACTGAAGAAAAAATGCGCAGCTTCATTAGAATTAAAATGTTTACCCACTAATTTGAGACCATTACCGCGAGTTCTATCTGCATTCCTGAAGGTGAAATATTTTTTCGCGTCGACATTATCAAAACCTTTAATCATTTTAAACACTTGGATTAAATCTCCTCGAATTCGCCTTTTTACGAGTGAGAATAAATTTAACGTTTCTAAACGGGCAACGTATGACTTGTTTCTTAGTCAGGGAATCATCTTAGTGCCCGTCGCTGCACGCACTCTCTCCATTCTATGTCCTGTCGTAAATATGGGGACCAGAATTGAAAGCAATATTCCAGGTGGGGGCGTACTAAGGAATTATATAATGTTGACATTGTTTTCTCCCACTTAAATTTAAACGATCTACCAATAAATCCTAAGATTCTATTTGCTTTTCTGACTGCTTCCATACATTGCTTACTCGGTTTAAGAATGTTGGCAACAGTAATACCTAAATCTTTCTCTTCCATAACCCTTGTTAGTGTCTTGTCGAGCATAAAATACTTTTCTTTAACATTGTTTCTACCGGTAGGCAACGTTTTACATTTATCTATATTAAAGTTCATTTGCCAAATATCCGCCACTCGAGTAATTTATTAATATCTTCTTCAATCTGTAAATGTTCTGCCGCTGATTTTGTTCGTCCCTCCTAGTTTGGTATCATCAGCAAATTCTGAAATTATACTCTTAATTCCTGTGTCGATGTCATTGATATAAATAAAAAAAAACAGTGATCAGAACTGATCCCTGAGGCACGCCGCTAGTTACACTTTTCCAGTTAGACAATTTGCCATTAATGACCACTCTTTGTTTACGTCCACTAAGCCAATTTTCGATCTATTTGAGAGCATTACCATCAATTCCATGAGAATGAAGTTTAACTAATAATCTTTTTTGTGGCAATTTATCAAAAGCTTTTTGAAAATCGAAATGTGTAATACTGTACCTACTGTTTTACTCTCGTCACATATATTTACAGTATCATTAAAGAAGTCGTACAAATTACTAAGACAAAAACGATTACGTTGAAAGCCGCTTTGCGAATCTTTGATTAGTTTGTTAATTTTTTTTATGAAGGAAGGAGGAGCCAAGTGAAAATGCCCGCAAAAGCGCCCCTCCCATAGAAGAAGAAGAGAGCCAAAATCAAGGTCCGAGGTTTTCGAGATGCCTAGACACACTCTGCGTTTGAAAGATGGGAGGTCATAGACAGGAGGAAAGATAGAATGAGGAACATTGTTCCAGAGTTGACCGGTTGAGTAGATGAAAGACCGAAAATACCGATTAACCGTTGCATTAGATAGTTATGCAAAGCTTATCTTGACCGGGAGTCTTATTAGAATTAATTTTACCTATAGCGGAGAGTACCTCGCTTTCACTGATGGTAAAAGCGTGAAGCTTTAAATGATCATCACTGAGCATGATTAAGGGAACGGGAATATTGTTCATATTTTGTTAGTGAAGACGGAAGAGAAGAATTTATTTAAAACTTCCGTCATTTGTAAGTCATCGTAAATTTGTTCCTTGTTTTCGCCTCTGAGTGGACCAATAGTTTGCGAAGCTACTTTTGTATTCCTAACATAATTATAGAATTCCTTCGGATTCGATTCAATTTGGTTCATTATATATAGCTCATAGTTGCGCTTACTTTTTCGAATAAGTTTTTTACTTCGCCTTCTCAATAGCTTGTAAGCATTTTCATTGGACAAATTATATGATTCTTTAAATTTAAAATACGCGTTCCCTTTTAACGTTAAGCTACTTTTAATTTCAGAATTCCACCATTTAGGTTTAACAGACCTCGCCAGTCTCTTTTTACCTAATGGGATATTACTCGATTAATTTACTAGTTTGTAATTTCTGAGTTATTTTATTTTGGGGTGCAGATTTTTCCACAACTGTAAGAATTTTCCTGTAATTGATAATGTTATGTAAAAGTTATAGTTCAGTAGAATTTACGAATGCATGTCTTGCCCTTACCCAACAAGAAATGAGAGATTAATAAAACGTTCTTGACCTTTATAGAATATCTTATAAACATTTAGAGCGTTTGCTGGGTAGTTAACATAAATATTGTACTAGTGGCAACTATAAGCCAATGATTGTAGCCTTGTGATTATCTTAATTGCCTGAAGAACTTCTGTTTATGATCTGTTGCCAATCATTTTTTTATTCTGAAAGTAAACCTTCACCAGATATGTATACTGTAGTATACATAAATACAGGGCGTCCCAAAAAAATGTATACACATTTTAAATAATTATAAAGGCAGTGTTTATTAAAATACATTTCATTTTCAAAATGTAATAGAATCTACAGACATTATTTAATTGTTTTGTCAACGCCTGTTTTCAAACTGACGTCCGTTCTGGTCCAGGCACTGCTGATAACGCGAAGCAATGGAATCGCAAACATCACGAAACATTTCGTTTGGTATTTGTGTGCATTCTCGTTCAATGGCTGCTCTCAATTCAGCGACTGTTGCAGGTTTTATAGCGTAGACTTTGTCTTTTAAGTATTCCCATAAAAAAAAGTCTAGTGGTGTGAGGTCTGGTGAACGCGGGCGGAGGGTATTCTACGAAACCCCTTCGTCCAATCCACATCCACATCGTGCCAAGTACCACTCGCAATACTCCACTCTTCGGTCCGGATCATCTTCATTAATAGCATGGACTAATCTTGGAATGTAACTTTTCCATTGACAGCGCTTCAAAATGCGTTGGACAGACGATTCTGAAATTCCTACCTCACGACTCGCTTGCCGCACAGATTTTCTTGGACTTTGGTGATACGTTTCCAGTACTCTTTCTTGCTTTGTGGGGCTTGTCGATGTCCGTGGTCTTCCGGAACGCTTCTTGTGGACATTCTGAACAGTTCCATCGGCTTCAAACTTATCTCTAATTCGAGTGATGGTAAGTCGCGTTGGTGGATCTGTTTGAAACTCCCTCCTAAACTGTCTTTGCAATTCAACTGCGTTTTCACACTTCCAGTAGCATTTTAGAATGAATTTCCTTTGTTCAAAGCTTAGTCTGACTGCCATTATTAATTCTAATGGGTTTAACTTGGAAAGAAAGAAACATCAATTGAGCTATCAGCTGTTAAAGTGTGTATACATTTCTTTGGGACGCCCTGTATGTACAATAAATAATTTTACGATTCACTTTTTTCTCAAGATAAAGGTCATAAAAACGGATATTAGAATATTTTAATAAGTCACAAGTATCGAATGTGTGAAATTATACACTACAACACACTACCTTTCATCAAACATTTATGTTGATATACCTAAAATGGGGAAATATGTTTTCTGATCAACTCCTCGCTTGAAATACGCGAGAGAAGTGGTTATCACACTTGCTCTAGAATGTGTGCCTACCAATGGTCATAAAAATCAATATTGTCACGTGATAATATGATGCTAATTGTTACATCAGGCGAAGGATTGAATTTTGTAGTAAATTTGATGTGACTGAGCAGAACTGCTCATACAAATAACAAATTAATATCCGCTACAGATTTCACTAATTTTGATGAAACATTTATTTTGTTCGTGTTCACAGAAATTATAATAACATATACTCACTTCACATAACATCAGATTTAATGTATTTTAATAACTTAGTCCACAATGCAGACTCTTACCAATTTTATCTTTTTACCAAAAAGCAAAAGGAAACTTACTAATGAAATATATATACGAGTGTACGAGGTGTGATAAAAAAGTTCGGTAAATAGTCACGCAACTAATGAACGAGTGTCACTAGGTGATGTCAGTGTGTATGGCTGATGACGTCACCTTGGCCACTTGCCAGATGCCAACAAACACCATTCAACTACGCACCAGTGCGCCGTGTCATTGCTTTGATGTTTGCACGTTGCTCAAATTTCGACATTTTCTGCAAAATCGCCAGACGCCACAAAAACGCCCTTACACAAATTTTGTTTTAAACTTGGTAAGACGGCTACAGAAACGCACGGAATGCTTGCAGCTGTCTACGGAGATGAAGTTGTTACAAACAAGAAGGACAGACGACCACTTCTTTCATCATCTTCCAAAGACTCATTTCCTTCTCGAAACCTTCCAAACCACTTGCAAACAGTCTTGTTTGTAACAACTTCATCTCCGTAGACAGCTGCAAGCACTCCGTGCGTTTCCGTAGCCATCTTACCAAGTTTAAAACAAAATTTGATGTTTGCACGTTGCTCAAATTTCGACATTTTCTGTAAAATCGCCAGACGCCACAAAAACACCCTCACACAAAGCAATGACACGGCGCACTGGTGCGTAGTTGAATGGTGTTTGTTGGCATCTGGCAAGTGGCCAAGGTGACGTCATCAGCCATACACACTGACATCACCTAGTGACACGCGTTCATTAGTTGCGGGACTATTTACCGAACTTTTTTATCACACCTCGTGTGTGTGTGTGTGTATGTGTGTGTGTGTGTGTGTGCACGCGTGCTGAAGCAACTTGCGGTCTGCGAATAGGAATGGGAATGACAGTGGTAATATATATATATATGCGATTACTTCCCACTCATTCAAACAACACGGGAAAATAGGAAAGGCAGAATGTGTAGTATTCCCAAATTAAGGACCCGACAAGGGACCTCCTCAACTCTGAAGGAGAATAGCTTGGTTGTCAGGGGACCAAAACTTTTCAACCAGCTTCCAAAGAACCTCAGAAACGTAACGGGGGTCAAAGTTGAAGTCTTCAAGAGAAGACTGGATGCCTGGCTCAGGACGGTACCAGATGAGCCGGGCGTGCTTGGCTATGTACGATGGAGAGCGCAAGAAAGCAACTCGCTCCTCCACCAAGCCAGACCTAGAGGCGGGGCCACCAGCTTGACCTCCGTGTGAAGAGACCAACGCACGAAACAACATAAGGTAAGGTAAGGTATATATATATATATATATATATGCCTATATGGCCTTTGCGAACTTATCTTCATTAGGAATAGCAAAAGAAAAAAAAAACAAATGCCTCAAACAACATTTATTCAATGGTAGCTGGATATTATCTCATCCTTGGAGATATAGTGGAGTAATTTCTTTTGTGAGGTAACATTTTTGGTACCTGGGGACATTAAAAAAAGATATGAAAATTCTACAAACATTTTTGCTGTCAGTAAAAGATATGTTAGTCCTATTAGGTTAGGTTAGGCTACATACAAAACATTCATTACGCCCTTTTCGATTCGATGGCACTGAGGTTGGGTTAAATTATGTATTAATTAAGTATTAATTAAGAGTTAATTAGATTTTTAGATACAGATTTTGAGACTCAGTAACTCACTTATGACAAGATAGCACGTTTGTGTGTGTGTGTGTGTGTGTGTGTGTGTGAGACGGTAACAATAAAATTTCAGATCCTTACATTCGTTTCAATAATACCTAAACGCATTATCTAAGAGCCTTTTTCCCATTCTCAATGGTTTGCGCAAGAAGCTCGAGCTCTGGACCAGAAACATTAAATCAATTACACACACACTCACACACAAAGAAAGAAAGGGATCACCACCGGAAAAAAGCTATACCACAACAACTTTAGTTTATTTACACCTACTAGTTACATCCTACCACCTTTAATATAGCCTTTCTCTACTTCTCACACCTACGAATTCACTATTATACACCTTTAACCTTTTTAACAAATCTACTAGTCATTATGTTCGCATGACGGTATCAATGTAACATAAATACTATTCTCCATTCTCATAGCCAGTGATTTTCATCCTACACCTTTCCCCAACATACTGTACTGTACTTATTTCTCATCCTGTCAATCCATTTTGCACCACTGATAATTCTTAAATTATTCATTTCACTTGTTTTAACTTTTGACATTGAACTATTATGCCAAACAAGCTTTTCGCATCCATACTTCATGCCATGCATATGAATACATATATTTTGCATCCATAAATGTTTTTATAATCTATTTTAAACTATTACCCGATTTTCAAGTAAAAAACGTTAACTATATTTTGTTTTCTTCAGTAAATGCTTTTGATCACATATGCACTAATTTTTTAATTAATTTTCTCGTAAATAATAAATATCTCCTTAATTTTTTTAATATATTTTAACATTCACTCTTTTTTTCTGTGGCATAAACCTTTTCATTTTCCCGTAAATGACTTCAACTTTATTTTAAGGCAACTGCACGCCAAGTTAATGTACTTATTAATGATGGCGTTAGAAAATGACTTGGATTCGTTAAATTCATGTAAATGCATAATGAGAATCCGTGAGATTAATTGGGTAATTTTAGGACTTGTTCTGAGCGCGTCCTTTAACATTTTGACACCTCATCAGCTGGTAACTCATAGTAAATTAATCGCAATTATGCCTCCATAAATTACCAGCACCATTAAGGGAAGGTCGTTGATGGTCCCGAAATTGCAAAAATAACTAAGCAGAGAATAGAATATTTAATTAAAAGGAATAAGAAAAAGATGAAAGCCTTTAGAAAACAGCCGAATTGAGTCTTTGCCATTCTGAAATCAACAAGTTATTTTCTTAGTGACCTTTTGTTATAATCTGTTAAAAAAAATTTCATTTGCTGCGTTTATTCGTTCATGCTTGTCGATTACTTTAATGTCACTAGCAAGTCTTCCTCAAAATGTTTGTACATACTCAGGGCCTCCGAGAGCTGCCACGGGCCCCGGGGAAGGATTGGTATATGGGCCCCCCTGTTTACTCAGTATTTTATTATGAATGTTTTTTGTGTACGTAACAAGCAAACTGATTATATGTCCAAGTCACTATTCAAAACATACAGTATGAATAAACAACTTGGAAGAAAATGACCATTTTATTTTTCAAATTAATTATATTAATTCTAACACCATACAATTTACAAATGCAGTACCAGTCCATGCAGGCAAGACAATTGTTTACTGCAAGATTTTCATAATTAGAAGTGTACTTTCTTTGCCTTCTCTCTAGCAAAGTGGTAAATGAGTCTGATGAAATTTAAAGTACGGGCTAACTGGCTTTCAATTACAATGGTTGCCAGATCTGTCAGTAGGTCTTGGGCATTGGTGGACCGCAGAAAATATTTTCTGTTTCAGTTTGACTATGATAATCTCTATAAAATGATGTTCATTAATTATATTTCCTCTCTGTTATTTAATCAATTGCTTTATTAATATTTTTAGATTTTATCCCCCTCTTTCCGGGCCCTCTAGAGGTCCGGGCCCAGGGGATTTATCCCGGCTTCCCCGCCCTCTCGGCGGTCCTGTACATTAGGGCGGAGTGAAAAACTCATTTTTCGAATTTTCAAATTGGCTAGTGTGGAAAATGTGTGGAGTAGTGAGAAAATAAGCTGGTATAAATTTAAAATCATAACATTAATATCTTCAGGTGCCACAATGACCTTCAATATTGAAAAAAATTGAAAAAAGCAGATTTTAACCAATAATTACAGAAGAGTCCACGATGCACAATAGACAAGAATTTATTCACACTTGTATAAAAATAGCTCAGTCAACCTATAAAAAAAGTTTATATTCTCTAAAAACAGTTTTCTATAGTCAGCTCACTCAGCTGTCACGTGAGTACCTCGGTTCAGTGTAGCTGTCGCTCTCGTAGCAGGTGGGTGTTCTGTTGTTGGCGTTACTCAGATAGTCTAAACTATATTTCTTATATATTTTGCATTTCTGTATTGTGTTGCCCTAAGTTTGCCATGTACTATTAACTGAAATTAACGTATAATTGATATTAGCTCTTTCTTTTTCAGATTTGTATACTTTCAAAATGTCTCGAGTTTGTGCAAAATCAACCAGGGCCTCAACTGAGTGCCCCATGTTTGGTATGGGGGAAGATTTGTGGCACAGGAATCTTCCTACATACGAAGGAGTTTTTAAATATTACTTGTTTGTAAGAAACGATTTGAAACAGAATACTAATAAAGATCCTTCAATATCTCAAATATTAGAACAAGTTGTTGATAAATTGAAAACAATTTGGGAAAGTGCTTCCGTCCCAATTCTGTCAGACAGGCGAATTGAAACAATGTTCAGAAGCTACCACGAAAAGTATCGTGTCATTATGAAGCCATACCAAAGCAGAAAAAATTCTGAAGCTTACAAAGCAAAGATTGATATGTTCAAAAAAGAAGCACACACGAAACTTTTTGACATTGCAGCGTGCAAGTGCAAAGTACTAACACAATGTTCTTGTCCCAAAGAAAAAACGGTTCCAAAGGAAGAAGTGACGTTCCTCTTAGATCAAAGGAGTGAAAGAAAACTGTTTATTGATAGAGTAGATATTACACTCTCAAAGAAAAAGCATCTACGTTGCTAAGAAAGCAAAAAGAAGCTGTGAGGCTCACCAAAGAATCTTCACGGGAGAAATTGCAGGATACAAATGTTGAATTATCATCATCGACATCAAATAGTGAAAGTGAATCTGGAGAAATATCAGACGATACATTTCCAGAGCCAGTTAGCTCGAAGAGAAAGCTCGAACAACCTGAAGAACAATTATTCAAGAAAAGGAAAACTACAAATCTACCTTCAGTGGCTACTGCTTGTGACAGGACTGCAGTTTCAGATCGAGCTGCAGCATTCATTGTTAGTGCAGTATTGCAAGATATTGGAGAAGTTTCTATTGACAATACATCTGAAGTAGTGGATAGGAGTAAAATCAGAAGAGAAAGACAAAAGAAGAGATCAGAAATTATGAAAGATCAAAATCAGGTCCCAATCAGAGGAATCTATTTTGATGGTCGAAAAGATTCTACACTCTTCCAAGAAAAAAAAAGAGTCCAAAGTATATCAGAAGACGGTAACAGAAGAACATATCGCTTTAGTGAGAGAACCTGGTTCAGATTATTTGGGCCATTATTCTGTGAATTCTGGATCAGCTGAAGAAATATGTAAAGGAATGTTTGAGTATATTGGAAATAATGACATGAACCTGGAAAACCTTGTTGCCATTGGATGCGATGGTGCAGCAGTCAACACTGGAGAAAAGGGAGGCGTTATAAGGCTTATAGAATTGAAGCTGAAG
The DNA here is from genome assembly GCA_023014485.1 of Bathynomus jamesi. Classification (NCBI taxonomy): domain Eukaryota; kingdom Metazoa; phylum Arthropoda; class Malacostraca; order Isopoda; family Cirolanidae; genus Bathynomus; species Bathynomus jamesi. The sequence goes on along the minus strand of JAJOZX010004592.1, from coordinate 157,862 downwards.
AAGCCAGTTCAACATTTAATGTGCCAGCTCCATGCCAATGAATTGCCATTACGCCATTTAGTTGCAAAGTTGGATGGAAAACCATCTGGCCCCCGCGGATTCACCGGTCCTATTGGCAGGGAATTAGAGAACTGTGAGAGTCTTCCTATTGTCGAGTTTGAAAGGATTGATGCTGAGGAACCAACTGTAGACTGTGAAGATCTTAGCACCGACCAAAAATATCTAATTGATATTCATCAGGCCATAACAAAGGGATATTGCTCTCCAGATCTTGCTCATCGTAGTCCAGGCAAAATGGCACATTCACGATGGCTGACTACAGCAAATCGTTTGCTTCGTCTATACGTTTCAACTGTAAGCCCATCTGAGAACCTCATGAACATTGCTTCTTTTATAATGAAGGTCTACATCCCAATGTGGTTTTCTATTAAGCAAAGTACGTCTTTTGTCAATGGCTCAAAACATGTTTTCAAAACTATTGAACTAACAAGAACACTGAATGACGAAGTAAAGGATATTGTAAACCCTGTCATACAAAGAAATGCCTTTTTTGCAAATCCAGAAAATATTCTAGCATCAATGATTCATGATGACCGCAGCGCCATAAGAGAATTAGCGTGGAGGCGAATAAAGAAAGCAAGGCAAACAAACAAGGAAAAAGTTGTGAGGCGTTTCACAGTACCTGTTATTCAATTTGAAGCTACTGATTATACTGATTTAATTAATTGGCAAAAATGCATTGTCACTGAACCACCTGTGACAAGAAACCTGACAGAAAATGAGATTGAAGAATTCATAGAAAACAAGAGTACCCCTCCATTCGAGAAATTCCCTTGTCATACACAAGTAGTAGAAAGAATGGTAAAATTAGTGACTGAAGCATCATCAAAAGTATTTGGATTGAACGCGCGAGATGGCTTCATAAGATCAACACTTCAGTCACGTAAAAAAATACATCATTCGAAAGTAAAGCTGAATATAAAGTTTAAATAAAACGTTAATAGAAAAAAACATGCGCAAGGATGGGTGGTTGGGAGGGCATGGGTGGAGCTCGACACGCAGCCACCTCCTCGTGGTGAGTTCTGGATTATTTAGATCATTAATCAAAAGAACATTGATCTAAATAAACTAAGAGCTGCGTAATTCAGTAACTATTTTGGTAATTGGAACACTTAATATATAATAATAACAAGTAAGTTTCAGTTATTGTACTAATGCAGAATATAAGGAAATCATTATATTTCACTTTTTTCGACGGCTTTGTGGCACCTGAAGATATAATTTCGCAGGACTAATATTTATGCACAGTCATTATCTATAGCACCCACATATTTTCCGCACTAGCCATATTTGAATTTCGAAAAAAAGTTTAAAAACCTCATTTTCGATCCGCCCTACTGTACATACCACAAAAATGGATAATAAATAAAATAAATGTGTCCAATTTTCCTCAATATGTGTTTCTGGTTCTGTTTTTAGTTACAAGTTGATATAAACTCTGCAGTTAAAGTAAATAATAACAATAATAATAATAATAATAATAATATTATTATTATTTATTAGCGTTTCAACGCTAATAAATATGATAGAGTGCCACGCCAGGAGGTTTGGAGGTGTATGAGAGAGAAAGGTGTGCCGGAGAAGTACGTTAGGTTGGTGCAAAGTATGTATGAAGGAGCAAGGACCCAGGTTAGGAGTAGTGTAGGTGTAACGGAATGGTTCCCCGTGAGGGTTGGTCTACATCAGGGATCTTCTTTGAGCCGTACCTTTTTGTTTTGATTATGGATGTGTTGGCCCAGGGGATAAAAGATCAATCCCCTTGGTGTATGCTCTTTGCAGACGATATTGTTCTGTGCAGCAACAGGAGAGAAGTAGTAGAAAGAAAATTGGAGGAATGGAGGAGGGCTTTTGAAGACAGAGGGTTGAAAATCAGCAGAAAGAAAACGGAGTACCTGAGGTTCTACGAAAATCAAGACTCAGAAATTAGTTTAGAGGGAGCGAGGTTAAAGAGAGTAAGTAAGTTTACGTACTTGGGATCGACAGTGGCTGAGGACGGTGAGCTGGACACAGAAATAACACACAGAGTGCAATCTAGTTGGAAAAATTGGAAGAAAGTTTCAGGGGTGTTGTGTGACCGAAGAATAGGCGCAAGGATTAAGGGAAAGGTGTATAAGACTGTGGTAAGACCGGCTATGATGTACGGGGCTGAGTCTTGAGCTATAAAGAAAGATCATGAGAAAAGACTAGATGTAACAGAGATGAGAATGCTGAGATGGATGTGCGGAGTGACAAGGTTGGATAGAGTAAGGAATGAAAGGATAAGGGGCACAACAAAGGTTGGAGAAATCTCGAGGAAGATACAAGAAAGTAGACTGAAATGGTATGGACATGTGATGAGAGGGGACGAAGATTATGTAGGTAAGAGAACGATGAATATGGAGGTGCATGGCAGGAGAAAGAGAGGCAGACCGAAGCGAAGGTGGATGGAGAAGGTGAGGGACGATTTGAGGGAGAAGGGTTTGTCGGAGGAAGAAGCCCAGGACCGGGCTGTGTGGAGGAGGCTGGTCAGAAACGCCGACCCCGCATAGAGGCGGGGTCGGGCGAAGAGAAAGAAGAAGAAGATTTATTAGCGTTTCAAATATTATGCTTTAATTTTACTATAAATTTCACCTGATAGGCACTGATGATACTGTTAGCATTGTTTTACGTGGAAAGATCATCGTATCACTTAAATTTTTCTTCATTTTGATTAAATTTCCATAGTTCATACAATAGTGATGAAATTTTTAAAAAAGGGAGTCTCAGGTTAAATTCGAGCATCCCTTGGGATAGATTCAGTATGTTACATTAACTAGTTACTAGGGATACGTCGAGTCACATCACAATACCGTTTACCGTTAAATTAGCGAGATTAACCGACTCTCTGTCTGATCAGTAGTTAGATATGTGACAGACCTCCGCGTTCAGATGATATAGTGACCCGTGGTTTGGACTCCACGTAAAGCTGTAGGTCCCTTGCGTCCCTCTGTTGCGTAGGTTAAACAACCGCAAATATTATTTCTTATTACATTAATTAAATTCAGAAAACAAATAATTTGGCTCCTCCCCTTTTGCTTTCATAAAAATAAATATTAAATACAATAAAATAGAATAAAATTAATACAAATATTCAAAATTTAGTTTAAATAACAAAAATGTTTGAATAAAAAATTCTCAGAATTCTAGAAATGAAATCAGAGAAGCCAAGTAAGTAATCGTTCACTCTGAAGGTTACTGAAAGATATTTCGTTTGTATCGCAGTTATTTCACGTCGACCCTACAAATATGGAAATTGGTATTGGTATTTGGAAATAAATTTGTATTTAATATTTGGTATTTGAAGTTTGTCATAGTAATTCCGCCAATTTCCATATTTCTAGGGTCGACCTGAAACACCCTGTATTTCTGTTCTTATACATACGTTAAACAAAATACCAATAATTTTTGTATCCTTGAAACGCTTTTGAAATAAGATTTAATCGATATCTGTCATTTTAATTTACTTATTTTACTTTGAAGATATTCTCTCTAAGAATAAAATATAATCATTCCCTTTCGTGTAATTTGAAAATTTAATTTTCATACGAATATATGGTATAATTATACATTTATAATTATTAAGATTGTTTACACGAAAAACATTTAACATCAAAGGATGCTTCAACATAAATATTTAAAGCGAATAAAATACCTGAGCACTTTGAAGTTGGGTTAAAAAAAAATAAAAATAAACCAAATTAATATTTTAAAAAATTTGTTTCTTTTCAAAATAAAACTTTTTAAGTTAGGAATTGTCTGCGAAACATTTTCTTATTAAACACCAAATAAAAACCCAGTTATGCCAAATATAGTGAAATACCGTTTTTTTATTAGTATTATTTATTAATTATTAAGTACATATTTGTAAAGGTTACTCGTTTACAAAAAATTAATATTAATTGAAATAGTCCCTTTTGAATGGGTGATTTACCCCGAGTTAACTTTTTGTTATATTTTTAAATGTTATTAGTTATATTCCTAACGTTAGTGCTTCAACCTAATTTAAATTAATATGTCATTTCTTTGATAATGTCTTGAAGTAAGGGATCTTTTCCGTTTGGGGGCTAGCAAAGAATTTTAATGAAAATTGGTATACTAATGTAGTTTTGGTCACTGATTTCAAAAATAACTTTCTCTTTTTGGAGAAATGAAAAACAAACATGTTTGAGCACTTCAAATAATTAATGTGTTTTTAACGAAAATATCATGACTTAACCTAACCAATCGTCAAGGGCGTACAGTTGACCTAACCGGGCATTCAATTGACCTAACCTGGCATTCAGGTGACCTAACCGGGTATTCAATTAACCTAACTGGCCATTAATTCTTGATTTTTTCTGCTACTTTTAAGGTGGGTGTACACGGCGCTATTTCTCGTGCTATTCATGGAATAGTATATCGTATGAAACTCGTACAGGAGCGTGATTATAGACGTAGCATGCGAAAATGCATAAACACGGTTCGATTTTTAGTCAAGAAGATGGACTCGGTGAGAGAGGCTTGTGGAGTTATTTGCGGGATGATAGCATATGATTTAATAACGAAAATGAAAAAGAAGAAAAGGCGACCGTGGGTGCGTCAGTGGGTACAAAGACGTCAAGCTTTGAGTGTTTCTAACACATTGATAAATGAATTGCGTACGGAAGATCCTAAATCATTTACCAATTTCTTTCGGCTGTCTGAAGAGCAATTTCATTTCCTCTTACGTAGAGTTGAACTTGATATACAAAAGCAATGGACAAATATGCGTGAACCCCTACCAGCAAAACTGAAACTTCAGATTTTTATGTACTGGTGACTCATATAGAAGTCTATCATATCTAATCCGTGTTCCACCGACAACAATTGGCAAGTTTGTTCCAGAAGTATGTGCAGCTGTATACAACGCACTAAAGGAATTCATACCGGTAGGTGATAATTCCTTATGCATGTAGGTTGAATTATATATTTCTTTTTAAATTTCCTCTTTCACTCTTATATATAAATATGATGAATATTCAGTAATAATTACAGAGAGTGTATTATTTAATTATACAATTTACCAAATATTTTAGGATAATGATAGCCAGTAGCTTATATTATATTTAGTTGGGTAATCAAGTATACTGTATTTGTTTATCAACAAGTTTTCCACAATATTGTGACTGTTTAGACTTTAGAGATTTAGCAAAAAATTTGCCATATACGGTAGTTTCCGTCGTTTTCATCAGTGTTCCGAGGTGCATTTGGCGAAGGAGTGATACGTAGTGGTGTAGAAGAGCATGATGGAGTGGAAATGGGTGTTGAGTGGGATTGTGATATGTAATGAGAAATTCTGAAATTTGTAATTGTTTACTGGATTTGTAATTGAATTTGTAAAGCCTGATCCAGAGGCATATTATTTAGCTGGAGCGCAGTACTTTTCCCAAACATATCAAACTCTGTTTCTTTTTTTTCCAATGCGTTTGCTGATATCTCTTGTAATTTTTTAATCGCTATGAATATATACCCATCATTGCTCCCTTGTGTTCTTTTTCTCTTCTCCTGCTTCATTTGTGGCTGACGACGCTCATCCAAATTCCCATTGTATCCATCAACAGTTTCATTGTTGTCTGTCATTTGTGAACTTAAATCGGAGACTGAGGGCTCATCCACGTTAAAATCCTTACCAACAGTGACCTCTTCACCAGGATGTTCTTGCTCCTGAAAGCATTGAGAAAGTAATTGCGCTATGTATTATCCAACATATATTCAGTAACATTAATAAATCATTATCATTATCATTTATTATATCAATCATTATCATTTATTATATCAATCATTATCATTAGCATTTTAATCATTATCAAATCATTATCATTATCATTTATTATATCAATCATTAGATATAAGAGATAATAAACATATTAATGTTAATAGATGTATTTAACAAATAAGTAAACTATTATTCATTCCTTTTAGGTACCATCAAGACTGGAACAGTGGCAAAGTATTCAGAAAGGATTTAATGACCGCTGGAATTTTCCCAATATATGCGGAGCTATGGATGGAAAGCATATACAGCTACAGACACCCTTTAACAGTGGATCAGGTTATTTTAATTATAAAGGTTGGCACAGCATTGTACTTTTTGCAGTGGTTGATCATGACTACAAATTTATCTACATAGATGTTGGGGCACAAGGCTTTACATGACAATGCACTACATATTCCAGATAACGGAATTTTTTAGGCAAACGCATTCGCTCTAACTTCACATATAATGAAGCCATACAAAGAAAGAACCTTAACTTTAGATGAAAAAATTTTCAACTATCGACTCTCCAGAGCTAGGCGTATCTCTGAAACCGCATTTGGAATTATGGCCAATCGTTTCCGAATTTACAGAGAAAGCATCCCTTTAAAACCTGATACAGTGATTAAAATAGTTTTTGCTACGTGTGCTTTGCACAACTGGTTAAGATCCTCGACTGCTACAAACTACTGGACCACTGGACTGGCTGACCATGAAGACACAGATAACGGAGCCATAATTCCAGGTCGGTGACGCAGTAATTCACCTAGCGAAGGCTTAGTCCCTTTCACATCAACAAGGTACGATAATAATCCGACAAGGAATGCAACGCAGATTAGGGACCAATATCGTGCATATTTCGTAGGGCAAGGGTCAGTACCCTGGCAGGAACGAATGATTTCGTGCAAAAAATAGGTTTTACATGTTAATGACAAGACTAGGAAAATATGATTTTTTTTAAGGAATGATGATTGATGTATTTACTTAACCCTTAACTGGTATGGTGGTATGGACCCGCACCATACCACTTATGTAACTAAACCGCACCATACCAGTTAAGGGTTACATAGACTGTTTTGCTTTTTGTTACTGTACATCTATCACTGCATTTTGCAATAAATGAAATAATTCTTTCTTCTATTGTAATATATATATATATATATATGCACACACATATATATATATATATATATATATGCACTAAAATCACAAAATAACACGTGATCTTGTTAATAAGCAAACAACCACAGGGAAAAGGAAACACAAAGTCCGAGCGCTTTCGTGATATATTCACATTATCAAGGAATATATCACGAAAGCGCTCGGACTTTGTGTTTCCTTTTCCTGTGGTTGTTTGCTTATATATATATATATATATATATATATATATATATATATATATATATATATACTGTACACAAATTCAGAATGGTTCCCTGAGACAATTATATGTTAAACACAGACCGTGCATGGAACAAGGAACTCTTCTGGGAAAATTAAATCCACTATAGTCCGAATAAGTAATGGTAAATGACAAATACCATAGTTTTTCTTTTTCATGATTTTAGCCCGACGTGGGCAACGGGTCTCTCGCAAAGAGAGGGAGGGAGGGGGGTTCAAATATAAATTACCATCTACACAATGTATCCTTACCTCTAAATTTGAACGTGTTTTTTGATGCATATATTTCCTCAAAAACCCATCGACTTGACGGAACCATATTAGTGTAGATTTATAGACACTTTCGGCGCTGGCACCACTACGTTTTGAGTCACTAATTTTGTTCATCTCTTGACAGTACTGCAAACGTATATTTTTTATTTTGTTCTTACATCCGGCAATATCAAACGTGGCTACGTTCATCTCCTCACAATAGCCTGCAAGGCACTATTGCGACACATTTTATTTTTGTAAGAAGGATCATCAGTAGGGTGTACCATTTTTGGGTCATTTTCAAAAAGTCAAGGTCCAGGAGTCTAATGTTGTGCCAAATGATGTCCTAAACACGAATTTAACAAGCATTTTCTAATTCAACAAATTTTGAATCCCCCCACCCCCCTTGAAATTTTGCCCATCCCCTTTTCCTAAAAACCCCATATATCTAAACAACTATCAACTTTATCGAAAACTGTTATAGAATAAAAATGATTTAGAATCAAACGTTCTATTAGAAAAGTTCATTAAGATAGAAATTTACGTAATTTTGAAAATTTTCATTTTCTTTCGTCCAAGAGCACCTTATTGTATTAATATAAAATAAGGTGCTTAAGTTACATTATTTATGAGTATATTGTGAGTATAATCCAAATTTAAAAATCCTTTTTTACATTGAATTTTAATAAACAAGCATTGTTTTTACTCTTATTGTTTCTTTTCAGACTGCTTTATTTGAAAAATAAATAAAAAATGAGTCAAACAGCTACAAAACAGCATGACTTTATTCTTGGTCGCTTGCAAGCTGATATTATGAGTTCATCTAAAATTGTTCTACCATCCAATAAAGATGTTCTAAGCCATTTTATTTATTTACGGAGAATGCAGTATAAGGGTCCAAAAGTTACAAAAGATTCTACTGTTAATGAAGTTCTACAGAAGCTACTAATAATATGGCAAAAAGCATGCATTCCTACTATAGATATTAGTAAAAACCCTAAAGGCAGGAAGATGCTGTTAAATCTAGAAGAAATGCATAATAATTTAATCAAGCACAAAAAAGAGCAAGCTTTGAAAATGAACTCTCTAATTTCATGAAAATTATGGATTCCCTTTTTGACATCTCTTCTCAAAATGCCGTTGAATTAATCCAAAAAGACCGCATGAGAACTGAGCCTCAGAAAGCATATGATATTTCATTCTTAGAAGATCAAAGAACAAAACGAGAAACATGTTTAGGTTAGCTAGATGCAGATTATGCATCAAAAGTACAGCGCAAGTACATTAGATTAGAGAAAGAGAAGAAACGCAAAGAGAAACATAAATCAGTGAAGCAAGTGAGTGCTACAGCCAGAACATCAGAGACCCTTCTTTCTAGCACGACCAGTTCTGAGACAGACAGCTATGAAGAGTTTCCGGCAGAACCTACAGCAGGACCTTCAAATGCTTCCAGCCCCAAAAATATTCTTGCCTCGCCATTGGTTTCCTCCACTGCAGACAGACTTAATCTCTCTATTGGACAACGGACTGTTTTTGCTGCTGCAGTAGCCATTAGGTGTGGCAAGGATATTGAAAAACTGTCTCTCTCCAGGACCACATCTGCAGGAGCCGCTCGAAAGACAAGAAAACGAAAATATGAAACTTGCATCAAGGATTTTACTCCTCCTGATCACTGCCTAGTACATTGGGATAGCAAGCTGCTTACTAAATCATGTTCAGAACAAGAAGACCGCCTTGCAATACTTGTTACTGGATACCCAAATGTAGAAAAACTTTTATCAGTTTCTATAATAGATGATTCCACTGGATTGTCTCAAGCCACTTCTGTATTTCAAAGTATTGAAAAATGGAACTTGAAGCAAAATGTCTTTGAAGTATCATTTGATACCACTGCATCCAATTCAGGATGGATGAAAGGTTCCTGTAAGTTACTTGAAGAACTTTTGCAAAAGAAATTGATTTGGTTAGCATGCCGCCATCATGTGGCTGAAAGAGTTTTGTGTGCTGTGTATGAAACCATTTTTGGCCCAAGTAAATCTCCTGAGTTTGAGTTATTCAAAGAATTTCGCGAGTCTAAATGGAAGAAAATTAATACGAAATCTACATACAATGTTCTTGATGTTAAATCAAGGTATCAAAGAGGCCTAAAGGAAGAATGTGTAGAATGTATGACCCAATGTTTAAGAAAATCTGACTGCTTTCCACGTGATGACTATAAGGAAGTTGCTGAAACAACTTTAATGCTTTTAGGAGAGGTTTCCAGAGAAAACAGTCATTGGCGGAAACCTGGTGCAATGCACCGTGCCAGGTGGATGGCAATGATTTTGTATACAAATAAAATGTATGCTTTTGCCCACCAAGCATCATATGATGAATCATTGATTAAGAAATTAAAGAGAATGTGTCTATTTAATGCATTAATTTATGGAAAATACTGGCTTTTATGTTCTAATTCACTAGATAGTCTAGCTAATGATCTGAAGTTTTATCATGATTTGGTGAATTACAAGAAGGAAGATAGGGAAGTTGCAAATGCTGCTTTGAAATCTTTTACCAATCATTACTGGTATTTGACGGAGGAAGTGGTCCCTTTGAGTTTCTTTGGATCGCTAAGTAATGATGAAAAGATAAGATCGCAAATCCTTAAACAAATATCCAGTTCCAGAAAATTATGTATGTGGGCAACCTGTTTTCCCCATTTTAAAGGAAGACACAAAGCTTCATGAGCTAGTAGGTCCAATTTCATGGCATTTATTTCAATGCTGTGGGTCAAAACCAGACTCATGGATAAAGAAACCAGCATCAACATGGGAAGAGGTCGATGACTACAACAAACTAAAAAACATTCTTTCATCTATTAGAGTAGTCAATGATACCGCTGAAAGAGGAATCAAGCTGGTTCAAGACTTTCATGGCAAATGTCAAAATGAAGAAGAATTTCAAGGTCTTTTGCAAATTGTGGAAGAGAATAGAAGACTAATTCCTGATCCTAGTAAAGAGACTCTTAAAAGAATGAAACTCAGTAAAGAATAGTTCATTAACAGATAGATTAGGTATTTTTATTTGCAGAGATTTTTAATTTAGAAGAGGCTGATTTTTTTTTGTTATTAAATATACCATAAATTGTCTTTTCTTATTTTTATGTTTAAAAAGCTCTTATATCAATGATTTCTAATTAGGAAACTTGTTTCTTTTTATTTTTTGAGGAAAGTGTTGAATAAAAAAAAAAAACGATGGGACCTCACAACTATAGATAAAGTGTTAATTTTTAGCTTTATTTTATATATATATAGTTTTGAGGTTGTCCTCACTTTGTATAGGCTAGTTATAATAAAAACTAATTATGATTTGCATTATAACTAGCAAATACAAAGCCCATCGCCGCGAAGCTGCATTGGGGTGATGCTTCAAAGGTGGCGGTAACACCTTATTTAAGAAGAAGGCACTGCAAGCAAAAAATTTTTTAATTTAAATTTTTAAAAAATAAATGAAAATTTTCAAAATTAAGTAAATTTCTATTTTGATGAACTTTACTAATAGAACTTTTGATTCTAAATCATTTTTATTCTATAACATTTTTCGATAAAGTTGATAGTGTTTGAGATATATGGGGTTTTTAGGAAAAGAGGATGCGCAAAATTTCAAGGGGGGGTGGGGGGATTCAAAATTTGTCGGATTAGAAAATGCCTGTAAAATTCGTGTTTAGGACATCATTTGGCACAACATTAGACTCCTGGACCTTGACTTTTGAAAATGACCCAAAAATGGTACACCCTAAATTATTCATCAGACATCCATTATAGACACTTGTGTTCTTCATATAAATTAATAAATTTACTTAGCTGCTCGTCGTTAAATCTCATTGTCATTGCTAATGTACAATCTACAGTTATATTTTCTAAAAAAAATTTCAACACTGATGACGCACGCGTGTCGCCGACCAGATATGAACTCGTACTGAGTCGAAACTCGCTCCAGAAATAAACATGCACGAACTTATTCGATTCGATCTGCGAGTTGAATCTTGAATGCTAGAAGTAAGCACACGGTGCTTATTGTCGTACGAGATCCCGTCATAATCACATCTCGAACGAGAAATAGTGCCGTGTACACCCACCTTTACAGATCTGCCGGGATCCTTCAAAAAATGTATTCTTCGTAAAGTTGCACTTTTTACCATTTGACCGACGCTTTTGGCAACGAAAGAACTGAGTATTTTTATCAAAGGAACACACTTTCCCACACTTAAGGCACTTTCTCATAAACAGTACCAGTTTGTGACTCTGCCTAAATTTAACACAATCCTCTGTAACTAGTTTAAGCTAGTTAAAACCCATATTAATTATTTAAAGTGCTCTAACATGTTTGTTTTTCATTTCTCCAAAAAAAGAAAGTTATTTTTGAAATCAGTGACCAAAACTACATTAGTATACCGATTTTCATTAAAACTCGCTGCTAGCCCCCAAACGGAAAAGACCCGAAGTAAGTATTAAGGCGAAACGCTGCAATGTATTTTCTACAAACAATTTGTATTGGATCACCTGAAGATCAGGGCCCCCAGCCTTCTTTAGTTAGCCTCATAAGGCTAACTAACGAAAATATCACTACCTAACCTAACCAATCGTTGGTCAACTGTATGTCCTTGACGATTGGTTAGGTTAGGTCGTGATATTTTCGTTAATTAGCCTTATAAAGCTAACTAAAGAAGGCTGGGGTACCTGATCTTCAGGTGATCCTTTGTATTTCTTTACAACATTAGAAAACGATTTAAATACTGTTCACTTAAAAGCTGATTTGAACCACATTATTATCATTATTATTAGTATTATTATTATTATTGTTACTATAATAATAATAGATATTATTATGTTACTATAATAATAATAGATATTTTTATACATTAATATTTCCTAGATAATAATTTTACATTAAATTTTTTTTTGAAACTTAGTTATTTTAAATTTTCATAAAGTTTTTAAACAATTGCTCATCGAGCTTCGGAAAACAGAAGAAAAATGCCAAAACCAGAAATTAATGTCATGTACAGTTGCCCGCATGTGTAATGTTCCTCACCTCGCAGGTGACTCCGGACATGTGGCAACGCCGCAGTGTTAGTCAAGGTAAATCCAGGGCAAAAACTCACTGACAAAAACTCACTGGACAAAAACTCACCACTTAAATGCAAAAGAGGACAAAAACTCACCAGACAAATGTTTTTGCGAAATACATACACTCTAGTCTAGATCTTAAGATTTTAGACTCAGTGTAGATAATTACTCTTCATCTTTTAAATTGTTCTGTTTTTAACCAAATCGGTATACTTATGTAGTTTTCGTCACTGATTTCAAAAATAGCTTTCTTTTTTGGGGGAAATGAAAAACAAACATGTTAGAGCACTTTAAATAATTAATATGTGTTTTTAACGAAAATATCATGACTTAACCTAACCAGTCGGCAAGGGCGTACAGTTAACCTAACTGGGCATTCAATTGACCTAACCTGGCATTCATTTGACCTAACCGGGCATTCAATTGACGTAACTTGGCATTAATTTATAACGAAAGATTGGTGGGTTGGTGAAAAATTAATATTGGTTGGTTGGTTAAAAACAACAATTTGAAAGATGAAGAGTAATTATCTACAATGAGTCTAAAATCTTGAGATCTTAAGAGCTTAAGCTCTAGGCTAGCGTGTATGTATTTTGCAAAAACATTTGTCTGGTGAGTTTTTGTCCTCTTTTGCATTTAAGTGGTGAGTTTTTGTCCAGTGAGTTTTTGTCCGTGCCCCGTCAAGGTACCCCAACTGGGGGAAGGTGGGATGGAGGGGGGACAACCGAGTCCAACAACTTATAACACAGACATATATATCTAAAGGCCAATTGACTGTGCAGTCATTGACATACAGGTAATTATAATGTAATGTCTGTGATCATAAAGATAAACAATTAACATGATCGTGAACAGCGTTGAACTCTATGTAGTTTACTAGTCTTATACAGTAATGAGGTTCCATTATGATTACTGCAAATCTATATGAACAGCTACTACAATAGAACTTTTTATATACTAGTGAATGCGAAATGTTCGCCTGCAGGAAATTTTCGCGTTTTTCGCGTAGGCTATAGTTTACGCGAAAATATTCAGCAGACGAAAATTTTACAATTTAAACTAATCTTTGAAAGAGAAAATAAAACTTAGATCATTAAAATACTTTATTTGAAAAGTAAATTCAATATATTGTAATAAAATATTGTAAAGTAAAAGCAGTAAAAACATTTTAAATTATACTGTATTATTATTGTATAACAAGAATGTTATTTTGTGTAGATTATCCCATGCAGAGACAATCCATTTAGCATGAATAGGTTTCAGTGTGGAGAGATTCAAATCTATCTTACCGAGAGATTCAGTTTCGTTGAGTGCTGTTGAAACTTTATCTGCATACCAAGAGGTAAACCTTGCATTGATATACGGCCTCAACCTCAACCAATCACAGTCCAGAATAAATGTCGTCATTCATGACGTCATTTTAATCTGTAAGATTATAACTCGCAACTGTTGACCGCGAAATTATGATGCCGCGAAATTAACCTGGTTTACAGTATTATAATTATAAACTCATACAATATTATACTAATGTTTGTGAAATGATGTTGATGGGCCAAACCGAGCTGTTGACATGGTTACTGGCATGATCTATGCTCATACCATATTTCTACACCGTATGACGAACACCGACTCTGAAAATGAATCCAGCTCAAGATAAAATTGCACAGCGAGGCCGGATAATTGGTATGCGGGAAGCAGGCCTCTCTGTAGCCGACATAGCCATGGAACTGGGAATCTCGAACCCTACTGTTCGACGCTGGGTGTAGAGGTGGCAGGAGACTGGGAATCTGCTATATCGTCTTAAGTGTGGGGCACCAAGAAAGACCACCCCAGAAGAAGACCGGAGAATAATCAACGAAGTGCAGAAAGATCCTATCAACAACACAGTCGCCATCCGGGAGACACTACATATGGGCGTGTCAGTGGACACCGTAAAGAGACGGTTGCATGAAGCAGGATATCGCCATTGTACTCCTGCCAGAAGAGAGAGGATCGAGGAATGACATCGTCAGGCCAAGCTTTCGTTTGCTCGCCAGCATTTAAATGATGATCTCGCATATTGGAGCAGAGTTATCTTCTCTGACGAGAAGACGTTTGCGTCTACAACTCACGGCCGTCTTCGGTGTTGGCGACAGGACAACACGAGATATGCCCGCCAAAATATTTACGAAGTGGCACGGAGTGGGCACGTGACGGAGAATGTGTGGGGATGGATGCACCTGCAAGGACTAGGAAAGGTGACTGAGATCCACGGGAGGTTTACGGTAGATCAATATATAGAGATCATGGAGGAGGTGATGCTGCCTTCTGTACGCGCGTATGCCTTGCCCTATCCTGAGCAGATTATCTTTATGTAGGTATGTTGTATATGTGTGTTATAGAATATTATACTATTACCAGAGTGAGATTTATGTATTACACACATTTGTATGTCAGGTTTCCACATTTACATGGGACGAATAATGGTCATAAAATTGTTCTTTAACTCTTTCAGTACTATGACAACACTTTCGGATTTTATTCTGGATAACTGCAGACTCTATTATTTGTATGACGGCGCACAATTACATTTAGCTGAGAGAAACCCCTAATACATAGAGGTTAAAACCTATCTCGAATGGTAGGTTACTGATAAAGCGTATGGATGAGATATAATTGTACTCGTACTTTTAATATTTAAAATGCATTTGCAGGACAACTCTCCCACATACCGCCAGGATTGTTAGAAGGTGGTTCGAGAAGCAGCGAAATCTAGAACTACTGGACTGGCCTAGTGAGGGGTGTGACCTCAACCCCATTGAGAACGTGTGGTGAACTCGTGGGAGCCTGGGCAGGAGCGGACCAGCCGCCAGTTGCTGGATCACACTATGGCTGAGTGGAAGATGTTCCGAAGGAACCCACACATTATACATAACCATGTTGCATCTATACCACACAGATTACAAGCTGTAATAGACAATAATAGGAGAGGGACCAAATACTAACTATGAACCGGGTATAGCTGTGCTATTTATGTTAATCTATGTAAAATTGTGAGCATTTTGTATGATAAACTATTTAGTAAAACATTCTCAACCATTGCATATTTGTTGTAATAAAGAATTGGTGTTTTATTTTATATATATATTATATATATATATATAATATATATATATATATATATATATATATATATTTCTTGTTAAGATCTAATAATATCTCCACATATCTAGAAAACATTAATGGGTTTATCTGTCCATCGTGATTAAATCATTATCTCTCCACATTGATAATACAAATACAATCTGGAAAACACTATTAATATAATAGGCATCAGCCATAAACTGGTGGTGATATCCTGCTTCATGCAACCGTTACCTTACGGTTTTTACTGACACGCTCATATGTAGTCTCACTGGACGACGACAGCAAGTAACCATGTCAACACCACGGTTTGACCCATCAACGTCATTTCACAAACATTAGTATAATATTGTGTGAATTTATAAGTATATATAAATATGTTTATGCTAGTATAACCATGGATTATTCTTATGTGATTTTGACAATCGGCTACTGTTATTCAGATCGAAACTGTTAACAAGTTCTTTGTGTAACAATCGACAAGCCATTTCCCACTAACTCTCTGCCCCTCTACCTCGCTCTCTCTCACACTGTCTCAATCTTTTTCTCGATCAATGTCAATACATATATATATATATATTCGTGTAGATTCGTAAGTTAGTAAAGGTTTAAAGCTGCACACGGACTCTACAAACAGCTTTATTAGTATTGTTACATAATGATTTAATATACGCGAGACTGGTGGGTGGGGAAGGGGAATGAGGGATTGTGGAGGATGGTTGTGTGATGTCTATTTTTGGTTCAAATTCACTAGTATATAAAAAGTTGTATTGTGGTATCTGGTCATATAGACTTGCAGCAATCAATGGAACCTTATTACTGTATAAGTCTAGTAAACATTGTGTTCATAAAGATAAACGATTAATATGATCGTGAACAGCTTTGAACTCCGACATTACATTATAATTAGGGGCCGTTCAAAAATTACATAATGCTATTTTCGCTAAACCTTGACACCCCAGATCCCCCAGGAACGTTCTGTAACGCTAGACGAGGCATCTCCTAAGATGTTATGTAACATTTCCCCACCCCACGCGTTACGGAACGTTACAGGGGGGGGGGGGGGGGGGTCAGGTTTTAGCAAAAACAGCGTTACGTAATTTTTGAACAGCGCCTTAACTGTATGTCAATGTTATAATGTTATAAGTTGTTGGACTCAGTTGTCCCCCCTCCATCCCACCTTCCCCCAGTTGGAGTACTTTGACTATCGCTGCGGCGTTACCACATGTACAGAGTCGCCTGTGAGGCGAGGAACATTACATATGCGGGCAACTGTAAACGAATTGGCATGTTTCCTAAACATATTTGAATGAAGCGAACATTTGTAACTTTAAAGAAAAGAAAAAATTTATATATCTCTTAAGTATTATAGAAATAGTATCTCTCAGTTGATTAAGTTTTATTGATGTTTATGTAAACGTATGTGAGGGTTTTCAGGGTTGTTTAACCTCCTTCGCAACATCAAAAGTCACTTGATGGAAGGAACCTACAGTTTTATACGTGGGATCTGAACCACGAGACGCCACATCATCTGGACGCGCAGAACGGTCACCTATCCAATTACTGTCCAGACCCAATGTCGCTTAACTTCGCCAAATGATGGGAAACGGTTGGAACAACTTACTTCCTAAAGCAGCTGTTATTTTAATCTAATAGAATTGTACTGAATAAAATTTCCATACCATCAACAAATGTATTCAGAAAATTAGAGAAAGCTGTAAAATCTCTTATTATTATTATTATTATTATTATTATTATTACGTTATGGAAAATTAAAAACAAAACAGTGGTAGTCCTAAAAAAAGAGCCATGTTGGTTTTTTAAATGCATCTCCTTCTTTCTTATCTTAAATGTTCATTTTATCTCGTGTCTCCATTTAATCGATTCTTTCAACACCGAGGGAGAAAAAATGGAAGCGTTTAATCTTCCTCTATACCTGCATCAACGTCAGTCGATTACACGCAGCATAAGCTATAAAATATGAAAAAATGAACCAGCCAAAACGTCAAATATATTAACTGACGCTCGTATAGATTCGACGTGCGTCCTGACTCACTTTCCTGCCCACCTCAAAAACCTCTTTGATTCCATTTGAGTTCGACATCGGAGGAATATAAAGTCCCCGTATAATAACATGATATATCGATGCGTCGCTATCGTTCGTTTGACGACACGACTTCTTCTTACCATTTCGGTTTATAAATCATAGAGTTAACAAGGAGAGATTTTAGGTTTAGGACGCTTTGGCAAAAGTTGCGGGAAATATTTTATGTGTGGCTTAGATTAATACCAAAACCTATTTGCATTCCTCGTAACTCATCCATATTTTGGTTTTATCGCTTTTACTTGTGATGGATACGGGATCTGGGGTGTGTTTTATTACAGATTTTTTCAATTTTAATGTTTGAACGGAATTATTTTGAAGCTTCGAATCGACATATGTTGCACGAAATGTTTTTTTTATCAATAATTTTTTATACAATCTTCGGGGTTCTTTATAACGCATAATTCTATTGCATTTTTGGTATGATCTTACTCAATGTCATTCTCATTTCATTCCATGACCGAGAATGAAAAATTTGCCATTGAGAATCTAAAAAGAGGCAATTTTCAAATCGATCCATTCCATTTCATGAACTTTTCTCATCCACGACGTCCCATTTTCGTTCAGGTCACGTTAGGTTACGTTAGGTTAAGTTAATTTTAGGTAAGATTAATTTCAGTTAGATTAAGAAATTTTATCCATTCTCATTTGACACCTTTACCAAGGATGCGAATGGGACTGACATTCTTTCCCAGATCAAGAAATTCTTTTCTCAAATTTGGAATTCTCACTTTGTGTACTCTCACTTGCGGTCCGCGAATAGGAACAGGAATGACATTGAGTGGGAAGCAATCGCACATACACACACACACACACACCAACACACACACACACACATATATATATATATATATATATATATATATATGAAGACGGAAACCACTCTTCAGAAAGACGTCAATTTTTATTTCTTAACACTAATACAGTTCAGCTCATCGCTAGCCCTTGTCAATTGGTAATGACCGCATAAACAGAGAACAGAGTTTACATACAGTACACCTGGGAGTTAATTATCACGGATTAGCTGATTGAACCTTCCCATCCTCTTCTCAGGGGATAGTTAAGTGACCCTCTCCGACCCAGCTTTGACCTGATGGATGTACATGTGTTACCTGGGGATTTTTGGAGGGTAATGTTACAAAATTCTTAATTTTATTACATATAATTTTGTTAAAAGAGAATTGACCGTCGGATAGATTAAAATTTTATATAAAGCCTATAAAGCCTATAAGACTAGATTCAACAATTCTACGCTTAACATAATTATTAGATTTGTAAACGGAGTTGTAATTGCTGAAATCTATTACATGGTTATAGACTATAGTCTCTAACCATGTAATAGATTTCAATAATTGTAACTCTATATATGATAAAAATAACGGACCCAAACCTGAGCCCTGTGGTACACCATGTTTGACAAGCGTTTTAGTTGAGCAGACCTTATTTACTAATACAAATAACTTTTAAACCAAGGAGAGTGTGAAGGGAACATTTTCAAAAGATTTGTAGTGATAAGTTTGAATGATAGAAGAAGTCGAAGTTGGTTGAAACCCAAACAAAATAGACTTGAAATGATCAGTATAACTGACATTGTTTCTGCCAAGAGGTTTGGAGCTGAAGGAAGGAACTTTCTCAGAGAAGAAATTTGAAGTTGGAGGTAGAAAGTGGAGAGTTTTAAGGGGTGCAGGAATTAATAAAACATTAATTGAAGATGGGGTTAAAGGGGATTACAGAACTTGGAGTGAATAGTGACCAGGTAAGGAGAAAGGGTAAATTTATACTCCACTATGTATAAGTGCAATTTGGTTTTACGAGAATACAGTTGAGACGTGACGTAACAATATTATATAAGTGAAATTACAATTAAAAGTTGTCACAGAGATTCAAATACTGTAAACTGGGAGGAGGCCAAAGGCCTCGATCAAGGCAAGTGCAAGGATTAATGGCCCACTCCTGACGGAGGAGGAGGATGAAAAATACCTCCTTAGCGATGTTGTTAATCGTAGGAATGGCTTCAATTTTTAACAATGAAATAAACGAAGTTATAATCAAAGGAGCTGAAATGGAGGGTTTTTCTCCCGCAGATGAGGAATTTTACAAACTATGAAACATTTATAGCTTTACAAGTTTTACAACTATGAATTTCTTTGATTTCTTGCTCTGCTAACGTTTTCGAATCTATCCTTAATCGGAAAATTCTTGAACATCACTTTTCTCACAATCTTCTTTCAGATCGTCAGTATGGGTTCCGCAAAGGACGCTCATCCAACTTTCTGGATTTCGGTGAAACTTTTGCTATTGCGTTAGACGTATCAAAAGCATTTGATAGAATCTGGCACAAATCTTCAACCTCCAAACCGCCCTCCTTCGGTGCCTATTCCTCGATCTGTGACTTCATCTCTGATTTTCTTTCTGGCCGATATATAGCTGCGGTTGTAGATGGCCACTGTTCTTCTCCACTATTAATAATGGTGTTCCTGAGGGTTCTGTCCTGTCACCCACTCTTTTCCTTTTATTTATTAATGATCTATTAAGTCGCACTTCCTCTCCTATCCACTCCTATGCCGATGATTCCACTCTTCACTTCTCTACCCGCTTCACAAAGCGTCTCTCTCAACAGTCACTCCATGCTTCGCGTAACGCGGCTGTGGCAAACCTGACCTCTGATCTTTCTGCTATCTCTGATTGAGGTAGAGAAAACCTCGTGCCTTTCAATGCCTCAAAAACTCAGTTCCTTCATCTGTCTACTCGTCACAATCTCCCACGCGAATATCCCCTTACCTTCAACAATACACAACTCAATCCTTTCTCTTCTCTTAACATTCTTGGCGTTTCCTTTTTTTGTTTTCTGTCCTGGAAAAATCACATATACTCTTTCTAAAATAGCTTCTAAGAGGTTAGATGTGCTGTACCGGCTCCGCAGTTTCTTCAACCGCACTCAGTTGCTGTTTCTCTACAGGGGTCTTGTTCGAACCTGTATGGAGTACGTTCCTCATGTATGTGGTTTATCGGATGGAGTCAAAGGCTTTTCGTCTCATCATTTCCCAGCCTCTTACTGGCTGTCTTCAATCCCTCTCTCTTTACTGCAATGTTCCCTCACTCTCTCTTTACTATCGCTATTATAACGGACACTGCTCTTCTGAACTCTCACTCTCTAAGGAGAGCACGCATACCAGACTTTCTAAACATTCTCATTCCCTTTCCTTCCAACTGTCTAACGCAAGGGTTAATCGGTATTTTCAATCTTTCATCTACTCAACCGGTCAACTCTGGAACAATCTTCCTCAATCCCTCTTTCCTCCTGTTCATGACCAATCTTTCAAACACAGATTGATTTGATTTTGGCTCTCTTCTTCTGTGGGGGATGGGCGTTTTCGCGGGTTTTCGCCCTTGGCCGGCCCCTCCTTCCTGCCTAAAAAAACACATCCATATCCATACATACAGACGCACTCACTTGCTCATTATACATTCGGAGAAATAAGATGGTAATGCCTTCATACATTTATTATACATAGCAAAGAACTGACATTAACAAGCAAATTTTATGCTTTATTGGCAAAATGGAGTTGTACGGTAAATCTTGATAGATAACACAGAGTAGCTTTAAAGATACAGAAACAAAGAGGGAGAAATACGTGGAGATTATATGTTTTAAGCTTCAAACATATGTTTAGAAATACATGTAGCATAGATATTCAGCTAAGACTACACATTCACATAACAACACATAATTACCTGTAGGTATTCAGCAAAGATTATATCTTCGTATTTATTTCAATATTAAACACTGAAATATAATTAAATATAACTTATATAATTAAATTAATATCAATATTATTAATACCGATATTAATTATTAACATTAATAAATAATTAATTATTAATATAATTAATATAAATATAATAAGACTATACATCATACATTAAATATTATTAATATTAATATTATCAATATCAGTATCAATTATTAACATCAAGAATTATTAATATAATTAAATATAAATAATAAGACTATACATCATATAATTAAGTATTATATGTCGAAATATTGCATACCTTGCTTGCTGAGTATCTTAACAACCTTCGATACGTTAACCTTGGGATCTTTTCCGTTTGACACACATGGTTCGATTTTATTTTAAATTTCTACACAGACGTAGTTTTGCATGCCGATTACGAAAATCAGAACCATTGTTTGGAGAAATTAATAATAAAAACGTTACAACCCTTTAAAGTATTTTATTAATATTAGTGACAAAAATCAACACAAATTAATATTTTCGATTAAATGTTGCGATGCACTGTAGCATTTTTTGGAACTGGTCGCAGTTTTCGTGTCTGCGTCGCCAAATAAACTCGCAGAGGTAGGAATCGATCATCGAACGATGAGTGCCGCAACGTCGTTTATTAGAGCGTTTAAGGCAGTTCCATGTGCTTTCAACTTGTTGCGTGTGGGTCCCGTCTCCTGAGTTGACGAACTCAACACTGTGGTTCACTGTTTGATGGTGAAACCTATAGCCTGGTATTTGTGGGATGTGGGAATAGGCTCGCCACAGGTCACTGTAGATTGTCGTTTCTGGCAGAATCGATGCCCGGATACACTCTTCAAGTGTCTCACGGTTGCGACATGGGACAGCATAGAGGAACACCTGCAGAGTCTCGCGACACACACCGCCGAAAACCCACTGCTCCGGTAGCACTCTTCCTCGATTGTACTTTCGTCTGGAGTATACTGTTTCGTCAATTTCTACAATTGTTCCAGGACCACCTATCTGCGCTGGGTTACGAAGTATATCCTCTGCACATACTTCTCTCATGTAGCTGTTATAATCAACAGCGGTGTTGTGGTTAATTTCCAACTCCTCCTCACAAAACCGGATAGTTGTTAGTTCCTTGACCCACGAATAAATGAATACAGCTACGGTTGAAAGCGGAAGAGTACCACATTCAAGCCATGTTCCTTTCCTCACTGACACAGATTCGTTGCAACCTTTCTTGCCGCAGCGCCACTGGGCGGTTCCACTGGAAACAGCGATATTCATTTCGTGTTTTCGCCGACATAGTTTCTTCTTTGGTATGATATTCTTCTCCTGAAAATAGCTCACTGCGTCCTCCTCGTTTTTAAGTTTGTTCTACAAACTTTTCAAATTGTCCACTCTATCGCTCATGATTGTTTGAATTAGTTCCTATGGAAAAGAGAAATAACATTACAACATTTACAATAACAACACAATACATAACAACATAACAAATTAGTGAACATTTAAATAGGGAAAAACCAATCTTTACTTAACCTAACCTAACCTAACCTAAAAATTCAATCTTTAAAGGGTTGTAACTTTTTTATTATTAATTTCTCCAAACAATGGTTCTGATTTTCGTAATCGGCATGCAAAACTACGTCTGTGTAGAAATTTAAAATAAAATCGAACCATGTGTGTCAAAAGGAAAAGACCCTAACCTTGCTTATATTTCGGTTTGTTTCACCGGTTATTATTATCTTTACTTAGCTATGTACAAATATGGAAATAAATATGAAAAGAAAAGTATGTGGCCACAAAGTCCCTTTGCGTAAAAAACAAGGGCTACATACAGATATGCTGTACTTTCACTGCAAAGGGACTTTGTGGACACTCTGTATTTTACTTTTGATTGTGATTGTATGAGGTTAAAAAGGATTATAACATGGTCCATGTTATAATGTTTTTTTTATAAAAATCTAAAATAGGAGTCGACGGAGACTTTTGGTGGAACGAACAACAAAGCATAACTTCCGATGAGGGGTTTACAGGGTGTGTCATAAGTATCTTTACCCAACTTTACCCTTACCCTATTCTACAGGGTGTCCCGTAAGTCTGGACCCATAGGGATTTATAATATATTTTTTTATTATGTTATTATTATTATTTTATTATTATTTTTTATTATGATTTTTATTTGTGGGGCCACTTGAAAGCCAAAGTGTACGAGGTCAAACTTCAGAACATTTTCCACCTTAAAGCACGCATTGTGGAGGCGTGTCAAGAAATTTCTGCGACTGTGATTCAGAAAGTGCTGTCGCAGTGGAGATTGCGTCTTCAACTATGTGTGCGACACAACGGCGGACACTTTGAACAGATTATGTAATAAATTTTTGGACTATTTTGTAATTTTATTATTTTTCCCTATGGGTCCAGACTTACGGGACACCCTGTAGTTGGAAAAGGTTCGGGGTGGGGGTGGGGGGGTAGAGGGATTTATGGGACACCCTGTACCGCTGTAAATTTACGTTTGCCTTTTAAGAATTAAACTTATTTACACATCGAATCGTTGCCAGCGTCGGAATATGGTTATAAATTACAGAAGTAAAAATAATAAAAGTTAAAATAAAGGATGTAAAATGATGTAAACTAACGTACGTAATAATTCACCCTGAATGAATGATGAATGAAATGGATACATGCACTAATTGTTCATGACGTTAATATGTATAATATATAATAGAGGGAAACAGTTAACGTCAATAAGTACGGCTGAGTCCATTAAGTAATAATTTTAACCACTTATGAACTTCGGAAGGTTGATGTTTTTAAATATTTTCTAAGAACTTTGATAATATTTAATAATTTAAAAATAGCAAATGTAAGAGCAGAAATTAACCCATTTCAGTGAATGAACAGAATGATTTTAGGAAAGAAGTTATAAACGCTAGACACTTAACCCATTAGTGCCCAGTGGTAGAATTTTCTACCGCCAAAATTGTTTGTCATTATTGCATTACTTTTTCTTGTATTCACGTGATCTTCGGTATGAGTCATTGATATGACGCAATCTTTTAGATTGCGTCATATCAATGACTAGTATGAAAATCACGTGAATACAAGAAACAAGTATATAATGGGTTAATGAACAAGTCACGAAACGTTAAAATAAACTTAATAAGGACGAGCGAGTGAAGTCAATACTTGATAAATAAGAGTGTTTGTGTGTACAGTATATATATATATATGTGTGTGTGTGTGTGCACACACACACTCTTATTTACAAAAGGGGAGTAGAACGTGATGGATAGAATTTCAAAGTACAGACAAGGGAGTCATTGTATTTCGAATTTATTGGAGAAGGGTAGGTATTCACTCTTCTGGGAGGAAGAGTGAACTTATGGTTCGCAAACGGATATACTGTAATATAAAATTTGGAATAGGGAAAATAAAAGTAAATTCTATCTTTACAATATATATATATATATTATATATATATATCTATATATATATATATATATATATATATATATTAGGCCGGGTCGAAATTTTTGATTTCTTAGGTACATAGTGTGAGATGGTTCAATCAATCATAGTAACACCCTGGTAAAATATTTTTGAATTCTGAGGACCCCTACCCCCCCCTACCGGTTTCAGTTCTTTTAGAAAATTCATAAAATTTGAGATAATTTGCGATTTACTTCGACATTCTTTTATTATTACAAAAATTCGATTATAAAAGTTTTTATTTATTTTTTAATGAAAAAAATGTAATACATAAATTTTTAGCTATTATTGGTAGAAATTTAAAAATTAAGAGACAGAAATTCAATAAAATTTTTTACCTAAAACTAATGGTTTTTTTTATTCCTTCCGTTGACCTTTCCACTCAAAAGTAGGCAGTTCTTTTCTAGACTCTAAAGTATTTAAAATAAATTTCTGCCGATTAATATAACCAATTCTTTCCTGGCTAGATTTAGTTACTAAGTTCACACCCCGTTCAACGCTTTGGCTGTGACATGGAAAATCTAGTATTTCTAGAGGTTTAGTTCTAATCTGAAGCAATTGCTCATTCTGAAGTTTTGGCTAAATTTTCGTAGGTATATCTATTTTGAAAATTTTCTATTAATTCTAAGTCTTCTTCATAATCTAAGTCCTCTCTGTCTTGAAAATCGACATTTTCATTTTCATTATCATCATCAATCACTTCTGATGATGCAAATAAATTCCCTTGCTTCTCTTAATTTTTCTTTTGATTTCTTTTCCCTTTCGTGTGCTTTTTGGATTTTGCCTAACTTTCTCAAATTACTTGTAGTAGTTTTTTATCAATTCTTTCTTTTTGACCAATAAAAACTTCCCATTCTATAATAGGTATTTTATGTTCACACCTACAAAGTTTTCTATCCCTTATGCCTTTATCATAACAGTGGCAGTGAGATATGTCAAACATCTCGTCATATTTCTTTAATTTTTCATAATATTTTTCATTTATTTTTATCATAGGGCATTTAGTTAACTTATCAGCATCTTCTATAAGTCTAGTGACTCTAACATAAATTCCCTTTGTATCAATTGTTGGGAAATAAAATTTTTGCCAAATTTCTTTTATATCTTGAACAACTACGTTATAGCAATCATTTTTACTTATTTTACCCTGTGCTTTAGATTCTTCCTCTCTAACAATAAAATGGAAGTACCTTACAACATCAGCTTTTGATGGCGTCATGGCAGATGAAAATTTTGCTGGATATCCGAAGGCTGCATTGTGGCTTCTTTTTAGTAGCCATAATTTAATTTAATAAGATTTTAACTATATTTTATTTATTACTGATATTTTAAAATTAAATAACGTATTTTAATACAAACTTTTAACATTCTAGGTACCTAAATAGGAATCTGGAAAGAAAAAAAAAAAAATAATGTAGTATTAGGTCTTATATCCGGTGCTATGAGTCAGCACCGGATTTAAGACCCTACCCCCTACCCCCCGACCGCAAAAAAAAGTTGGTGAATGGTCCTATTCTCATGTAATTCGTGCCGGGAACCCGATTTTGGCCATCCGAAAGCAAAAAAAAATAATATTTAGGGTCGATTTTTACAATTTTCGATTTTTGGCCTATTTCCCATACAAATTCATATGGAAAAAAGTGAGTATCGGTAGGGGGGTGTAGCGAAGGTCCCACAGCCTTGATTTTTGGTGTGAATACTACTATTACAAAATGATCAACCTCACAATATGTACCTAAGCAAAATCTTGACATTGACCCCTTTTCGACCCGGCCTAATATATATATATATATATATATATATATATGGGAATGAACTCAGAATGGTTCCCTGAGTTTTTTATGATACACACAGACCGTGCATGGAACAAGGAACTCTTCTGGGATAATTAAATCCACTATAGTCCGAATAAGTAATGGTAAATGACAAATACTATAGTTTTTCTTTTTCATGATGCTAGCCCGACGTGGGTAACGGGCCACTCGCAAAGAGGTCCCATAAATATAGCTTCACTCACCAACTATCTGCAAAGCAGACAGGATCCATGCACGGTCTGTGTGTATCATAAAAAACTCAGGGAACCATTCTGAGTTCATTCCCATCTTGAAACGGACATGTTATGTGCCTTGAAAAGTGGACGCTCAATTCTGCCAGTTGAGGTTTAAGTTTTGGTTTTTGGCTAAAATATAATAGTTACCCTTTTTCTTTGATATATTCAATCTGACGTGAAGACAGCGAGTCTTTTGCTTATATTGAGATTCTAAATGTAGCAGGGCTAGGCTGCTTTAAACCCTAGATCCATGTCCCAAAGCTGGATCCTGTCTGCTTTGCAGATAGTTGGTGAGGGAAGCTATATTTATGGGACCTCTTTGCGAGTGGCCCGTTGCCCACGTCGGGCTAGCATCATGAAAAAGAAAAACTATGGTATTTGTCATTTACCATTACTTATTCGGACTATAGTGGATTTAATTATCCCAGAAGAGTTCCTTGTTCCATGCACGGTCTGTGTGTATCACATATATATATATATATATATATATATATATATATATATATATATATATATATATATATATATATATATGTAGCGGTCAGTCAAAGAAATTCCTTTCCCCGCCGTTCTCAAATATCATGGAATCAAAACAAAGGCTATACACGTGAGCATGAAACTGGCCCACATAGGAAACACACATTCTGTGGTATTTCGCGAAGCGACCACCAGAAGACGTCACCAAGGACTATAAACTGCAGCTTCTTCCTCAAATCACTCTCACTCCTCGTTTGCCATTTTCTCGTCTTGGTCATCACGTCTCACTCTCAGCACCTTCGTCAGTAGCACCACTCGTCACGCCACCCGCTCTCCGGCCTTCGCCGGAGAGCGGCCCGCTGTTCCTTCAAGACTCCGGTCGAGCTTACACGAAGTTTATCATCAAGTAAGGCTCGCTACCAAACCTCACTCCGCTCGTTACTTTTTCCTCGTGAATCTCCTTTCTCCACGTAGCGCCATTTCGACCTCAGCCGGTCTCAGTCCCAAGTCACACTTCAACAATACAAGAACGAAGCAACACTTGAGGTGACTCTGCAATTCCATCCTGCAAGAAAGAATATCACTACTGTAGGCGTTCCGTTGGCCTCTTATCACAAGTCTCTACCGGCTGTCAACATTCATCCTCTCGCCGGCAAGGCCAACCTGACTACAGAAGTACCCTTCGAAGCCCAGGTCCGTAAAACTCCTGTAGCTTACAAGCTACAACTCCACTGTGCTCTCCACTCATCCTTCACCACACGTCGATCGGCGCCCGATCAACACGTATCTCAACAGGCCCTCTACAGTCTCCAAGGTCATCTACGGCCAAACGCAATAAGGTTAACCACAGTCTCCAAGGTCATCTACGGCCCAACGCAATATGGTCAACCTTCAAGTAGGTCTTCAGTCTCCAGAGTTATTCATCATTTCGGTAAGCCTACCTTTGCCTTCGTGTTAAGCAATTCCCGCGAAGCCTACACAGTGTGATCGCAGCGTCGCGATTAGGTTATACCCAAACATGTACGCAAGCGACCGGAAAACTAACTCTTTCATTAAGACCACACGTAGGCCTAGTCAAGTGTTGTACCAATACCGTAAATTTTTATCACCCTGTTATTGTGTTCATTCACTTATCTTGCATCTCAGTGTTTACGTGATCTTTTATGCATTTCATTCTTAAAAACCTAATCCTAATCCAACCGTACGTTTTCCTCATTTTTTATCTCATCACTCACTGGAAATTTGCAGTGTGTACACAAAGTCCTTTCCCGATTATAAACTTTAATTGCATGAAATCCAAAGAAGACACAGTAATGCTTTGTTTTGCATGTTGTTGCATAACACATCAAGTTTATTATGTTTCTCATTAAATGTTAACATGTGCACCGTCATTTACACGTAGCACATCTAAGCGAAATTCGAGTTCACGACATACTGTACGTTCGCGAGCATATCTCTCGTGACACTGTTGATAACATCGAAAATCCTTGCACAAAGAATGTTAATGTCAGCAACAGGAGTATGGTACACATAATCCTTTACATATCCGCACAGAAAGGAATCCAGGAGCGTGATATCGCGGAATCGTGGAGGCCATGGCACCGGCCCGTCGTGCCCAAGCCATCTTCCGGAAAAAGTGGTGTTCAAGAACTCACTCACTAACAAACCCCAGTGTGGAGGCTGTAAAATGATGGATGGTTGAAGGTCTTCCAACTGGGGGCTAATCACGGTAATCACGGACTTTGACTCCACAAACCAAACAACACATTTTGCTTTCTCCTGCGGAGTTCCCATTTTATTTTGGCTAATCACCAATGGCTCCCATTCAGGCACAACAGGATCTGCAAATAAGAAAAAACTTGATGTGTTATGTAACAACATGCAAAACAAAGCATTACTTTGGATTTCTTTGGATTTCATGTAATTAAAGTTTATAATCGAAAAGGACTTTGTGTACACCCTATATGTCAGTTTTCTCTGATTAGGTACAAGTACGAAGAAAACTTGCACATGCGCAATGAAGGCATGACTAAAAAACAAAAAAGAAATGCTCGGAAAAAGCATTATTTTAACCCCTTCAATACGGCGACATACGTGCGTATGTCCGATTAGCGCGCTCCAATATACAACGACATACGTGCATGTGTCTAAACTTAAATATTTATAACTAAAAGCAGAAATGTCGTATAATTTAGCTTTCTTCTTTAAGTTTTGGACATACGCACGTATGTCGTCGTATACTGGAGCGCGCTAATCGGACATACGCACGTATGTCGTCGTATATTGGAGCGCGCTAATCGGATATACGCACGTATTTTGCCATACTGAAGGGGTTAAGGCTCTGATCTATTTATCTATTTTTCCGAGTCTTAAATACCATAAACTCTAATGAATATATTTTATATAAGGAAATTAGATGCATATTGTATTCGTGGCATATGGCTGACTGATATGAAATATTAACATTTCATACAAACATTCATATCATGGCCCTTTAAATCAGCGGTTCTGAACCTTTTTTCTTCTTCTGTACCCCTCGAACTCTTTCAAGGGATTTTCTGGATTTTCGAGAGGCGTAGACGATTTTTTACTTTCTTTACGACCGTGTGACTTGTGGCCGTTTGTTAATCGTGTGTAAAATTAAAGGGGTTATATTTTCAGGACCCCGTTGCGTACCCTCTAAGATTCCCTCGCGTACCCCTGGTTGAGAACCACTGCTTTAAATAATCCGTCCATCGAGAATTGATATTAGTTTTATTTTTAAAAAAATGCGTTCTTATAATTATTTTCAGAGTATGAAATTTTTAAATACAAATAGAAATCTTTTTCCCTTAAAAGGTTGTTTAATAGAATTGTAAAGAAGAGCCAACCCATAAATACCCATTATGTTATTTTTCTACACTGTGTGATGTAATGGGAAAAGGGGGGC
The DNA here is from genome assembly GCA_023014485.1 of Bathynomus jamesi. Classification (NCBI taxonomy): domain Eukaryota; kingdom Metazoa; phylum Arthropoda; class Malacostraca; order Isopoda; family Cirolanidae; genus Bathynomus; species Bathynomus jamesi. The sequence goes on along the minus strand of JAJOZX010004592.1, from coordinate 127,320 downwards.
ACGGACAAAAACTCACTGGACAAAAACTCACTGGACAAAAACTCACCGGACAAAAACTCACCAGACAAAAACTCACCACTTAAATGCAAAAGAGGACAAAAACTCACCAGGCAAATGTTTTTGCGAAATAGTGTGATTTCGGTTGCGCATTTGCGTTTGCGCCAATTCTTGCGCAAACTTGCGCAAACGTGAAAAAAAACATTAAAAATAGTGAATTTAGCTCATAAACACGTGACTGCCAGACAGGTGGCGCCGCCAGACAGCAGTGGGCACTCAGTATACCAACAACGCTAGTGAAACACGTTTGTTTGATTAGTTGATTTTAATTTTATTTCAGAGTTCAAACTACTAACTACTCTAGTAACTTCTAGAAACTTCATAAGTCATAACTACTGTCTATAACTAGTGAACCATGGACAGCCTCAGACACCAGTCTCTGTCCAGCCCCACCTCTGCCCCCAGCCCGGCCGGCAGCGTGACCAGCCATGGCTCAGAGCCTCACCAGGAGGAAGAGGACCTCAACAACCCCTGGCCCCACCTGGACACCTTCTTTGGACCTTTGACCAGCAAGAAGAGGGTCATCTGTAAGAGGTGCAAGGCCAAGGTCAGCTTCAACACCATCAGCATGTACACCCTCAAGAGCCACTACCAGCATGTGAGTTTAAGTTTATTTATAAATTTAAAATTTTTAAAAAACTTGATAAGTAGTTAACTTTAGAAATTATTATTTATTAAAATATAATTAAATATTAAATAATAAATTATACTTTGTCTCAATTCAAACACTTCTGTTGTATATCACTGTCATTACAATATAATTTATAATTTTTTTTTCAAGGTTCACCCCAACCAGAGCAAAGACCTCGCTGCCATCACTGGTGGGTCCAAGCGCGGCCGGTCCCTCTCTGGCGACACCAAGGACTCTGGCTCCAAGAGAATGCGCCAAGCCAGCATAGAGTCCTCCTTTGCTGGATCTGCCGCCTTCAACAATAGCAAGGCCCAGGACCTTTTGCACAGGTAAATAAATAATAATTATAAATCTTAATTTTATACACTAATAATAGAATAATTTAAATAATTTATTAAATATATCAAATATTTATATGATATAAAAATAAAAATTCATTGTAAAGATAAGATAAAGACTTTCCTTACAATCATACCTAATCTTTTTTGTAACATGTTTTAAAATACATTTATTGAAAATGTTCAAAATGAATTTAGTTTTCAACTTCTCCACAGGTTCATGGTTGAAGAGATGTTGCCCGCCAAAACCACGGAGTCCCCATCTTTCACCAGGTTCCTCAAGTACCTGAACCCCAGCTTCAAGCTCCCCTCCAGGCGGACCTACATGAGGAACCTCAAGAAGAAGGCCGAGGCAGGGAAGACAGAGCTCACCTCCATCCTGGACGAGGTCAACTATGTGGCCACCACCGCTGACTGCTGGACAGCCCACAACTGCTCCTTCCTGGGCATAACTGCCCACTGGATAGAGTCCTCCAACCTCAAGAGGAAGAAGGCCGTCCTAACCTGCAGGGAGGTGCCTGTGGCGCACACCTATGACGTCCTTGGCAACACCATGCAGGACGTCCACCAGAAGTTTGATATTGAGGCCAAGGTGAGCAAAAACCAAAGCATGAAAGCAAGTACTTAACCATAACATCTTTTACATGTTTTACAACAGTCAACAAATAACACTGGCCAACAAAATGAAACTTTTTTTCTCATCACAAACATGATCACACTTTTCTTAATGCATGTTTCACGCTGATTCCGAATCTGGTTTTATTTCTTTTCTAGCATGTATAGTTATATAGATACACTGGTTTTGATATTTTTAAGTTTTTGATATTGCTATAAGAAAATTTATGGATGTATAGATCACACTTAGGAATGCTAAACAACAAATACATCATATACCTTATTCAATGTACTTATAAATAAAGAATGTATACATTATTTTATTAAAAGCGCTGTGAGTGTGATTTCCTTTTGTAAATTTGGCCTGGATTGTCACGATACAGCATCCAACAATGGTCCGCCATCATGCTTTCATTCCAATATCCTTGGTAGCGCTTCTCCATCATCTGAATATCTTGATGGAAGCGCTCTCCTTGCTCGTCACTCACTGCACCAAGGTTTTCAGGAAAGAAATCTAAGTGGGAATGCAGGAAGTGAATTTTTAACGACAGTCGACACTCCATTTCTTTGAAGGCATCAAGGAGGTTCTTGACTCCATCCTTATACGCAGGTGACTTGTTGCTTCCAAGAAAGTTTTCACATATCCATTTGAACGCCAGCCAAGCCTTCAATTCCAGCGGACTTAGGACTTTTTCAAATTCAGTGTCATTCAAAACCTCCCTTATTTGTGGCCCAACAAAAATTCCTTCCTTCAATTTTGCTGCAGTAACCTTCGGAAATTTCCTTGAAAGGTATTGGAACCCTTCAGAATTGACTTTACCCATTGCTTTAACAAAATTCTTCATTAAACCAAGTTTAATGTGAAGAGGTGGCAGATAGATCTTTTGGGGATCCACTAAAGGGACAGACTGGACATTGCTTATCCCTGGGACATATGTATACCTAAGTGGCCAGTCACTTTTGGTGTAATGTTCTATAGTGGCGCGACTGTCCCATAGGCAAAGGAAACAACAAAATTTTGTGAATCCTGACTGCATACCCATAAGCATTCCTATAACTTTTAGATCTCCACAAACATTCCATTGATGACTGTCGTATTTGATTGCCTTAAGTAGTATATCCATATTGTCATATGTCTCTTTTAGATGGACGGAATGGGCAATGGGGATGGATGGCATTATATTACCATTATGCAAAAGAACTGCTTTCAGGCTTCTCTGCGACGAATCAATAAAGAGGCGCCACTCAGATGCCACATACGTCTGAAATATGGCTGTAAATAGTCCATTGATGTCATGGCAATAACAGAGAGGACCGTCTACTGAAAAGAATGCTGTTAATTCAAAATTCCGCTTTCGGTAGTAACTAATACGAACATTGTTCTCAAGTAAATTGTTCTCCTTTAGTCTTGAGGCGAGAAGCTCTGATTTCTCTTTAGACAGCGATAAGTCTCTAACAAGATCATTCAACTGTCCTTGGGCTAACTTTTTAGGCTCTAAATGTCTACCTTCAAAAGTGTACTCTGGTTCTGTAGATGGTCCGGAAACGCCAGTTGCACCTTCATCACTTTCCATGTCATCTATGATAGAATCTAGCCTATCACTTGGGGGAATTGGAATGGGCAATGTTTCATCATGTTTTACTGGTCTACGTGCTGAATCCAAGTTTGGATATACAATCTGGTGTTTGTTCTTGGCAGAAAACCCCATTAAGTTCACACTACAAAAATAACAGTCTTCATGATGATCTCTCGGCTCCCTCCATATCATGGGTATGGCAAATGGCATTGAAGCTTTCTTTTTGTTAAGCCAATCACGTAATCCATTTGAACAGCCAGAACAGATTGATGTGGCGTCCATGGTTTATCTTGGTCACCTAGATGGCAACCAAAGTATAGCTTTTATATTTTCTTAATGTCGGTTGTAATACTTCGTCGCTGTGTTTTAGTTGTGAACTGGCCGCATACGAAACAGAACTTGTCGGGGTCATTCTTACATTGTCGAGGCATGTTGACTGACCTGAGCAAACTATAAATTCAAAAAAAATGTCCACCAACTTGACACAACAAGTTCTTGGACTGGACTGATCTTTTGACACACAAAGCACGGCGTTGTTGCCTGAATCACAATGCTGCTAGACGTAAAAGCTCACACCTGAAATACATAAGATGTATAATTAAGATAATTGAAATAAATAAGATGAATAAACTAAAAAAACAATAAAATAAACACAATCAAATGCTGAAATATTAGTATTTTGCCTATTTAAAATGGTTAAATCTGTGTAGTTATATATATGCCTTCATCTTGAAAACTATACGTGCTAGAAAAAATCTGAATGCAGTTTTGGAATCAGCGTGAAACATGCTATCCAGCCACCACAAATTTTACTCTGATGAAAAATCTTTGTTGACCACTATAATTAGACATACAAATATTTAAACATTTTAATTTTTAAGACTGAAGCGATGTTATCATATGGCAAATTTATTAATTTAAATATCAAATAAATTAATTTATTATTCAATTATTAAATATGTACAAATAACAATTTGAACTGATTGTACAGGTCATCAGTACAACCACAGACAACGGAGCCAACTTCGTGAAGGCCTTCAAGATGTTTGGCGAGTCCGACTCTACCGAGGATCCCGCCCAGGAGGACTCTGACCAGGACTCCGTCGAGGAAGACGACACAGAGGAAAGGGAGGAGGTTCAGCCTGTTGACCTGGCCCAACTCATCGAGGAGGAGCACGGGGACACCTGCAACCTGCCTAAACACCGCAGATGTGCTGCCCACACACTCAACTTGTTGGCGATAGTTGATGTGGAGAAAGTCCCTAGTTGGTCAACGGGTAACCGTCCCTGCTTCACCAAGGTCATTAATAAATAATAATTCTTAAATATTATTAAATAAAGCACTTGTTTAATCATTTAAGACTTGTCAGTACTCAATAATATATTTTTATTATTTTATAAACATTTTGTTTTTGAATAATATTAATTTTTTATCTATATTCATGTAGGTGAAAGCCAAGGCCCAAGCTCTGTGGAACAAACAGAACAGAAAGCCAACCATCGCGGCCACCATCAAGAGGGAGGTGGGCAGGAAGCTGAAGACCCCTAACATCACCCGGTGGAACTCCCTCTATGACTCCATGTAGGTCCTGAACGAGGTGCTCAACACCAAGATGGCCCAGATCAACATTATCTGCATGGACAACAACATGGCCAGCTTCAACCAGACGGACAAGGATGTCATGACAGAGTACCTCACTGCCATGAAGCCCGTGGTGACCAGCCTGGACAAACTGCAGTCTGAGAAGGAGGCCTACATGGGGGTCCTGCTTCCCACCCTCTATGTCCTCAGGTGACAACCTTGACTTATTTTTAAGTACTAAAAACGTTGTTGTTTAATTTATAACAAAATAATAGATTTCATATTCATTAAATTAAACTCTGGCAAGTTTATTGGTTTAGTTGTCCTGTCCACATAAATAATTCTATTAAATTAGGAACAAGCTGGAGGCCATGAGGAGCAAAAACTTCAAGTACGCCCAGCCGCTGGTGGACTACCTCCTGGAGAACCCTGTCAGTGAAGAGAAGAAATCTAAGGGTTTCAAGGCCAGGTTCTCCGCCCTCTTCAATGAGATGAACCTGCTGATGGCTACCGCGATCCACCCCCACTTCAAGTTACTTGTGGTCCGCCACCTCAACCCTAACAAGTTTGATATGGTGAGGTCTAAGCTGCTGGATGAGGTCAAGGAGCAGGCCGCCATAGAGACCACAGGCAGCAATGGTGAAGAGGAGGATGAGGAGGATGACTTTTTCAAGGTGATAGATTTAGAATATGTAGATTATAAATTATTAAATATTTAATTTCAAATAATTATTATTTTTTAAAAAATTTACTGTATAACTCTGTAGGTTTGGATTGTCATGTCCACATGAGAGAAATATGAAATATAAAATAAATATTAATTAAAATATTTCACTTATCTAAGAAACTTAGAAAGTAATTCAACTTTTAAGTAAATTAGTAATTTTTGTGTTGTTTCTAGGAGTTGAGGACCCCAATGGAGAGCGCCACCCGCAACCGCCTCTCCACCAAGGTGGGGAAGGAGCTACATGCTTGGTGCTCTGAAAAGGAGAAGACCAGCAAGGAGCTGGAGCAGGGGATGTTCCCCGCCCTGTACCGCGCCGCCTGGGTTGAGGTCTTTCTGAAGTACAACACGGCCATCCCCAGCTCTGCAGCTGTGGAGAGGGTGTTCTCCCAGGGGTCTGACAACATGAAGCCCAAGAGGTCCAGCCTGACCTCTGAGAACTTTGAGAGGTTTGTGTTCCTGAAGGGCAACATGGACCTGCTCACGATGGAGTTGGAGGAGGACTCTGAGGAGCTTTGAAGTGTTTTTTTTTAGTAATATTGTAATTTCTTTTTTTTTTATTATTTATTTAACATTGTAATTTTGTATCTATTCTTTATTGATATATCTATGGATCGTGTGTCTGTTAATAAAGTCTTTTGATTTGATTTGATTTGATTTACTATAAATTTAATTTTATACAGGGTGTCCCAAAAAAAACCGCACCTATATTTTTTTTTGAAAACCCTGTATATATAAAGAGTTTGCGTTTGCGTTTGCGCAAGCGCAAGTTTCGAGAAGTTTGCGCATTTGCGCTTGCGCAAGGTATGGGTTTGGGTTTGCGCATTTGCGCTTGCGCAACTGAATTTTCGTTTGCGCTGCCCAACACTGCGAAATACATACACTTTAGTCTAGATCTTAAGATCTTAAGATCTCAAGATTTTAGACTAATTGTAGATAATTACTCTTCATCTTTCAAACTGTTCTGTTTTTAACCAACCAACCAATATTAATTTTTCACCAACCCACCAGTCTTTCGTTACAACGTATCCCGTTTTCTATGCCAGTTGTTTTCTCAACTCCGACGTTGAAGGTCAGTTTATATCCCATTTTGGTTTTGCTATTTTTCAATGTTTTATTTTTGTTCAGGTTAAATGCACGCCCTTGACGATTAGTTAAGTCGTGATATTTTCGTTAGTTAGCCTTATAAGGCTAACTAAAGAAGACTGGGGGCCCTGATCTTCAGGTGATCCGAATTTTTATATAAATTTTGTAATGTTCCGAGGTACCAAAAGTGTTACCTCACAGAAAAATTACCCCACTACAACTGTGAATTATTACACACTCGACCTCACTTATGCCCACTTAATTACACACACACACATAATATATATATATATATATATATATATGTATATGTATATATATAGTGAGAAATAAGAGCACGAGGAGATGGTATATGTTTAATAACAGACGTTTCGGAAAAGTTCAATTATCTACAATGAGTCTAAAATCTTAAGAGTGTATGTTAAGATCTAGAACATTTGTCTAGTGAGTTTTTGTCCTCTTTTGCATTTAAGTGGTGAGTTTTTTTGTCCTGGATTCGGGAAAAGGACACGGTACATTTCCTGGAAACTCGCTGTCGTCGATTCCAATCTGGTGAGTGAAAATGATTATATATTTGTTTCTTTACATTATAATGTACATAATTGATTATATAGTAGATAAGTTAGAATTAAATAAAGAAATACTGATATAAAAATAAAATTTCAGGAAATTTATTTACAAGCCTCATGTGGTATGTTGGGACTAAATCTAAAATAAGCTTAATTTGTTTATGCTTCATAAAGCGGCTGTGGCTGACGGAAGGGTTTTCTACGAAGTGCACTTACAATAATTTCTCTCTATAATACCTCACCAAATGTATTCGACTGATTGATAGTTGTTGCGTCGGAAGACACCATTTCATTTGGAAATCATTTGCAGTCTGGATTAGATATGTCATTCGTTAGAGTAATATTAACTCGTATAGCTATCACAACTTGAGTATCGTGCCACCACCAAGTGCTATGCAATAAATAGCTAACAAATCTACTACAGAGGTAATGTCAGAAAATGTGTTTGTGAGTGGTACGCAATGGTTTCGCGAGCCAAGTGAGTTCAAAAATGGTTTCTTCTGAACTTATTCATAATGACCGGCGCCAATCTTTCCCTTGGATTCAACATTCAACTTGGTTGCATATTTTGTTCCCAAGGTTGATCAAAAACAGTGACGATTTGACACAGGTGGAAAAGTAAAGACAGAGCAAATAATGATCCAACTATAATATTTTGGATCGCATCATCAACGAAAACGAGACTCGAGTATACGACCTTCAGCCAAAGGCCAAGAGTTCTTTATGGAAATCACTTTCATCACCACGGCAGCAGAAAGGTCGAACTGACACTCTATCTGAAGACAATCCTCATCTTATTCTTTGATGCGAGGAGCATTATTTACCATGTGCTTGTTGCCTATAGGAACAAAAGCTCAATACACTCCATTCTCTCCAAGGACGTTGTAACACTTCCCATGAATACTGTTTAAAGAAAACAATAGGATTTGTTCAGAGATCAAAAGTGGTACATCCACATCCTCCTTCCTCCTGATGTTACTCCATGACGTTTGCGCTGGTAACATTAACACCAATTAAGAAAAGCCTTCTGAAAGATAGAACAATTCTTTCGCCGTTTACTGCTCCAAATTGTCTCTTGCTTGATCTTTTCCACTATCAACCTATTCTGAATTAATTGCATTAAGTAATTTTCCGACTTTTAACTCTACCCATTCTGTTTCTTGCATTAAATTCGCAGAGAATTTGAAATTAAAAATTAAAGTTGTTTTGGAGCAAGATGAAAATGAAAAAATACAAATTAAAAGCATGTCTGGAAGCCCCGGTGAAAACTGTTTCAGAATAAAGGAATTAAAATTCACTCAGGGAGTCAGGGAGATAATTCATTCAAGAAGTGCGATAACAGTAGCATTTTATTAACTTAGATAAATTAGGTCGAACCGAAAGAAGGTTGAATGCAACTTAGTTCTATCCGACTTAATTCCAGTTCGCGTTCTTCCAGTGTAGTTAAATTCGACCTCATTCAGATTCGATTTTATTCCAGTCTGGCCAAATTCACGATCTTGTTTCCAGTCTTATTCCAGTTCGACTTGTTTCCAGCGTTATTCCAGTTCTTGTTTCCAGTGTTATTCCAGTTCGAATTGTTTCCAGTGAGGTTGAGCTGATTCCAGTCTGATCAGCTGGATTTAATTCCATTTCGACCTTCTTCCTAACCTAACCTGACTTAACTTATCTAATCAAGTTGACGTAAAGTAACTCAATCTAATTTGGTCTGGCCTAACCAGATCTAATAGTAACTTAACCAAGCGCTAAGGAGCGGTGCGATCTAAATCCAGTGTGAACTTATTCAACTTAAATTCCAGCACGTTCATTTTAATCCCAGTCTGGCCGACTTGACTTGGTTCCTATCCAATTTTCTTTCATTTAACCTAATTCCATTCAATGTGAGGAGAGTTTTTTCTTTACATCAGTTTTCCTTCTAGGAAGAATTAAACAATTACAATGTTGGTGATGCTGACTTTAAAACTTATTCATGTGGGACTATAGAAAAGCATCTTTCCTTATTTATTTACGTTCTTTCCCGGGGTGACCCCTGGGTTCGGTAACTGGTGGGTGACCCTTCCATTGAGCCGTCCGTGGGTGTGTTGTTAATGATATTAATAATTATTCATTGCACCGATGGTAGCACGGACACGAAACTGTTTTTCAAGCCACTTTTACTCACTCCAACCTCAGGTAAGTGACACTGGTTACCGGACCAAGTTAAAAATATACCTTCAACTGTTTTTTATGAAACACAACAAAGTTTTAATAGTTAATCTTATGCTCGTTCACAGAATAAATTAAATTACACTTACGTTATACAATTAATAAAGAGGGATAGGCCATGATCGGAAATCAAATAGGTCTAAGGAAACGGGAATATGGCCTAGCACGAGATAAGGAGTAAGGCCTAGGGCTTGAAATGAAAAGTGAAATAAAAAGGTTTATTGGCAGACTATAGTCCATATGACAAATATTATTAATACAATAACAGTTCATATACTAAGGATAGAAATATATACAGTTGATTAGAAATAATACAGTGATGTCAAAGTTAAGTGCAGCAACAGACAGATATTTTCGTACCAAGAATTCCATAGCTTAGACTTTAGAGGATAAACGGCAGGACTCGGGGATAGCTTGGATAATCGGATTGGTTGATTTTTTTAATTCTTTGCATCAGACTGTATTGAGCACGTCTTGTTATCTGCGGGAAGCTCGGGACACTGCGGGTAGCAAACATTTGCGAAGCTGAGCATCTCGCGGGTAATTTATGTAAGAGTCTAAAATATCTGTTGTACAGCAAATTTAGGGTTCTACCAGAATCTTTTTTATAATTCACCCAGAGTTGCTGTCCGTAAATATTACTGCAGAAAGTACGAAAGAGTGTCTTTAGCTGCACTTGTACAGAACCGAAAGTTCCTTATAGTCATATTCGCTTTAGCACACAGGCTTCGAGATTTTCTTATATCCGAGTCATCAGTCAAGGAGCTGGTAATAGTTTGACCCAAATACTTAAACTCTTGTACTTCCTCAATTACTTCACCTTTCATTTTAAACCTAATATCAGCTGGCTGATTGCAGCCTTTAGGATGAAATTGCATAATCTTAGTTTTTGTAACATTAAAAAGAATATCATGTTTCTGCAAATACACTTCTACAGATCTACAGAAGCTAAGGCTAACAAAGACCCTAAGATCCACTCTAAGATTAGCCCGAGAGAAAGGAAGAGTAGGGGGTTAAGAGAAGAAAATCAGGGGTTGAGTAAGCAGCAACAGCTATCACTCATGGGTTAACATTCATTCAGAAAAAGAGAAAAAAGACTCACCATCATCATCCGCCGGCCACTGCCGACAAGTCAGAAAAATAGTCGGAGAGAATAGGAAAGGGGTGAAAGATGAAAGGAAGTAAAATAACAACACTTACAAACCATGCAAACACAGCCTTAACTCAGTCATACCATGCAAACTACAGTACAGACATGCAAGTAAAGAGAGTTACAGGCATGCAAGTAAGGAGAGGATAAGAAAACAAAAAAAGTAGGTAAAGTTAAACAAAACGTGGTTAGTTTAATCTACGAGCTACATCTACGTTCATGTTAGTCTAATTTTTTTTTTTTTTTATTGCTGGCATCACACGCTGGTATGTCACAAGCTGGCATTAATCGTCAACAGACTCATCCTCGACCACCACCCCTAGAGCTCCTGTTACTAATTGTTTTTTTATTTTAAACAACGTTAATATTTTTAAAATGCCTATCTAAATGGTTCTTAAACATATTAACGCTGGTAGTGAACGACTGACGCGGGAAGATTATTCCATTTATCAATTACTTTAAACGTAAAGAAGTTTTTAGCGATATTAGTAATGAAACGTCTGCCACGCAACTTAAATCTGTTATTACGAGTATTGCTATTATCGAAAGTGAACAGTTTGTCAAAATTTACGTTATCAATGTTATTAACGATTTTGAAAACTTCAATAAGCTCCCCTCTTAATCTCCTAGTTTCGAGTGAATGCAAGTCTAACTCTTTTATCCTATCTTCATAAGGCTTGTTGCGCAATGACGGAATTAGTTTCGTGGCACGACGCTGAACCCTTTCTAACCTATCAATATCCTCGCGCAAATACGGGCACCAAAACTGAACGACATATTCTGAATGAGGCCTGACTAGGGACTTGTAAAGGGGCAATATAATATCCGTCGATTTAAATTCGAAATTACGCGCTATGAAGCCTTACATCCTATTAACTTTTGCGCAAGACTCCAGGCACTGGTTCCTAACTTTTAAATCCTTAGATACGCTTACGCCTAAATCTACTTCCTCGTCAACGCTCGCTAACTCTCTATCATACATCGTGTACATGTAATTATTGTAACGAGAACCTACATGCAAACTTTACATTTGTCTACGTTAAATTGCATCTCCCACTTAACCGTCAACTCCATAATCCTATTTACATCGTCTTGGAGCCTATTTCTATCGTCCTCGTTAAAAACCTTACGCCTATTTTAGTATTGTCCGCGAATTTTGACACGTTACTAGTCAATCCTACATCTATGTCGTTAATGTAAATTACGAATAGCAATGGGCCTAACACAACCATGTGGAACACCGCTACCTACATCCAACCACCCCGATTCATTACCATTAACAACGACCCTCTGTCTCCTGGCACGAAGCCATTCCTCTAACCAGTTAGCTACCTGACCGCGTATACCGTGCGCTTTAACCTTCGCAATTAATCTTCTATGCGGAACTTATTAACACCATATCATCGGCATAAACTAAGTTGTTGTGGTTGTTGGTTAGCCGATCAGCCCACCCTGATCGAGGAAGCCGGCGGCACGCAGGTAACCGATCGCCCTCTCCGGAGTGGACCAGAGGTTCAGCGCACTAGTGATGTTGTGTTGTGTTCTATGTTGTGCTTGAGCGGTACAGTCTGTCATAATGTGTTCAATTGTTTGTGGTGTGCCCTGGCACAGGTGGCAGGTGTCGTCTGTAGAGTTGTCTAGTCTGTGTTTATATGTCTTTAGGTTGGGGTGATGTCCACATCGGAATCGTGCTAAGTTAACTCGAGCCGATCTGCTCAGGCTGATCTCTGACCTGTCAATGAGTGGCGGCTTCGCACCTAGGATCCCATTCGGACCGAGTCGTGTCAGTGCTTTGTGGGTTAGGAGTGTATGTGTGTGTTTTCTGTATTGTGTGATGTCTGTGTGGCGTGATATGGAATGGAGTATTTGGTTATAATGTCTCTCTGGTGTTACCTTAATGGTGCGAGGTGTCGGTGCATGATTGTACATGTAGTGGCAAGGGTGTTGTGGGTTAGTTGTCGCTGCTGCCATGAACTGTGTTCCCCTCATGTTTAAATGTTCCCTAATTTTAAGTATTTTTGTTTCTGTGTGCAGGTGTTCTATTGGTGTTGTTTGAGTACATCCTGTAATGATACGAAGTGCGTTGTTTTGTATTGTCTGTAATGTGTTTATGTGTGTGTTTGAAATAATGGGTGCCCACCGCATAGTCCATAACAGCGAATATATTGTTTGTATATGAGTGATGATGTTTCCTGCTGGTGTTCAAAGTTTGTGCCTGTTAGTACCCAAAGCGTGTTAAGTCTTGACGGACATTTGTTTTTAATGTCCTGAATGTGGTTTGTTTGCAAAAGATAATGATGTCTTGTATGTAACCCCAAGTATTTTGGTCCTGTGAGTGTGTGGAATGTTGGTGTTGTTTAATGTAATCTGAAGTTATCTGGTGTTCTTTTGTGTTGCTTGTTAGCAAGGTGATGGTTGATTTTGTGGTCGCTACTTTGAGTCTATTGTGTGTAAGCCAGTCTTGTATACTGTTTATGTATGTTTGTAGGTTATTTGTAGCGGTGTCGATGTTGTGGGTGGATGTTAGTGATGTCATCTGCATATGATGATAAGGTAAGCTTGTTATCTATGGGTGTTGGAATGTCATGCATACATAAGTTGAAAGTGTTGGTGAGAGAACAGAGCCTTGAGGGACCCCGTTCGGAAAAAGCTTGTTTTTGGATGACTTGCCATTAAATGTGACATGTAAGTATCTTCCTGAAAGATAGTTGCTCAGCCACCTTTTGGTGTTATTGTGCATGTTTGTGTTGAGTATTTTGTTTACGAGAGGGAAGCTTGGGATAGCATCAAATGCTTTACTAGTGTCTATTGTTGCTAATAGTGTACGTTGAGCTGGTCGTCTGGAGTTGATGCCATCCATGATGTGTTGCGTGAATTAGTGAGTAATGTCGTGGTTGAGTGGTGAAGTCTGAATCCATGTTGAGTAGGCGATAGTGGTATGGGTGGGTTGGTGATTTGTAAGATTAGTCTTTCTGTTACTTTGGAAGGTGTGCATAGTAAAGTAATGGGTCTATAGGAAGCTGGTTGTTGGATTTTTGTTTGGCTTGAGTAGTGCAATAATTTTGGAGCTATTGAAGAATAGGGACCCCAGCCTCCTTTAGTTAGCCTTATAAGCCTAACTAAAGAAGGCTGGGGTCCCTATTCTTCAATAGCTCCATAATTTTACCTTGTTTCCATATGTCAGGAATAATATAGTGTTGGTATGAATATGTGCTGATGTTTGTGAGAACTAGTATTCCCTGTGTGCCCAAGTGTTTAAGGTGTATGTTAAATATGTTGTCTGGTCCAGTAGCCTTCGAATTCTTAATGTTTTTGATGATCTCGGTGGTCTGGTCTGTATTGAAGGGTGTAATGGTCGTGTCGAGTCTGTAGGTTTTCTTGTGTCTGGCTGTTTGTCTGTCTGCGTGTTTCTGGTTGTCTCTGTTCAAGTGACTTATCTTTGCGTAGTAATTAACTAGAATGTTAGCTTGTTGTGTATATGTTGGGATATTATTTTGGCTGCGACAAATAGCCGCGTGTGAGGTGTGAATGCCGCTATTAGAGTGGGTAATGCTGTTTATAGTCTTGTATAGCTTGGATGTATCTGTGGAGTGGTTCAGTGTTGTTACGAATTCCCTAAATGTTTGTTTGCTTTTCTTTAAGTGTGTTGTTTATTTCTGTGTTGAGCTGTTGTATCTGCTGTTTTATGGCTTCTGTGCTTGGTGTTTGTGTGTTATGTTTGAGGTTGTTACGTTGCCTTATGAGGTGGGCTATTTCTCTCGTGTAATTTGGGTTGAATTTCCTAATGGTGCCCTTGGGTATGTATTTGTTTGCATTATTGATGATCTGATTAAATGTCTTGAGTGTTGTATTGATGTTTATGATGGTTTTGCTGTTTAATGTGGTGAATTGTTCCTCAGTCTGTATTTTGAACTGTTCCCAATCAGCTTTCTTGTAATTTCTGTAAGTGTGCCTAAGGCTGTTGGGGCAGAGTGTAGAAGGTGTTGTAATGATGAAGTTCAGGTGGTCCGATGACAGTTGCTTTTCGGTTCTCCAGTGTGTATGTGTTGCTAGTGAGGGGGAACAGAATGTTATGTCTGGGGAGGAGTTTGAGTGTCCTGCTTGATGTGGTATGTATGTATGTATGTATGTTCTTCTGTATTATTAAGAATGAAGAGACTGTTTAGTTGTGTGGCTATGTTGGCGCCTCTGGTGTTGCTTTGGTTGTGCAGGTACCAACTACTGTCTTTAGCGTTGAAGCCTCCTCCTAAGATTACATTAGTGAGAGAGGCCAGATTGTGTAACTGTGGATTGTAATTGGCTGGCACCTGAGGTGAACTATCTGGTAAGATGTAAATGTTGATGAGTGTGGTGTTGAGTTTTGCGCGTGGTTTAATGTTAACTGCCTGTATTTCTATCGTGTTATCTGCTTGGATTGTGTTTGTAATGTTTTGGGTGGCATCAGTGTAGCTAATGCTTTTCGGTATGTAAGTGATGAGTCCACCCCCGTGACCCCCAGTACGATCTTGACGGATCGCCGGCATAAACTAAGTTATTTATCCTTGTGTTATCTATACAACATCCCAGTGTTGCCTCATTAAGTGAAGTAAGTAATCCGTCAATATACACATTAAACAACATAGGGGAGAGCAAGAAGCCTTGTCTCACCCCTCAAGAGGAGCCAAAACATTCGGATAATACATTGCCCCAACTAACGGTAAAAGATTGGTGGGAATACCAAAATTTCAATAAATTTAATATGTACACGGGAACCTTCCTGTCTTCTAGTTTTTTAAATAAAATATTGTGGTTCACTCTATCATATGTCTTACTTATATCTAGGAAACAGCTATAAATAGTTGAATTACTGTCATTGTATTTAGATATTGTTTCTTTAAGTACATAGATACACAGGTCAGTTGAGTGGGACCTTTTAAAACCAAACTGATTAGATGTCCATAGGTAATCATTTAATCAGAGTAACAAGAGTTTTTCTAGTAGTTTCAAGAAGCAGGAAGCGACAGCAATAGCCTGTAATTATTGCTGGACAGAATGTCTCCGTACTTATTTTTGACCAGGGGCGAGATATACAGTATACCCTCATGAACTCTGTTGGGATATAGTTGTGAGCAAGTATGGCTGAAAGGAGCAATGATATATGCAGACATACTACGTCATTGGCATTTTTTAAGTGCTCATTCGATAGGTCATCTACCCCTGTCGCAGAACCAGTTTTTAACTCCTTAATTAACCTCTTTACTTCAGGAACTGATATCAAATTATTTTCCCTTGTCCCTCCCACAGTCGTTTCGCTGCAGTCTGTCTTAAGATTATCCCTACTCACACTGTTAAGAATGTTAAAGTAGTGTTTCCTGCACAGCTTTGCAATTTCGTCCTTGAGTAGACAGCGCCCTTTCGAAAGCAATAGGGAGAATTTAAGTGAATTTATTGGTCGAAGTTCATCTTAAAAGTAGGCCCATTTCCCAACGTCTGGGAAAAGATATTAAACTAAAAATAAGAAGGGAGGGCAAGTACGATCTTTTGATTGACTGCTTTCAACTAACTTCTTCCTCTACTTGACTCTCTGACTGACTCTCGATCTGCGCTGCCTCTCTTTTTCCCTTCTATAATTCAGATTTTCATTTAACATTGGGAAAACACAATTGTACTTTTTTTTTTTTCCGTTTGATTCTGGAACTTAGAAACAATTTTAAAATACATTATAATATGACTTACAAATCCCTAACTGTTTTATATTATTTAACTAACTTAAGTTACCTATTTGACAATATTTTATAATGTTTATATTTATCTCGAGTACTATTTGGAACTAAGATTATTTACGAATGCCTGATTTGTTGAAATTGAAGTGTGGCATCACGTGAGGCACCGTCTCACACCCTATTGGTTGAAAAACAACGTCACATATTCCTATACAAACACGTTGAGACCTGTTCGGCAGTGCCGGATTTAGAAATGCTGAGGCCCTAAGCTATGCTTAGATTATGAGGCCCCATGGCATTATCAATTAAAAATATTCTAATTCTTGCATATATTATACAGAGGCAGGCAAAGGTTACAACAAAAAATTAAACTAATGATCTAACTAAAAAAATTATCTTGCAATAAGCCAATTTGCATTATAATCGAGATACCCTCAAAATTTGGTATTAAGACTTTTATTCTGCAGCAACAGTAGAGCAATGGTGCAGATCAGCAGTTATTAAATGGAAGGAGCTCCCATTCGTATTTAAAACGTTTTATTTCGTGATTTTTGGATGGCATAATCATTGATAATGTCGTCAAAGGATAAAGTACAAAGTTTGTCACTCTCTATGCACAAAATTCTTAGTGCAGACAGCTTTTCTTGTAGCAATGTCGTCCGTAATTAATTTTTTATTCTTTTCAGTCCAAAAATGACCTTTCATCTGAGCAATTTGTTGCCATTAGACTCGAAAAGAGCCGCAGTATTGCTTCTACATTAGTGAAAGCCAACTGAATATTATCTTGAATATGGATTTGATACAGATCCTAGTGGTATGAATGTCTCTTATCTGAGTAATTTTGTTTGATGTAAGCATGAAAGTGTTTTAATTCTCCAACAAGAGTGACATCAACATCTTCAATATAATCTTTAACCAGAGACTTTATACCTTCACTCAGCTATTCTTCCGAAGCATCTACATCAACCAAAAAGGAAAAGTTGCTTGCAACATTTTCGTATACGAGTATGTTTGCTCTTTTATTTAAATTTGTTTCAAGAGCATCCATCATAGGAATATAAGAGTTAATTCAAAACTTGTCTCTTAGAGAAAGGGTTTCATCGGCATTAGGTGCATCACCATCGTTGATTTCTTCTTTTCTCAATCTCCTCCTTTTAGTCGCACACTTGTAGTCTACCGAAGGTAGGATCTCTTTTGCTTTTAATTCAATTTCACCAAAACATTCACGGGTGTCTTTCAAGAAGTGAGTAAGTAACGTGTAAAGCTTTGCACATTTATTAAGGATTATCTGTGCATCCCGTAAGGCTTTGCTAGTTTTGTGGAACTGATCTGATAAATGGTTCCAGAGAATTAACATGAACACAAACTCTAATTCCTCCATTTTCTCCAATAGAATGCCACCCTCTCTCCTTGTATGACCCTTTTCACTGTCATCAGTATGGACATGAGTAAGAGCATCAATAACTGGATCATACCCCTCAGCTATGGCTGAAGTGGCCTTTGCATGTGCTTCCCACCAAGTGTCAGAGAGGCGCTTTTGTACCGTGGAATCAGGACCCAAATATGATTTAAGTGCTCCCCAACGTTTCATATAGGCAGAAAAGAATGTGTATAACTGTTGCACAACGCCAAAGAAATTTGCTGCATTTAGGCAGCAATCAGCTGCAGCACGACCCACAAAGTTAAGTGAATGTCCAGCACAAGGAATATATATAGCATACTTATTTTTCTCTAGAAGTTTCTGCTGCATGCTATTATACCTCCCTGACATGCCATTATACTTCCTGACATGTTCGCTGTAGTATCATGTGAATGTCCTCTGCACTTACCAAAGTCAACTTTGCAATCATTGACTAGCTAATCCAGCACCATGTTGGCCATACTTTCACCACTGCTTTTCTAATTCAAAGAAATATAGAAAGCGTTCAATGGGAAGACCATCATTGAGTGACACGTATCTGACAATAACAGTTAGTTGATCAACATGTGAAAGATCTGGTGTAGAGCCACCAGACAAACTGAAGTATCCTGTTTTCCTCAGGTCTTCCAAAATAGATTCTCTTACCTTTTCAGACATAAGCTGGATGAGTTCATCGCATATTGTTTCAGACAAATACGAAGGCTTTCCAGATCCATTACTTCCACAATGCTTAATATGGTTAGAAAGAAATGGATCAAACTTAGCAATGAGTTCTGTCAGACCAAGAAAGTTCACGTTATGGGGCGACCCAAGCTTTTCATTGCCTCCCCTAAATGCTAGTCCACGTTCTGCTAATATTCATACAACTGCAATACGTTCAAGTACATACCTCCAGTACTTTTGTTCCTGTTTCGTCTGTTCAGCTAGGTGTGAACCCAAGGTTAACCTGCGAATCTTCGTCAAATATGTAAGGAAAGCTGTTCTATGCTCCCCAGAATTATCATGATTTTGAATTGCAATGGGGTTTCGCCAGTCATTAAACCCATCCCTAGCCAGTACGGTTGATGATGTGGAAAAGAACTTGCAAACAAAACAGTAAACACAACCGGTTGTTGGAGAGTATACTAACCATTCCAGATTGTATTTTTCCCCATTAGCTTTCATTGAATAAAAGACCCCTTGAACAATATCTGATTTGATTTTTGACTGATCGCTTCGATTTCTCAAATAAACCATCCCAATGTTGACACTCTGAGTTGCCTTTCTGTAACCAGAATGCAATATCATCCTCGGTTAAGACTCCCTAGAGGCCAAGATCATTGAACTTTGTGTATTTATTGTCTTCAGTCTGAACTTCAATCTCTGTAATACGATCAGATGAAGTAGTCACATTGCCGTCTGTATTATCTATTCTAGTAAAAGGGGTGGATGCTTGTCGTTGTTGTGGATCTCTCTGACTCTCTTGAGTCTGAGGTCCCTCCTTTATAACAGTGAAATAACTGTCAACTTTCAGGAATTGTTTTATCTGCCTTTCAAGCTGTTACTTCCTTTTTTCTCTTCCGAAACCCACTTTCAAAAGTTCTCTTCATTTCGATAGGCCTCTCCAAAATAATAAGAGAACCAAATAACTTCTTTGAAATTAATAAAAGTTTAAATTAAAAATGGCAATAGGGAATATAGTATAAATAGGCCCTATATAAAATAAAATAATAAATAGAAATGGAAAATGACTCAATGTAACTTCGTCACTTATGTTAGGGATACAATAAGATATAAAAAATATATATAAAATAACAAATATAAAATAAATAGTCACAATATAAAGTTAAGCAAGTTGCTCTAATAATATCAGAAGCGGAGGGCCTTCGTACTGAACCGTAATATGGCTAATCTTAGGCACATTCAAATAATTAAAGAATAACAGGCAAATAAGGAATAATACGAGCTCTATGGCGGGAAAATAAGAATGGCGAGAGATCTGATGTAACCGACCAACTAGATCTGTCCGGCAATCAAAGTCCAAACACAAGAGTAATTTGGTACTGTTTGATATGCCAGATCTACGGTTAGTATCAGTAGCCAAGCCTCCAATATGTAGGTAAAAGATCTCTTCCAAACGGGAAGATGTCTCAAGTATGTTGAGGTTGTCTCTCGGGAATGTTTTCCGACAATAATGAAACATTAATAAAGTATTGATTTCAGTAAGCCAGAGCTCAAACATTTTTTAAAAATCGTAAGAAAATCTAGAGCCTAAGCAGTGGCGAACTTTGATAATTTTTTTCTTACTAGTCTGACCTCCGCCCCAACAAAATTTGATTACGTGTCAGAGGGGCCTGAGAGGGCTCTGAGTTTCAGCATACAAGTGCTATTCATACCAGAGGCCACTATAATGGGTGCCCTGGCCCATATGGTCGAAAAATAAAAGTTTCTGCAAAGTCAGATTTAATTAAAATACGATAACCTAGGGCCTAACGCCGACTAAGGAGTGGTATACTACCAACTGGGTAAATTTTGGCTACCAACGGGCGGACGGCCATTCATAACAGTGACCCATTGTTCAAAGAATAAACTACTTTCAGCAAATTCACAACATAACACAGGACTTCAACAGTTTCGAAATATGCGTACTGGTCTATTTTGTGTACCGTGATCATATAACTTAGTTTCAGCAAAGCTTTTAAACGGGTCAGTTTTTGTACTGACCACTCATACCAAAGGGACCCCCATATTTGGTGCCAGTGTCTTCATACGCTAGATTTAAAATACTATTTATCTTGGAGGAAGGGGCGCTCCAGCCAGTTGGCCATCGGGCATAAGTTAAATATGATTAAAAAAAAAAGAACTCAAAGAGGTCCCTCATTGTGTGAGGCCCTAAGCTGTAGCTTACTTAGCAGCCTAAATCCGGAACTGCTGTTCGGATGTTTTCGTGCAAGTAGTTACTATTCTTTTCTGGGATTTAAGTGAGGCCTACTTGGAATTTACATCCTAACTAACTTATGTTTTTCAGTTATGTTGAAAATTTTACTATAGTTTGTATTATTAATAAGTCCCCAATTCAGTCCCACATAAGATTTCACGTGAAAGTGTAACAAACACGACCCTTCCTCAAAACGCACTCCTTGCCTTGTATTATTCCTTCAGCCACCCACATTTATTGCATTGCATTACAACTAGAGGTAGAAAGAGTACCAAAACGAGTACCAGTACGATTAAGAGTACCGTATTTTTTGAGTGGTCGAGTACGGTTTTTTTTTTTAGTGTTCGAGTACGAGTACGCGTGTAAGAGTGTGGTTTCAAATTTTAACTGGTGCTTGGCTACAAGTTGTAGCCAAGCACCAGTTAAAGTTTGAAACCACACTCTTACACGCGTACTCATACGCGAACACTAGAAAAACCGTACTCGACCACTCAAAAAATACTGTACTCTTAATCGTACTGGTACTCGTTTTGGTACTCTTTCTACCTCTAATTACAACTTGGGGTAGCTCAAAGAAATGTATAAAACATCCTTTGAAAGTTACTCAAAAAAATGCCTGCGAACCCTTTCAATAATGGTAACAGACAAAGTCACACTTACCCACTGTTTAAAGAGCTAAATATTTTAAAACTAAATTACTTACATAAATTGAATGTTGTTCTCAATATTTACAGTTATTTAATAAAAATGAACATACCTCACCATTCAAAGAGCAATCATCCTGCATTAAACACGTCATTATTATAACACTAGACTTCCCGGAGTTTTTATACACAGACGAAACTATATAATGGAAAGAGCATGCATGCTATGTGGATTGGAATCCATTAAATCTTCATTATTAAATATATTTCGCAAACCACAAAAGAAGTACTTCATTATTTCTTACTAATATAAGAGTTTATTACGCTCATTATTACTTCAGTTAAATAAGTTCTTATTTTATAATTTATTATCTAAAATAGGATTCCAACGAAATCGTATCCTGTCCCATTCCCATAATTTATTTACTTTTTCATTAAACTATTTTATTTTCATAATTTATCTAAAGTTTTTCAGTTAATTTCGTTCATTTTCTATTAAATATACGATGGATCATTTTACATGAAATTAAAAATGTTCTCATGCAATAACTAAAGGTGTGTAAAATAATAAAACAATATGGCACTTATTTTTCTCTAGATTTTCAACTTTCTTTTATTTATTTATTTATTTATTATTATTATTATTATTATTAGTAGTAGTAGTAGTAGTAGTATTTGCAATTTCACTTTTGTAATAAATTAACAAAATCCCATCAATTTTGCCTGCAAAAGGTTTCATGCTTCCCAACGGCATATTCAAATTAGCATGTTTTAAATATATTAATGTGATATTAGATATCTAAACTGTTTAAAAAAATATTGAAAATACCGTAAGACTTTATGTAAGTTACATTCTTTTTCTGAAAAAAGTATTTTGAAAGTTTACTTTATTTGGGTTTGAACAAGTGTTCAAAACTGACCGTGTAGAACCCCTCTGCAGCATTCGGACTCATTTGGAGGATTTCCGTTCAGTATAATTTTCTTTAAAATACAATAAGATTTCTACCTTTAAAGATTATGCAATGCGAATCCACGCTGCAGAATTTCGTGATATCATGGATTTGAAATTTGAAGACAATTTTGAAAACGCATTTAATTATTTAAAATTCTGAACAGTTTCAATTCATATTTCGTAATATGAAATTCCACAATGTTATTTGAATATAAGGAAAGTGTTCGAGTGTTATGTTTTTAAAGCCTTATTCAATTAGTTTGTTATACTGAAATTATCACTGTAATAAGTAAATCATCTAATTAGTCATCTGTTGGGAATTTTCTTGTCTACTATGTCTGCTACTCTGTAGTAAGTATTAGTTATTAGCAATAAACGACGGCGTGGGCCAGTAAGGAAAGATTTTGGATTTTAAGTCTGTTTTCGTCCAGCTTTCGGCGTCAGAAGGAGTGAAGGGTTCGTGGTTTCTCCCGGGGTGACGTCCTTTCCGTGGGTGATCCCCCCCAATATAATTGATCACTCATTGCCCGTTCGTGGGTGGGTGTGTCGATATTAATACAAGTCTTGTGCCGCGGACATGAAGATATTTTTTCGACTTTTTCCCTATCCAGAATTAAATTTTCTTCTCTCATCGGGAAGACATTCTTTATTCCCTTTGATCCTGGAAAGTAGAAACAATTTTAAAATACAGGGTGGGAGAAAAGTCTTTAAATATATTTTATACATACAAGTATTTAGTTAACAACTTTATACAAATAAGTTTTCAAATGATGAAACCAACTAAACAAAAAGTCTAAGAATTTTATTCATCAAATATTTTGTTAAATTGTAATTTAATCTTCAAAGAGTTCTCCATCCGCTATAATACATTTGTGGATTCTCCGTGGAACTCTTTATTGTTCTTCTGAACATATTGAGTGGGATCCTTTTCAGGTGTTCATCTATTCTGCAGCCAAGGGCAGTCACATTTGGATAGATGAAACCAGGAGTGTAGAGTTTGTCACGCAAATAAGCCCAAAGCTAGAAATCACATGGAGTTAAATCGGATGACCTGGCTGGCCACTCGATGGAACCTCGCCGCCCAAGCCATCTTCCTTCAAGGTTCGTATCCAGAATCTCAGGGGCAGCTGCAGAGTAATGCGGCAGCGTTCCATGTTGATAAAGCCAATTCCTGCCAACCCCATCAGTAAACTGTGGCAAAACCTTCTCTCTCAATACCTGGCAATACCGTTTTCCATCCATCGCATCTCTCGATATGTCAACAACCGAACCAATAATCGGATAACCAATGCACGCCCAAACTGTTAGTGTAGCCGTTTTAACGGGTTTGCCCATTCGTATTCTGGGATTTTTTTTTTGCCCAATAGTGAATGTTGTGTTTGTTTCCTTTACTCGTTAAACCAAAGACACATTCATCTGGAAATTTGATCTTTCGAACGAAATATGGATTATTGTTGAACTTTTATCTCATTGTTTCAGCAAACTGCAGCTGTCTATGAGAATTATCGTCGTATATGAGCTGAGATTAAATGGGTTTGTAATCGTGGTACCCCTGTGATTTCAATATTTTTGCTACTAAAAATTTGGAAATACCCAATTCCTATGCGACTTTTGTCGTTGAAGTTGTTGGATGGACTTGAAAACTGGGCAGGACATTTTTTTTATTGTTGTCTCGTGTCGCGTCACTAGCCTTCTCTTCTTAAACGATCTTCTATCAGGCTCCCTGTTTCCAAAAGTTTGAGCTTCTAGTTTCGAAGAGTGGTTGTATTTCGTGGTGGTTTATTATTTTTTTCTTGAAATAAACGCAAAATTTCTTCACAATTATTGTAAGAAATACCCACGATACAAATACAATTTTTCTTCATTGCTGTATTCCATCCTTATTGACATGGCGGTGACTGGGGCTATGGCCTAGGGCCTTCCTGTTCTATCCTAGGGTCATTCCTGGCATTGTATAGTTGCTTTGAAAAGTATTGCATACACTGCAGTGATATCATTAGAATTTATTTATTATTAACAAATTATTTATATGCATAAAATCTTTAAAGGCTTTTCTCCCACCATTTATGATACATTATATTATGAATTTTACAAATTTCGAACTTGTTTTATATTATTTAATTAATTATGTTACCTATTTGACAATATTAAATTATTTTTATATTTATTTCAAGTACTATTTGAAACTAAAATTATTTACATATGTATGATTCGATGAAATAGATGTGTGGCATCACGTGACGAATTCTCTCACACCCCATTCATTGGTTAAACAAAGAAACGTCACATATTCTAGTAAGAATTTGGAATTTGGAATAAATTTGGAATTTATAACCAACTTTTTTTTTCCATTTATATTAAAAATTTTACTATATTTTACATTATTAATAAATCCCCAATTTTATAATTCCAAGGGGTGCAGTAAGTACAGTCAACTTTCCAAAGCCAAACCCCAAATGGCTTTGCTATTCCTTGCTACGCGTTACAGTTAAACATTCCCAACTACGTCTACAGTCGATCCTTTTAACATAAAGTCAATAACTCATTAATCTGAATAATGGAAATATGATCTATATAAAATACTTATAATTTTTATCTTTCATTTACTCTGTTTGATGATCAATGAAATTACGTCTAATTTTTTTACTATTTTTATAGTCGATCCTTTTGTATGATTTAGAAATAAATGATCTCATTAATAAATTTCTGAAAGCAATATCTAACAACATCTGAATGCAATTTCATAACGTGAAGAAAAAATGCACGTGAAAAGGCTTTCTTTGTTGTATTCCAATATTTTTACAAATTATTAAAGGATTATAATATTAATTCTGTAGATTTTAATTTATTGAGATTATTAAAGTATAAACAGCTATATTCCTAAGTTTTAAGCTTAATTTAACTTAGTATTTACAGAGATCCAGGTTTATTTTTATGCAGGAAGGAGGGGCCAAGGGCGAATGCCCGCAAAATCCCTTCCCCCCCCCTATAAAAGAAGAGCCAAAAATAAGGTCCAGGGTTTTCGAGATGCTTAGACACTCTGCGTTTGAAGGATTGGAGGTCAGAGACAGGGGGAAAGATGAATTCAGGAAGATTGTTTTAGAGTTTACCGGTTGAGTAGCTGTGAGAGTGAAAATATTGATTAATCCTTGTGTTAGAGAGTTGGACAGAAGAGGAATGAGGAAGTGTCGAAAGTCTGGTACTGCGTGCTCTCCTTAAAGGAGCAGACATGGAGTTAGAGATTTCAGAAGAACAGTGTCCGTTATAATAGCAGTATTAAAGAGAGAGTGAGGCAATATTGCGGCGAAGAAAGAGGGATTGAATACAGTGAGTAAGAGGCTAGGCTGGGAATTGATGACACAAAAAGCATTTGATTCCACCCGGTGAAGTACGGCTGTGTG
Organism: Bathynomus jamesi; assembly: GCA_023014485.1. NCBI lineage: Eukaryota > Metazoa > Arthropoda > Malacostraca > Isopoda > Cirolanidae > Bathynomus > Bathynomus jamesi. The sequence continues at coordinate 101,750 of JAJOZX010004592.1, read as the reverse complement.
GGTTGAGCCACCCTACATATGAGAAGTATACTCCATACAGGAGCGGACAAGACCCCTGTACAGAGAGAGTAACTGAGCGGGGGTGAAGAAACTGCGGAGGCAGTGCGAGCCCAGTTTTTTGGCCTCGGCCACTATCAGCTCATTCCATCCAAAAGGTACCCTAACTTAGGCCATAAAGCTTTTAACTGAGTTAAAGAATAGTATTTAATATGACTTAAGACTGTGGCATAAGGTTTGTAAGACGGGCGTTAGGCCTAGGGATAAGACTGTGGCATGTGATATCCCTGATGATTGGTATCACATAGTCTGCATCAAAATTACAGAAAAAGTGTACAGGAGTATGAAGTTACCAAATATTTTGTGGTTTTGCAGTGATTGTTGCAGTGATTGTTGAGAAAACTGCAAGCTCAGAGACTCGTGGGCCTAAGTTGGCCCTGTGAGTGATAGTGTAACTAATGAGATTAATGGAACAGTTAGGCCGGAAACTGAGTCAAATACAGAAAATATTAATGTAAATCATAGTGAGGTTGGGCCTAAGCCTAGCTCTAGTGTTAGTAACAGGGATGCAGGCCCAAGTAACGTTGAGCCTAAGCCTAGTAGTAGTGATAAGGATGCAGGTTCAAATAAAGTTATGCCTGATGAATGGCACAAAATCAAAGGTCAGTCAAGGAATATGATTCGAGAGAATAGTAATCATGTGGTAGCAACTAATAACTGGTTTCAGATACTTTGTAATTTAGATGAAGCAATACAGCGTGAATTTACCCAGGTTGAGAATCTATCATTAAGACTCGGGCCAATGATTTTGTAATAAGGGAAGGAAAACCTGTAGAAGAATATGTATTCCGAGGTAATATTTCTAAAGTCAATGAGGTACTGAAGAAGTTGCCTGAAAGCCGCGGTAAAATTATAGTTCATATAGGTATAAATGATTAAACAAGCCAAGATAAAGAAGATTTAAGTTGAATAGAAATTCTGAAGAAGTTAAATATAGATACAGAGAAATGATTGAAACTTTAAAAAATAGGCAGAGCAAGTGTTATGTAATAGGCACTTTACCAAGGGCTAGGGTAAACACAGAATGTACAAGTAGAATTTTAGCCTTAAATGATAAAGTAAAGATGCTCTGTAGCGAAGGTGTTGAGTTCATAGATTTGTGGGATAATTTTAATGAAAAGGGGGATCTTCATAGTAAGGATGGATTACATCTTAGTAGAAAGGGAACTACTTTATATAGAAGACTTTTAGAGGACAATCTGAGTTTTTTGGGGCTTTGAAAAATAACTTAAATTAACAGAGGGCATAAAACATCAGGGTATATGTAAAGTTAATACTGTTCGGGTCTTAACGACAAATTATGTCAGGAATAGGCATATTGGCTATCCAGCCAAACGTAGTGAACCAGTTAAATTTTAACGGAGTCTTAGGAATAAGAATAATTAATTATATAGTTATATGATTAGTGGAAATATGGATATAATCTGTTTTAGTGAGGCTTGGATTGTGATGCAGTATTCAGTGACACTAGAGCAGAGTATCAGTTAAATGGATGTATATTTATCAGTGAATGGACAGGCAAAGTCAAGGTTTGGCCTTATGCATTCAGAAAGATAGTATTAAATTTAGTGGTGTGCCGATTAATTTTGAATGGGTTATTAAATTGTCATTTATCATTTATTTATGTTATCTCTAACCCAGAATTTGGGTCGAAGCCTAAAAAGGTTAAGAGCCACTGCATTCAGAAGTGTAAAATTTGAAAGATTTTTAATTATGATCTTGGAAAATGTCGGAATACCGCTTCCCATCTATCAACGAAGCTAACGACATTGGGTCTAGTTAGTTGGATGGGAGACCGTCATCTGCGTCCACATTATGTAGCGACACGTGGCTTGGATCCCACGTAAAGTTGTAGGTCCCCTCCTTCATATGACCTTAGCTACTGCGAAGGAGATTAAATGACCCCATCATTACATTTTTCAATATTAAGTTCATAAGGATAAATTTCTTTAACTTCAGCTCATAGGTAGTAATTATAAAAAATTATAAAGTCATCCATAAGCAAATTTAAAGGAGTCATTACCTATTAGATCAAAGAAATGATATTCATAGTAACGTAATGTTACGCGACACAAAAGCGTCACAAATATTCCTGTTTTTATCACAGGCACATTTACGTCACTTCAGGTTTGCTCTGTACAAACTAGACCAAAGCTGTAAACCTTACAGTATACACTACAGTATACACCTTACAATTCCACTTACCAACCGAGCTCTATTCATCAAATTATGCCATTAATGATGATGATAATGTTTATTGGCAGGAGACAAATCCCATAAAGTACACTATCCATCAAGGTAATCAATATACTTCGGATTTCTATGCACTAAAAATCTGCTAACTATGCATGCAAATATGCACTGAAAATGTTGAAAATATGCACTTATTTATGCACTATAAATTTGAACGTTCCTAGTCTAAATTAGGATTTTCAAATAATGAAGCACCAGATTTACAGTTTATTGAATAGATGAAACAAAAGTGTATTTACCAAACAAACAAATATGCATAATAAAACTAAAATAACAAATCCATTGCTCAATTTACAACAAAAATAGAACACATTTTAGAACTGCAATTAGGTTCTTGACTACAAATAAATTGAATTACACTTTATAACTACAATATGCATTAAATTTTCAAAACAAAACTTACGCCTATTGTCTGCAAATTATGACTAATGTCTACATTATTATTATTAATCATTTTTATTGTAAACTTTTACCAAATAGTCCTAAATATGCACTTTAACACAAAAATTGTGGAAATATGCATTTATCTTAAAAAACCCTAAATTATGCACTTATACATGCAAATATGCAATATGCAAAAATCCTAAGCCTAGTAATCAACAATACAACTATTTAAGCAATAAAAATAGGACTACAGTAATAAAGAAATAACGATAATACATATAATGAAATGAGAAATAATAAAATTAATAATAGCTTCTCAAAGGTAGTACTAAAAAAAAATAATAAACTAAAAATAAAAGTACACGTAATGGGATGGCTAATGCGAGAGTTAAATGGTTATTGGCACTTTCATACCAAGAAATTCCAAAGTCGAAGACATAAAGCAGAATTTGCAATTGGATTGCGTGAGTTTTTAATTATTCGCATTAGACGGTATTAAGCACGTCTAACTTTTATAATTATGTCATTCTGAATCAATTTCACTCGATTAAACCCATCTTAATATCTCCTAAGTTTGGTGATCACAATCGAGTTTAGCATAATTATAATTCAGTTTCATTTATATTGTCATAACAAACGAGTACAGATTGTTTTTCAAAGAAAAAATAATATTAGAATTTTCAGAGAAATAAAGAATAATAAAATAAAAAATGAAAAATAAAATAAAATATAAATAACAGAAAATAATAGTTTTACTTTTTATTACATCTCCATTTTTCCTTCTTTCTGCTCTTTCTTTTTTTTCATATATATATATATATATATATACACACACACAGTGCTGCTTTTTCTGCCGGTATCCACGATAAGGCGTACCGGTACCTTGTAATGAAAATGTTTATTGGCAGACTATAGTCCATATGACAAATATTATTAATACAGTGACAGTTCACATACTAAAGATAGAAATATACACAGTTGATTAGAAATAATACAGTAATGTCAAAGTTAAGTGGAGTTACAGACAGACGTTTACGTACCAAGAATTCCATAGCTTAGAAGATAAACGGCAGGACTCATGGATAGCTTGGATAATCGGGTTGGTTGATTTTTTAATTCTTTGCATTAGACTGTATTGAGCACGTCTTGTTACCTCTGGGATGCTCGAGACATTGCGGGTAGCAAACATTTGCGAAGCTGAGCATCTCGGGGGTAATTTATGTAAAAGTCTAAAAGACCCGTTGTACAGCAAATTTAGGGTTCTGCCAGAACCTTTTTTATAATTCACCCAGAGTTGTCCGTATATATTACTGCAGAAAGTACGAAAGAGAGTGTCTTCAGCTTCACTTGTACAGTACCAATAGTTCCTTATAGTTATATTCGCTTTAGCACAAAGGCTTCGAGATTTTCTTATATCTGGGTCATCACTCAAGGAGCTGGTAATATTTTGACCCAAATACTTCAACTCTCGTACATCCTCAATTACTTCACCTTTCATTTTAAACCTAATATCAGCTGGCTGATTACAGCTTTTAGTATGAAATTGCATCTTAGTTTTTGTCACATTAAAAAGAATATCATGTTTCTGCGAATACACTTCGCAGACTTTTAGACCTTTAACAGAGGGACTTAGTAACACCATATCATCGGCATAAATTAAGTTATTTATCCTTGTGTTATCTATATAACATCCGTCAATATACACATTAAACAACATATGGGAGAACAAGGAGCCTTGTCTCACCCCGCAAGAGGAGCCAAAACATTCGGATAATACATTGCCCCACCTAACGGTAAAAGATTGGTGGGAATACCAAAATTTGAATAAATTTAATATGTACACGAGAACCTTCCTGTCTTCTAGTTTTTTAAATAAAATATTGTGGTTCACCCTATCATATATATGGCTTACTTATATCTAGGAAACAGCTATAAATAGTTGAATTACTGTCAATGTATTTAGATAGTTTCTTTAAGTACATAGACACACAGGTCAGTTGAGTGGGACCTTTTTAAAACCAAACTGATTAGGAGATGTCCATAGGAAATCATTTAATCGGAGTAACAAGAGTTTTTCTGGTAGTTTCGAGAAGCAGGAAGCGACAACAATAAGCCTGTAATTATTGCTGGACAGAATGTCTCCATACTTATTTTTGACTAGGGGCAAGATGAACTTTGTAGGGATATAGCTATGAACAAGCATGGCTAATAAGAGCAATGATATATGCAGATATACTACGGCATTGGCATATTTTAAGTGCTCATTCAATAGGTCATCTACCCCTGACGCAGAACCAATCTTTAACTCTTTAATTAACCTCTTTACTTCAGGAACTGATATCAAATTATCTATCTTAAGATTATCCCTATTCACACTGTTAAGAATTAGAGTAGTGGTTTTTCCACAGTTTTGCAATTTCATCCTCCCCCGAACACCACATCGATTGTTGGAGGGAGGACACTTTTGACACCCATTTGATTCTTAACAAATTTTTAAAATTTGTTATTATTTATGCGAGCTTCACAAACTTTTGATGTTCGAATAGACTTCTTCCTGTTTACATCGCCTTATGGCCGCCTTATACTGACCCCTACTTCTACACATATTCATGTATATTGGTCCTAATCTGGGTCTACCATGAAAGCACCACAAATCGTAGGCGTCTTTCGATTCCCTCTTCAGGGGGGCAATAAAATCATTCCATCCAGGAATAATCGGTGCTACTGTAGTATGCGGTCTACCTACGATTCGGCGGTCTACCTTTAAATTATAGCTTCTTATCTTCTTATTATTTTATTATTAGGTTAATTGTACGCCCTTGACGATTGGTTAGGTTAAGTCGTGATATTTTCGTTAAAACTAACGAAAATATCACGACTTAACCTAACCAATCATCAAGGGCGTACTGTAGTATGCGGTCTACCGTTAAGTATGCGGTAGTAGTATGTTTAACTTCTTTAATAATTCCTTAATTGTGTAAATTAAATTATAATTCCTTTCAATTCATTTTCAATTCCTTTTAAATATTTTGAACGGTAGACCGCATACTACAGTAGAAACTTAACGGTAGACCGCATACTACAGTAGAAACTTAACGGTAGACCGCATACTACAGTAGAAACTTAACGGTAGACCGCATACTACAGTAGAAACTTAACGGTAGACCGCATACTACAGTAGAAACTTAACGGTACACCGCATACTACAGTAGAAACTTAACGGTAGACCGCATACTACAGTAGAAACTTAACGGTAGACCGCATACTACAGTAGAAACTTAACGGTAGACCGCATACTACAGTAGAAACTTAACGGTAGACCGCACACTACAGTAGAAACTTAACGGTAGACCACCGCATACTACAGTAGAAACTTAACGGTAGACCACCGCATACTACAGTAGAAACAACGGTAGACCGCATACTACAGTAGAAACTTAACGGTAGACCGCATACTACAGTAGAAACTTAACGGTAGACCGCATACTACAGTAGAAACTTAACGGTAGACCGCATACTACAGTAGCACCGAATAATCTTAGTATGATAGTTGTAAGATTTAATCAGGGGGCTTCCTGCTTCTCTTAACAGGGATACTATATTACTATAATACCTATCTATGAGTTTACAGTGAGAATCATTTGAGCAAGGATTACTACAGGCAAGATGCAAAATTTCTAAATTATTAAAGAGGTGACCTGTTCTGTCTTTGTACTCTATTCTCTATTGCATATTAACATTAGACAAATCGACGCGATTATTCTTACCTATTGCGTTCTCGTTATGTCGTGTTGTGCATAAATTGGTAAAATTAATTAATAGTTCTAATGGTCTATGATCAGAAAGAAGGAAATCATGCAGAATATGAACTCTAACAATTCGATCTTTTAGATTATACTTGTGAGACAGTGATCAGTCCACCTGTTGGTACCACTCATATCACTAACGTATGTAAAATTACCACTGGTTACCCCTAATACATCTACATCACTTATACTTAATTTAGCCGACTCGCACATGTTTCCCAATTCTCCAAAGAATTCCGAGTCTCCCATTATAATACAGTAATGAAGTGCCACCAAATATAAACAAAAAGGCAATACACAGAAATCACTTCTGATAACTGTATTGTTTTTTATTCCCCCAATTACAACTCTGCTCGGATTTTACCGCAGCTTTAATTGTTCAGTTGCCACAGCTGCCACCCTACGTTCATTTATACAAAACCTCCAATGCTCTAACTCGTGTATTTATTATTAACGCCGCCACATAACTTTTGACTCAAACAAAAAATTGTAAGGATACACAACACACACACTAGCTCATATAAAGATTAAGGAAAACACACTACTAAAATGTTTTTAGGAGTGTAGGAAGCGCTTATTTAAATGAAGGCTACAACGGAATGTCCTCGGGAGGGTTCAGTGAAATATGGGGACTTCTGTTCCTGAAATTCAGAGGCTGATCAATGAGTTGAAGACAGGTTGTACTTAACATGTACAGTAGATGGCCAGTCGAAGGTATAGTAAAAATTTCATGTCTTTATTTTAGTTAATAAAAAATGCAACCTTTTAAAGTTTCAATGTTTAAAAGATCGCCCGATATATATGTTACATTGTTACAGTCAGTCTGTGAAACGAGTCATTTCGCGTAATGCTTAAAAATTTTAGGCATTTCACGTAATTCGAATAAGCAGTTAATGATTTCGTGAAGGTTAAGTTAGGTTAAGTTAGGGTGGTTAGGTTGTTAGGCTTGGTTAGAATGCGTATTACCTATGTTTAAGGATGACAGGTATTACGCAAAATGTCTGAAATTTCTATGTATTACGTGAAATGACTCGTTTCACAAACTGACTGTAACATATACAAATTAAGGAAAGTAAATGTTAACTTTATTTTCCTACTAAGATTTATGGAAGAATATTAATAATGTAGTTAGTGTATCTGATAACTGTATGTATCTAATATCTAATAATGGTCATCTAATCTTTACTTATCACTAAAGACAACCATACTAAATAACATCATCTTGCGTGTGATGACCACAACCTTATTTCAGTCTAAAAGTGAGTCAAAGACAAATAATTTTTCCACCTCATGATTGAGCGATGCATACTCTACAGCTCATTCTTCCGACCCCTGATTATAAAGGCCCCTGATTAAAGAGGCAAATATTTTTTGTGTGCATAATAATGAACCTTTAAAGGAACATGACAAGAATAATGTAGAAAAAACATTTGGTGTTAAAAATTCAAAGTTAAATTCCAAAAAATATTTAGTGACAGCTTTTAACATGTACACTGAGACTAGAATTTTCATCAAGATGTGGAAAGTTCTTTCATCGAAGAAGTGCCCTCAGATGATAGCATTTTCATCAAACTTCGATGTTTAATGAAATACTTTTCGGGGAAACGATTCCTTGAAAATAATTGAATCAAAGTGGATGGCGCTATCTATCCGAGGAAATGTGAATTAAATACCATTTCAATTTATTTTCATAAACCTAGTGTAATTACATGCATATTAATTTTGTGTTAATCAGGAACAACATAATAACAGCAACTTAAATTTACCTTATCTTTGTGAGAATATATATATATATATATATATATATATATTATATGATAAACACAGACCGTGCATGGAACAAGGAACTCTTCTAGAAAAATTAAATCCACTATAGTCCGAATAAGTAATGGTAAATGACAAATACTATAGTTTTTCTTTTTCTTGATGCTAGCCCGACGTGGGCAACGGGTTACTCGCAAAGAGGTCCCAAACATATAGCTTCCCTCACCAACTATCTGCAAAGCAGATAGGATCCAGCTTTGGGAGAGGATCTAGGGTTTTAAGCAGCCTAGCCCAGCTGCATTTAGAATCTCAATATAAGCAAAACACTCGCTGCCTTCACGTCAGATTGAATACATCAAAGAAAAAGGGGTAACTATCATATTTTTAGACAAAAAACCAAAACTTAAACCTCAACTGGTAGAATTGAGCGTCCACTTTTCAAGGCACATAACATGGCCGTTTCATGATGGGAATGAACTCAGAATGGTTCCCTGAGGTTTTTTATGATACACACAGCCGTGCATGGAGCAAGGAACTCTTATAGGAAAATTAAATCCACTATAGTATTTGTCATTTACCATTACTTATTCGGACTGTAGTGGATTTAATTTTCCTAAAAGAGTTCCTTGTTCCATGCACGGTCTGTGTGTATCATAAAAAACCTCAGGGAACCATTCTGAGTTCATTCCCATCATGAAACGGCCATGTTATGTGCCTTGAAAAGTGGACGCTCAATTCTGCCAGTTGAGGTTTGTCTTGGTTTTTGGCTAAAAATATAATAGTTACCCCTTTTTCTTTGATGTATTGGCTGTGAAACTTCTTTGACTTTCTTCTCGTTTATTAATTTCTTCCTCTTTATATGGGGACGTCAAGACTAAGCAGTATTCAAGTTTTGGTATGATCAGTGTTTTCAGCAGGGGAATCATTACTTTCTTGCCCCTTCTCTTAAAGGTTCTCAGTACTTGTCTCGCCACTCTTTTTCTTTGTTTGTCGACATCTGCTTTTGTCTGAAATTTCGCATGGTCATCATTATAATCCCTAAATCTATTACTTTCTTGCTTCTCTTAGTTTTCTGTCTATCTGGGGCATAATATTCTGTCTGTTTTAGCTCCTCATTTCTTCCATATCTCAAGATATGAAATTTTCGGTGTTAAATTTAATGTTGTTGTCTTCTGACCATTTGTATATTCTGTTCGTATTCCTCTGTAGGGCCTCCATCCCTTGTACATCAATGATTTTTCTGCTGATTTTTGTGTCGTCCGCATAGGATGTTACTATACTGTTGTTGTTTACTTTATTGTCCATGTCTGTTAGCATGATAATGAATGGGAGTGGGGCCACTATATATATCGGCCGTTGATTGATGGCGTGGAAAACGCAGTTCAATAATGAACAGGAACACCAGAGAAAAATATACATTCTACAAACTTTAATTGATACAGGCATTTCGGAATGTACTCGTTCCATCTTCAAGGCTAAAATAATAAAAGACTAATTTTAAATACAAACTAAGTTCGATTAAATATCAGTTTAAAATAAAATTAAAATTATAAAAAGGTGAATAAGAAAAATTGGGATCTTTTCCGTTTCATGTACTGTTTCCGATTTTGTTAAAAATAAGATATTTAATGTAGATGTTTACGCTGATTTAGAAAATGTAGGTCTTGTTTTGGAGAAATAAGCGGTTCAAAAGTTATGTTTGTTATTGTAATTTTGTATTACTGTAGGTCAAAAACTATAACAATACAACTGAAAACTAATGCAAGAGTTATTGTATTCTTTAGTAATATTGGCTTATGTCACTAAATATTTGTGTGAATAGATTTCGACCGTTATTTTTCTGTCCGGCTAAGTTAATTGAATGCCCGGTTAGGTCAACTGAATGCCCGGTTAGGTCAACTGAACGCCCGGTTAGGTCAACTGAACGCCCTTGATGATTGGTTAGGTTAAGTCGTGATATTTTCGTTAGTTTTAACGAAAATATCACAACTTAACCTAACCAATCGTCAAGGGCATACAGTTAACCTAACGGGTATTCAATTAACATAACCGGGCATTCAGTTAACCTAACGGGTATTCAATTAACATAACCGGGCATTCAGTTAACCTAACCTAACTTTTGAACCGCTCATTTCCCCAGAGAAAGACTTATATCTTTTAAATCAGCGTAAATATCTACATTAAATATCTGATTTTCAACAAAATCGGAAACAGTACATGAAATGGAAAAGATAAAAAAATTCAAGCGTAAAAGCATAAAAACAACACGATAAGGTGAAATAGATAAATAAATACCTTAATTGAAACAGCAGATCTACTCCTAATTCATCAGAATTGAGGAATGGTTTTAATTTGTAAATAACTAAACGATTCCATAATTTTAAGTTTAAGGTCAGAGTTCCCAACAGTAAGTAGGGTGAAATTAGACTGTGAAATTGGGTGGTTATTATTATGTACAAAAATTTGTACATGGGTGCGTATGTAAGAGTTTGATGGTTTGCCAACAGGTAAATATGTAGGGACAGATTTACCGAGGTGTTCGTAAATACAAGAATTTAGGTGTCATTTGGTTTTACCGCTATATGACCCCATACAATGGTCACACTTGTACTGGTAAACTATGGAAGATTTAAGAAGTGTAGGAACATCTTTGTATTTAAATAAATTATAAACCGATTTAGAGTGGGTGAATAGGATTTTAATACAGAGAGTAATTGCAGGTAAAATTCTTTGAGCATTTTTAAAAGTTTGTTTCCAATATTAAAACTCGAGGTTCCCATGTAAGGTAACGTGAAATACAAGATATATTTGGAGACAGTAATTATATCTCTAGTTGTGGGATCCATTAATCTGTTTAGGGCTCAGCCTATTGCAGTCTCCACGAAGCTAGAGGGGAAATTATTCTTTGTAAGTAGTTGTCGAATGAAATTAATTCTTGATGTATCTTAAAGTAATATGAACAAATATTAAAAGTTCTTTTAGTCAGAGTCGAAATTAAATTTCGTTTAAAGGTTAAAGGAATAAAAGAAGAAAAGTTCGTAGTAAAACTAGCGAATGTGGGCTTTCGATAAACAGAAGTTTCAAAAGAAAAATTAGTTTGTTATTTTTATGTCCAAAAAGTACAGAGAATTATTGGATTCAGTTTCAGAAGTCAATTCAATATTAGGGGGCTTGGAATTAACATAATTGCGAAATAAAGGGAAGGTGTATGGCCTAGTGATTTGAACAGGAGAAAAGTCATGAATATATAAAAAACCAGTTTGAAATTGGAAGGACATTCGTTCAGCCATTTGGTTTCATGATGGCAAAGAAACGCGTTGGCTAAGGTGGGACCAAGGGGCAGACCCATTTGAACGCCTTCAGTCTGTTTGAAATATTCATCATTATATACAGTATACAGTATAAACAAATATATGTTACGTGCAAACGATCGATCGCGCTGCACAACCGATGGATCCATCGTTCGCGCACACATTGATCGATCGCTGCGCAGACGATGGACATAATTAACTTGCACGATCGATAGATACAATAAACAAACCTGTACGACAGTACGAACAAAACCATAACATTGATGCTGAAAGTACAAAAAGTCAAGGTGAATATGTAATATGGACAACAGTAATTCAAGGGCGGATCTAGATGAGGGGGGAGAGGGTCGGCGACGTTTGGACCCCCCCTCAATTTCTTGCAAGTGCCCTTCTTTCAAGTGCAAGTTCTCTATTTGAATGATGTGTAATCCTCTGAAAATAGATGATGGTTATTTTATTCACATTCTATTTTGAGCCTTTATCCGTATACATTGTCCTTCCAAATTTGTAGATATAATGGTTTTCATAGGTGCCCTTAGTATTGGTGCAGTCATATCATTATTTTTATCTTCATCTTATTCTGATAGTTCTTTTAATTGGCAAGACATTTGTAATTGTTTGAAAAAATGTATATGATAACTATTGTACCCAAATTAGATTTTTATTTTGTATCATATTTGAATGAGACTCATTTAATAAAACAATATAATTGATTTTACACTCGCTCATTGGTGGTCTGTTATAAGAAAAATTTTTAGTACTGTACCCTTTTTATTTTAGGGGATGCCCTTTTTTTTTTAACCCCCCTTACTGAAATTCCTACATCCGCCCTTGGTACTTTATGGACTGCATATTTAGTTGACCTATAATAAAATGTTATTAAAATAGGTAACCTAACCTAATCTTGCACCCCAAGCAATTCAACTGAGCCTGTCAGTGTTGAGAAGTGTTCAAATCACAGCGATAGGTTTATCCATCGATCGCGCGAGTTAAATGGATAAACATATCGCTGTGATTGAACACTTTTCGACACTTACACTTTGACATGCTCATTTAAATTGAGAAGGAATAGATCCCAGGACTTTTGAATCAATATATATATATATACACCTCGGTGGTGTAGGGGTTAGCGTTGCTGACTACGAATCCAACGGCCCCGGGTTCGAGACCCGAAAGTGGTTGGTAGATAAATGGGTACCCAAGGTGGCCTAGTGGTTAAGACGCTGGGCTGCTGATGGGGCGTGGTTCGGATTCCACGTTAAACTGTAGGTCTAAGGTGAAGTGAAAAGCTTGACCTTCGTCAGAATGAACAATTCGGGCGGAAGCTAACCAAAGGTTACGAAAGGTATATATCTCACTATATATCAGTGGTTCCCAACCTATAGCCCGCGGGCGCTAAGGCACCCGCGAAGCCCTTTTTTGGAGCCCGCAATCATTGCTTATTGAATTTTTAGAGTTATAAATTAATTAAACAGTCAAAGCTTATTTTATCAAAATCTTCCTAATGTATCTCATGTACTGCTCCTAAAAAGCCTTTAAAAGAGGCATCAATCATATAATGACCAACAAACCCCTATATATATAGAAGAATGTCCTAAAAATATGGAATATATTAACAGTGTCAAAGTGGAAATTTTAGGCATGCAGTCGTACACAGAAGTGTAGTGAAGTCTTAGACTTAGTCACTCGATATCCTTCAAAAATACCCTAAATTAGTGGGTGTGTCTTATCACCATGGATACAAGTTCCAAGAGTTGCAAGGAATCACTTGGCATATGAATTATCTTAATTACTTATCTTAATTTATTAAATTATCTTTTAAAATAATTAAAATATAATTATAAATTATGTTAATTATCTTTTCTTAATTTACATCCAAATATTTGACTGAAGTGGTTAAGTTAAGCAGTAAGATGATGAAAATTCTATATTTACGTAGCATTGAAGAAGAATTTGTAGTTTGTTTGTTTTTTTCGTGAGTAGTGTCGGTTGTGTGATTTCCTTGTTTGCTACAAAAACGACTTTTGTGTTATCGAATTTTAACACCATGACATCAAAGAAAAGCACTCATAACTATGCTTTCCATGAGGAATGGGAAGCAAACTATTTTTTTACTAGTTTCAGTGAGAAATGTGTTTGTATGACATGTCACGCTACTGTTGCGCTTTCTAAAAAGTGCAATGTAGAACGCCATTTTAACACAGTTCACAAAGATTATAATGAAGTATCCAGCCCGCAGTGCCGTAAGAAATGATAAAGTAAAACAATTAAAAAATGATTTGATTCAGAGGCAAGGAACAATAACAAAACTTATTTCCCCATCAACTACACCTACTGTGGTTTTATGGTTGTAAATGTTATTGCAAAAAAGAAAAAAAACATTTGAAGATGGAGAAATGATCAAGGAGTGTATGTTTGCTGCTGCAGAAGCTTTGTTCGAAAGCTATAAAAATAAGACTGAGATTATGTCTGCAATAAAATCTATGCCACTCTCAGGAAATATAATTAATTACACGGAGAATAGAAATGATGTCGCAAAATATACATAGTCAGATAAAGTGTGATATGGAAAAGAGCGCATTTTTTTTAGCTTACAATTCGATGAGTCAACAGACGTTCTTGACACTGCCCAACTTATCGTGTTTACACGTATGGTTTTCGCGAATAACAGTCAAGGAGAAGTTTTTGACTCTCATTCCTTTAAAAGAGAAAACACCTGTTGAAGATATCTACAAAGCTTTCAAGACTTTTGCTGAAGAATATAATGTGCCTCTTAAGAAACTCGTCTCATTGACAAGAGATGGTGCATCAGCAATGATTGGGAAAAATGTCGGTTTTGTTACCCTTTGCAAAAAGGACGAGGCTTTTCCACACTTCATTAGTTACCATTGCATCATACACCAACAAGTTTTATGTTCAAAAGTGATTAACTATGAGCATATAATGAAACTGACTGTCAAAATCATAAATGCTATCTGGGCTAGGCCTCTTCAACATAGACAATTTAAGGCACTTCTGGATGAGATGAATGCTGAGTATGGGGATCTTATTTTATACACGGAAGTCCATTGGCTAAGTAAAGGAAAAGTAATTGATCGATTTGAGAAGCTTATCCCCCAAATCAAAGAATTTTTACGAGAAGAGGTGAATCTTGTGAAGAAATGAGTGGTCAAAAGTGGTTATCTGATCTATCGTTTTTAGTTGATCTGACATCTAAACTAAATAACCTTAATCTTGAGCTTCAAGGGGAAATGAAAACTATATCACAGATGGTGAGTTCTGTAAACACCTTTATAAGCAAATTGAAGTTTTGAAAATCTCAAATGTCAAAAGGAAATTTTCAACATTTTCCTAGCTTGAATGAAAGATTGAACCCTGAAAATGTCGGCAGTAGTGCCAGTCGATATATTGATGATCTCCAGAATATTTTAGATAACTTTCAGAAACGTTTTTCAGACTTTAATACTGTTATTGGCCCAGCAACTTTCATCTCTAACCCATTTCTTAATACCGATGTCAGAGATATTGCCTCTCAAATAGGTCTTTTTTTCAAATTAGACGAGGTTGAATTGGAAATGGAAATAATTACATTGAAAAATGATCTGCCCTTGAAAAGCAGAGCAGATCATCAAGAATTTTGGACACTGGTTGATTCACATAGATTTCTTCTTTTGAAAGCAACTTACTAAAGACTATGCTCGTGCTTTGGTTCGACATATATGTGTGAAGCAGCGTTTTCAACAATGAAAATTTTGAAGTCAAAATATAGATCGCAATTGCATGATGATCACCTAAATGACTCCAAGAGAATGGCATTGACGAAATATACCCTTGACATTCAAAATTTAGCAAAAGAAATGCAGTGTTAACCATCTCATTGAAATTTTTCATCTTCATTTTTCCATGCTCAGAAATGGTAAGTTTGACTTAAATCCATTAGTTTTTCTGTTACCGTAGATTTTTATAGCATTGATATGAATTTGATTTAAATTTTTGGTACATGTTTATTAATCAGACGTCTAATTTTAAATTATTGTCATAAGACTCTAATATACTGAATAAAATCTTTTACTCTATTTGTTCACTTTTATTTTTTATTTTTATTTCTTAGCACTGATGATGGACATTGCATTTCCAAAACGTCTGATTAATAAACATGTACCACCTTTTCGTCTTCTTATCCCTCACTAAGTTGCGGTTCGAACCTAGGATCAAACCCTTCAATCAAGTATACATATATATAGCAGATATATTTTATATATATATATATATACACACACACACACACACACAATGTGTCCCAAAAGTCAGTTTACCGAGGAAAATGTTTTTTCCTGATGATTATTCTAAACATTATGACTATTTTTTTTCACAGCAAAAAGCCAGCATGTCTTCAGGACCTTAAAGACTACATTTGTGAAGAATTCCAGCTCTTAAGCAATGATAAAGAACTATGTAAAGCAATTTGCCGGTCAACCGTTGACAGATACAAGATGTGCATCGAACAACATGGACGACATTTTGAACAGTGATTGTAACCAGAACTATTCTCTGGTTTGTAAATATGTTTCAGAATTTTTTTTTTTGTTTTCTTATGTTTTGTAAATATATTTATGAAACAAGTTTTTTTCTTTGTAGTAAACTCACCTCAGGAGAACATTTTCTTCGGTAAACTGACTTTTGGGACACTCGGTGTGTATATATATATATATATATTTATATATATATATATATTAGGGTGATTCAAATATGGGGGTAAAAAATTTTTTTTTATATTTTAATGTGTTCAACCCTTTAAGTGGTTCATTTCAGCATAAAAACAACTATCCTAAAATATTTTGGCAAGTTTTTAATTTTTAGGGGTTGCTACCAGCAATTAAAAATTGACAGAACGACTCAAATTGTCAAATTTTTCCACACCACCCAGGGGTACAGTACAAGGCGCATTGCTTTTTTTTAATGTGGAAAGCGCCCCCGTAGGTCCTACCATAACCACAAGCATGCATAATTAAACTAGCATGATATTTGAGACATTAGCTGTCCTTACTTCATCAATGTTTCTTTCTTTCTATCAGGGTAAACAGCCATGTAGTTTTTCACTACTTGTAGCAAGAATTGTTTTTGATCTTCGTCATGTGTTAGTATTTTATTATATTCATCCATTAATTTTACTCCTCTTTCCGCTATATCATTCACGACTTTCCACTGTTTGATAGATTTCTTAGCGGAGTTATACTCTTCATCATTATGCCATTCTTTAGCATCTTTGAGTAAAAATTTTGAACTAAATTCTGTTATTGTAAAGAATCTTTGAGTATTTGATGTGACAAAATCTTCTAATTTCTTCGTTGGAATAAGTGCAGGATCTAGAAAAGCCCGTTTTGCAGGAAGAGTTTCTGTTGTATTTTGCAAGGCCTTTAAAATTTTGTTTTTCGTTTCAGTAGGCACTTCATCATCATAAAAAGCCAAGGCTACCAGTTCTTCTGATAGGTACCAGAGGTGACCTAACAGTTTTTTAATAGCAACAAATGCAATTGTGTCATTTATTTGTTTGTAGACTACAAGATTCTGTAATAATTCCAGATCAAGACGAGGAGCGCAAGATGGCACAGGAGCTGTAAACCATGCCTTTACATGTGACCGAGTAGCAAATAGACAGATGTCTTTTAGTCCTTTTTGTCTTTTACTGAAATTTTGAACTGAGATTTGAACATAAAAATTTTTAATGAATATGTAATTTTGGCCATCCACCTAGCCCGATGAAGTCCCGCTGGATGTTTAAATTTGATTCCACCTTTTGGTTCACCTCCCAAAAAAATAATTGTTAACTGCAATAGTTCTAGGTAATCGTCTCTTGGTTGGAATGTATCTAGTTGATTTGCTGCAAATATAATTATGTCATCTTTGATGTCATGAATATTTTCATAGATATCTGGATCTGATAATGCTGTTTCGTAGTCCTCCTTATTAATGCTTGACCATTTTTCTCTGAACTTCTTAAAAAGGACTATATCTGGGCCAGAAGATGGTGATAAAAACTTTGAAACAACAGCTTCCAGCATAATTTCAAATATATGGTGTCGACATGCCAGCCACAATAAATCGTTGTCGAATTTTTGTTCTAGAAGAATAGCTGCACCATTTCTAGGACCAGTATTGGCTGCCGTTGTATTGAAACACATGCATTTTATTTGTTCGCAGATGTCCCATTCAAGCGATGTCTGATTGTTTGCATTAAAACTAGAGACGCATTTCTGTCACTCAATTTTGCAACATCAAGACTTCCTAATAATTTATCATCAAACAATTTTCTACGTTTGCCAACCTTACTTTTCCATGTTGAAGGTTGTGCAGCACAGAAACCAGATTCATCACTTTTACTCTCCTCTGATTCTGATTCTGATGATGTACTGGTGAGTATGACAGCCTTTTCATTCTTCTTTCTTTTGATCTCTTCTGCTTTCCTTTTTTCATAACGTTGTTGCTTTTCTGCTGCTCTTTGCTCTTTTTTAGCAACAGCATTATCAATGGTACCCATTTTTCCATGACGTCCTTTCTCACGTTGCATTTTCAAGAATTTCTCATCATCTTCTATTTTTATAAGCTGCATAGCATTCTCATGAGCAATGTCAAATATGTTTTCCAGTTTATCTTTCCATTTTTCTTCTTTATTATTTAAATTTTGTGATCTTTTCAATTTGTTTGCTTTGTTTTTCTTAAGCAGCTGTCATTCCTTCAGTATTCCTTGAATTTTATCTACTACATGTATTCTTTGTTTTGCTGGTATTCCTGCTTTTTTCCAAACTGCTAGCACATCATCCGCAGTAGAGCAGCATGATTCTCTAATGTCTTGCTTTTTAATATTTCTGTAGTGCATGAAGAGGGCCATCATTTCCTTCTGTGATGGTAATACGGATGTTTTTAGTACTGCAGAGGGCTGCCCAATTAGCCATACTTCAGTTTCTTTTCTTGTAGAACTTCTCCCAAATGAGCAACTGGGTGATGGTGAGTTAGGCCTAGCTTCCATAATCGATTAATTGTATCAAAATTACGAGTTCCAAGCAACAATTAAAAGCAAGCTAGTATATAAACCATTAATTAAAAATTCTGAAATATAAACAATTAAACATAAAATCATAAGTTGTAAAAACAAACAAATTGAAAAAGAGGGAAACTTTGACGCCTGGTAGCACATAGTAAATTTTATTTAAAATTCACCAAATTTGACATACACTACTTTTTTGTCATAGGGAACAAAAATACAGGTTGAACAATTAAAAAAAAAAACTGATTTTTTTGAATCACCCTAATATATATATATATATATATGATGCAAACCCACAAGGAAAAAGAAATGTGTGTGTGTTTTTTAACTGAAAACAATTTATTTATTGCTTTTTAACTTAGTTTTAATGTCAATAGGTATATCTGAGTTAACACACACACACACTATATATATATATATATATATATATATATATATATATATATATATATATATATATGAAAATTATTTCACGAAAGTAACACGTGAATAATATTTATGATGAAAATAACTACGAAGGAAAAAGGAAACACAGAATGGTGCTCAAGCGCTTTTGTCTAATGTTCAGTGTTCCTGAGAATGTCATTAGACGAAAGCGCTCGAGCACCATTCTGTGGTTCCTTTTTCCTTCGTGGTTATTTTCATCATATATATATATATATATATTATATTAGTGATGGATCGAGTTGTCGGTTTTTCACAACCGCGGTTGCGGTTGTGTTTGCGGTTGTCGAATTTTTTCCAACCGCGGTTGCGGTTGCGGTTATCATATACTAGGAAAAATGCGTAATTATTAACTGGATTTAGCCACTATAGTGCGATTTAGCCACACTTGGTACATAATATATACTAAATAGTATTTATTTAGTAAATACCTTATGTTGAACACAAGTTTTGCAATACACCGCTACCGCTATTTGTGTGTTGCAAAACTTGTGTTCAACATAAGGTATTTACTAAATAAATACTATTTAAATGAAGTATATTCTAAACTTATATAGCTATTATGAAAGAATAGGTCAAATTAATTAAAACCATATTTTGCACTAAGTGGGTTACCAGGATGAGGGACGAGGACCCATCGCACTGTTCATCCCACCTACCACTTTCCCCAGCCTCCACCCATTGGAAAGTTACAACCGCAACCGCACTTATGGAACGGCGGTTGCGGTTACGGTTGCGGATTTTTGTGCGGTTGTAGTGCGGTTGCGGTTGCGGTTATTCGATCCATCACTAATATATATATATATATGTGTTTGTATGTATGTATGTATGCATGTTTTGTTTGCATGCTTAATTCAATACATCGTCGGAAAAAGCAGTTATACCACAATTTGGCAACGTGTGGCACAAGTAAAACCGAGGATCCGTCACTCGTAGGAGAAGTATAAATTATTTTGCTTTCGGAATGACGCTATAATTATTATCTTAACTTTAATTTAATTTAAATACCTTAATTTTCCATAAATGTATGACAGTTCAGTGAATATTAATCTCTTTCAGTTAGCTGCGGCTATTTTTTTTATTTAAAGTTCTTCGCCAGCTGCATGTTGCCGACGCCCTCTATAGATCATATATGAAAGAAAGGGTAAATGCTTCATCAAAACACTTCACCCTTTTGGAATTGAAAGTGAAAAACAAAAACATTTTTCAGTTGTTTGTTATGTATGTGGATATGCGAGTGAAAACAGCACGATATTCCATTTCCGAGAGCTGGATATATATATATATATATATATATATATTATATTTTTTTTAAGTTCGGGAAGAACCGATTCGCCTATTTAAAAGGGCATATCTCGGCGGAAAAACAAAGAAAAGTGAGAGGAAAGACAGAGGAAAAAGAAAGGGTGGAGGGGACAGTCGAAGTGGAAAAAGACCAAGGATGACAAGGACTGCAGGGTCGAGCCCATCATCCTTGGGTGCTAGGGCCGGGAGGGCGCACGTGAATATATATATATATGTATAGAAACGACGTAAGTATAGAGGAGTGTTCTGCACACGAGGAAGAGAAAACGAACAAATGAAAAATGAGGTGACCGCCTGGGAATCGAACCCAGGATCTTCCGATTGCCGGTCAGATATGCTACCACTACACCACGGGCCTCGATCAGTCAGAAGTCGTAATTCTCCTAATTCCGGCAATCGGAAGATCCTGGGTTCGATTCCCGGGCGGTCACCTCATTTTCATTTGTTCGTTATTCTCTTCCTCGTGTGCAGAACACTCCTCTATACTTACGTCGTTTCTATACATTAATATACTGCGTGGTCATTGCAGTTAAATGTACATATTCACGATTTGCGAGGGTGCCCTCTCAAGGCATTGGTTTCTGCCCTATGTAGGAGAATTACGACTTCTGACTGATCGAGGCCCGTGGTGTAGTGGTAGCATATCTGACCGGCAATCGGAAGATCCTGGGTTCGATTCCCGGGCGGTCACCTCATTTTTCATTTGTTCGTTATTTCTCTTCCTCGTGTGCAGAACACTCCTCTATACTTACGTCGTTTCTATACATTAATATACTGCGTGGTCATTGCAGTTAAATGTGTGTGTATGTATATATATATATATCTATAAGTAGGTAGGTAGGTTGGTGGAATGATTCATACCAAAATGTTAGAATGAAAAATAATGTTTATCTTTCTTTGAATTCAGAATGAATCTTCACATGAACCTCACTCGGAAGACTTCACTGTCTCATTATGTTCGCGGGAGAACAAGAAAAGTAGCCTAATTTCAGGAGGCATCCAAAAAGTTTCTTATTTGACTGAAGGGATCGTCATAAATGTATTTTAAATTCTGGAAGCCTGAAAATTTTTATATAAAGGTTTTGAGAGAATGGATTACCCACTTAACCACGTCTGATTTACATTTTAGCTGAAAGGGAAAGCCGCATGACAGAACTAAAGCGATTGGACAGCAAACGACTGTCTTTATTAAAGAAACGGCATTTTGATGAGACTGAAAAGATAAATTCAAAAGTGTCTACGAAATTATCTCTGCGTCAAATTGCTATTGTTGATACAGCCACTGAAGATACATATACACCATGGAAAAAGAATTTGAAAGCTGAAATACAGACTTTAAGAAATGAAAATGAAATACTGCTGCTTGAATTACAGCGGAATATGATAGTTGCCCTGAAAAAGATATCCACAAATATGAAATGCAGTTTGATTAATTACACTAGGCAACAAAGATTTTGTTACAGAAGACCAAATATGTGCTCCTAGCTAATTTCGGTATGCTGATTTCAAATCTATAATTAGATTTTTTCTATCACGTCTAGATTTTGTGTAAAATGCAAATCACTTTTAGTAAAATTTTCTACCACGTCCAGATTTTGGTTTTAATCGGCTTAATGCCAGTAATATGAAACTTGCTTTTCAAGGTTAAAGCAATTTTTTTGCCAACTATATACAAATTCGAACAATTTGATAAATAAAATTTATCCCGAGTTGGCAACACTGAGTCAAGAGCATAGTAACGGGCAACGGCACATCGTAATAATTACTTTCTACGTTTTTTCAGATATTGTATGGTAATTCAAATGGCATCAAATAGACGTGCTTGTGTAAATCACCCAGACAACTTCTGCTTTGTCTGTGGACAATATACACCTAAGCCACAACGTAGAAACATAACAACAAGATTAAACTTGCCTACAAGTGTTATTTTGACTGAAGTTAGGAGACCAACAGAGGGACTGGGCACAAATATTTTGCTGTGCACAGTGCAATGCAATGTTAATAGCTTGGATGAATGGTAAAAGAAAGCTATGCCGTTCTCAGTCCCATGGTTTGGCGTGAGCCGAAAAATCACTTCAATGATTGTTATTTTGTTTGACAAAGATTGCTGTTTCACAAAGAAAAACAAATCAAAGATCACGTACCCAAACTGCGAATCAGCAATGAAACCAGTACCACATGATGAAACAAATCCACCACCAGTTCCACCAGCAACGATAACAGACAGCAGTTCATCTGAAGATTCTGCTAGTGATATAGAAACAGGGAAAGATGGCATATATGTTCCAGATGCAAATATTCCCCACATTGTTAGTCAAGCGGAGTTAAATGACTTAGTGCGCGATTTGGAATTACCAAAAAAAAGCAGAGTTGCTTGGTTCAAGACTTCAAGAAATTAATCTTCTCCAACCAAACACCAAAGTTTCCCATTTCCGCATCACCATTTGCAGTTTTCATCATTTTACTTACAGGAAGAAAACGTTGTTTCTGCCACGATATCAGTGGTCTGATGCAAGGGATTGGATGTCGCTATGATCCAAAAGAATGGAGACTGTTCACTGACTCTAGTAAAGCTAGCCTTAAGCTGTATTACTGCACAACGGCAATGAAAAACCTTCAATACTTGTAGCACATGCCACTGGCCTTAATGGACTTATGAATCGATGAAACTGCTGCTAAGACTCATCAAATATAAGGACCACACATGGAATATTGTGTGGCGACTAAAGTTGTATCATTACTTCTTGGGTTACAGTTGGGCTACACAAAGCATATGTGCTTTTGTGTCTATGGAAACAGCAGAGATGACAAGAACCACTACAAAAAAAATGATTGGCCTCTAGAACTGAACATGTTGGTAAATACAATGTGAAACCACAGCACTTATTGACCTCAGAAAGTACATCTTCCACCACTTCACATTAAACTTGGCCTTATGAAAAATTTCGTGAAGGGTATGGATCATCAAGGTAGTGGTTCCAATATTTAAAGGATAAATTCAAAGGAATATTGACAGATGCTAAGCTAGAAGCTGGAGTTTTCACTGGACACAGATCCGCAGTGTCATCCACGACTCATCGTTCCATCTAACCTAAATGAGAATGAACTAGGAGCATGGACATCTTTCGTTGAAGTTTCAAAAATTTTCTTAGAAACCACAAAGCTGAAAACCACCGTAAACTAGTAGAAAACATGCTTAAATCTTATGAAATAATGGGATGCAGAATGTCTTTGAAAAATTCATTTTTTACATTCTCATCTTGATTCTTCCCGGCCAACTTGGGGCTGTAAGTGACGAGCATGGTGAGCGCTTCCACCAACAGATCTCAGTTATGGAAAACAGATACCAAGGTAATTTCAACCCAAATATGATGGGAGATTATTGTTGGTTCTGCAGAAGGAGAGCTCGTCATCCTACAAGCGACAAAGGAAGAGGATACACCAAAGTTTCACTTAAAAACAGGAATTTGCCTTCAGTAGTAACAACAAAATACTAACGCGCTTTGGGTGGATGGTTGGGCGCAGGGGTGGTAACTCCGCCAGCGGAATTCCGCTGTCTGTCTTAAGCCAGAATAAAGGAGGAAAGACATCCCTGTTCACTAATTATTAAGTATGCTTAACATAAAACGTGGCACGGAAAAGTAGCTTAGACGGCTTTCGTAATAGAAGCGGGTGAGAAAAAAAATGAAAAATAGGGTTTTCGGTTACACAAAATCTGGACGTGATAGAGAAATTTGATATCAGATCTGAAATCAGCATCACGCTTTAGTAGGAATCAGTAGTTCACGTGTCTGTAACAAACAAAAAGTTGAAATTTGTTGCCTAGTGTTATTTACAGAAAAAAGTACGAAAGTATTTTATCTCAAAGTTCTGATGTGTATTTTAAAGACATGAAAGGTTTTGGAATCACTTTTCATCATATATACAGTATATACTCTGTGTTGTGTGTGTGTGTGTGTGTGTGTATTATATATATATATATGGGATGAATTTCACAATAAAACATGTGAAATGAATGAATGCTGCAAACTCACAAGGAAAAAGAAAAACGATTCCAAGGACTTTCGTGTATTAGAGCTACACTTCGTCAGGGAATCGTTTTCTTTTCCTTGTGGGTTTTCAGCATAATATATATATATATATATATATATATATATATATATATAAGCACATATTATAAATGTTATATATCTTAGTTCAGATTTTCAATATAATATATGTGTACAAAACTCGATTATAGTATGAATATACAGGGTGGGCCGTAAGTTTCCATACATAGGAAAAATAAACATTTTTTTATGGACAACCATTTTATTTATATAATATGCTCTACATCGGTGGCTGTAGTCTTGGACACTTCGCGGTTGATCTGCAACATTTCCAGTTTTCTGAAACTTGTTAATAAGTTTTGCTACAGTGTCGTGTGTGATGTTCGTTCCATGTTGTCTGTTAAAGTTCATTGCAACCATGCGACTGCTTCCCGACCCAGCCATCAGTATGATTCAATTCGTTGCTCTTCGTCAAACGCATATTCTTAGGGTATCGAAACAAAAACAAACGTTTAATTTTTCCTATGTATGGAAACTTACGGCCCACCCTGTATTATATAAATATGCGAGTATTGTACTGCCAATCATTACGTAATACAGTGTTTTGGCGAAATCATTTTCTTTCGTATTACAATCCACGCATAAATGGCCGTTGACACAGTGAAATTTTAATTTCAGCGAACGAAAAAAATGACCTAAAGAAAACGTTTCAGAAAGAGAAATCAGTATATAATGATACGAATAATAACCCTCCCGATACAGTATATTTGCATTTTATTTCAAAATAATTAGATACAATTCTTTAATATCTTATGCCGTGATCATAAATAAATACCATATCACATTAGATGATCGACATATGAAGGATCTCTTTCATTACAATCTAAAATTATAATGGAATGATTACAGTGCGGAGCATCTCTTTAAATTATAAACAAATTTTTACAAAAATATGTTCTCGAAAAAATTACCTTTAATTTAGATAGTAAGGAGACGTATTTGACATTCACTGTAAAAATACTATAAAGAATTCAGTTTAGTTGATATATTTTATAATAATTTGTAATAAAAGAAAATAATAATAGAAATATTTATACTTTATTACGAAATTTTAACATACAACGAATCTTTTGGGAGAAATTACCTAGTACTTTTCCGTTATATTCGCCACAATTTAATAAGCCCTAGTGTCAATCGCCCTTGACGATTGGTTAGGTTTAGTCGTGATGTTTTCGTTGTTATATATATATATATATATATATATATATATATATATATATATATATATATATACAGGGGCGCCCGCATCCTTTAAAAAATTGGACGCATGATTTTTTTTTTAGGTTGAGATTCTGGGTGACGCAGCGCAATAAATAAGTAAAATAATTAGGCCATCTGTGCTCCTATCCCACAGGTTTCTAAGAAATTAAAATTTCGTGGACGCACGTGCGTCTGTGCGGCCGCCTGTGGCGCCCCTGTATATAATATGACTATTGGTTAGGTAATATTTTCGTTAGTTTTAACGAAAATATCACGACTAAACTAACCATCGTTAAGGGCAATCGTCCATAATAAATGTCTAAAAATATATACATAAACATTTTATTAATATAGTAAATGTCCATAATAAATTTCTAAAAGTATATTAATAAGCATTGTATTCATACTGTAAAAACTTACCATTTGCGTGTATAACGGAAAAGCATTAATTACCCTACAGGAATGGTACAGGGGAAGTGTAATTTCATTTTCGCATAACCTATCTGAATTTATTTGAAATCAGCTCCTAATTTGCTTTCTCCGTGTCCAGAATTCAAAACATTTGGCGGGATTGTATCATCACCGGACCAGTCGGTTAACCGTCATTTTTTGGAGATGGGCGAAGCAGCTCAGTGTGACCAGATCTACAGTAGTATTTTTATTACTAAGTTAGTAAATTTTTATGAAAATTTGATTATTTAGTATTTTTTCTAGTAATTCTGGATATTTAGTAATTTTTTAGTAAATTCAGGATGTTTACCAGTAAATATTTAGTATTTTATTTTTATAGAAATTTAGAAAAAATCATGATACTCTCAATTAGTTCAAAATGATAACGAAAATATACTGCATCATAGTCATTGTTTCTGTGAGTCGGATGTCAGTAAATGATTGTGTTTGCTAATTGATGGTGGTGATTTATGTCAATTATATACTAGTGACCAAACTTTTAAATTTACATGTGAATATCATATTGATTATTATAGCCTGTTTATGTATAATAATGTCTTCAGGAACTACTAAAAGAAAAAGAGACCTTTACGAACAAAATTACAAAGTTTCTTGGGAATCATTACCAGAATTTCAATCATGGCTGACATCAACTTCTGCGAGTAAATATCATTTTGGATATACTAGCATAAGGCAAGAGGCAAAAAGTTAAAGATAATGGAAT
Source organism: Bathynomus jamesi (assembly GCA_023014485.1). NCBI lineage: Eukaryota > Metazoa > Arthropoda > Malacostraca > Isopoda > Cirolanidae > Bathynomus > Bathynomus jamesi. The sequence continues at coordinate 74,898 of JAJOZX010004592.1, read as the reverse complement.
GTTGAATTTTTATTCTTTCTAATTCTCACACCACTTTCAAATTATATTTTCATGAGAATTTTGTAATATGTAGATTGTAGAATATGTATAATATAATATATAATCAAAAATTTTGGTTTGCTTTAGGGAACGAAAAAGTGAAGCAAGCACATTGCGAGGCATGTGGGTGCAATTTACAACCACGTATAGCTACACTGAAGGCCCATGCTGAGACAGAGAAACACGTGAATGCAATGAAGAGGTTTGGAGGATGCACTTCTGTTTCAAAATATTTCAAAAACTATTCATTCTCAAAGGAAGTATAAAAGGCAGAGCTAAAAATTACTGCAGCTTTAGTTGAGCATAATATCTCCTTTCGTGTGATGGATCATATTTCTGAAATATTATCATCTGCTTTTCATGACTCGGCAATTGCAAAAGAATTTTCCTGCAAGAGAACTAAATGCACAGCATTAGCATATAATGTTCTTGCTCAAGAATTTAAAGGAGAAATGATGAAGGATGTTAAATCAATTCCACAGCAAAAATTTTCTCTTATTATTGATGAATCGACTGACTCGAGCGCAACAAAAACACTCGCGGTTGTGATCAAATACTTTTCGGACAAAAATTCCATGATTAAGATTTAACTTTTAAATCTCATTCCTGTCGTCTCAGAAATCAGTGAAGGTCTTTTTAATTCTCTTAAGGAAGAATTAGACAAAAATTCATTACAAATAAGTGATCTGATTGGTTTTTCTGCTGACACTGCCAGTGTAAAGTTTGGAGTTAATAAGAGTGTAGTGCAGAAGATTCAAGAGGTGTTTGCTATGCAACATTGAAACTTCCAAGGTATGTTAAACAGATGGTTCGGGATGTACATAATTATTTTGCTCATAGCACTAAACGTCAGCGTGATTTTAAAGCATTTCAAGATTTTACAGAAACTGAAAATCACAGAATTCTCAAAATGTACGACATCAAATGACTGTCATTTCACTCTTGCTGTTCTAGAATATTGGAACAATGGAATGCGTTAAAATTATATTTTCAAGATCAGCGTCTTACTGATCGACTCGCGGTCTCAGAAACTTTGTTCCACCATTTATCTATTCTTTTTACAAAAATGTATCTTTTGGTTCTAACCTCAGTTCTGACATTATGTTCAAAATTCAATATCCTTTACGAAAGTAGTCATCCAAATATAAGATATACAAAGATTTAGGAAAAATGTATAAAACTTTGCTGTCTTATTTTATGAAAATGAAGTATGTGCGACTAACTTCCCTAAAGGATTTGGACCCTCAATCAAATGTAAATTACCTACCCCTTCATGAAATATTTGTTGGTGTGGCAGCATCACATAAATTAACAAAACTTGATGAGTCCTATGTCAATGAAAAGCAACAATTTCTGAAAAAAATTCAGTTCTTAATTGAACTCTCATGTCAGTTAAAGAATCGTTTGCCTTTCGAAAATAGTTTCCTGGAAAAATTGGATTGTATTGATCCACAGGTTATACTCATGGAAACGAATACGAGTGCAATTCTAGAAATCGTTAACCATTTCCCAAATATCATCGAAAATGAACAGCAGATGGAACCACTGGATAGTGAATGGCGTGGATTGCAATTATCGGATGATGTTTCAGATATCTTGAAAAAAAATCCTGCCATTTTAACTGACAGCTTTTGGGGAGAAATTAATAAAACGCAAAAATATCCTCATTTGTGTAGCCTAATTAAAGGCCTACTATCAATCCCTGTACCCAATGCTGATGTTGAGCGGATATTTTCGCAGGTGTCTTTAATAAAAACAAATCATAGAAACAGATTCACAGTGAATAGTGTAGCATCCATGATATTTGTGAAAGAAGGACTGAAAGACGAGATGGACTGCACTAACTTCAATCCTACAGAAGAAAGAGTAAAATTATGTAATAACGAAATGTATAAAAATGTTGACTTTGAAACGGAATAAACTTTCTGTAAATAAAAATATATATATTTTTTTTTTCAGTATCTTTTTAGTATTTTTATGTAATGATTTAGTAAATTCTAGTAATATAGGGCGATTTCTTTAGTATTTTCCTTTTGAAAAAAAATGGCCCGCCGCCGAAGCTATTTCTTTTTACTTTACGAATGATTTAAAAGTGTCGGTGAGTTAAGTATGTATTACAATGCGTACTGTATGGACTTATTTAAATGAAATTTAAAAATATTATGTAATAATGAATTGGTAAGAGAAAATACTGAAATCATTGGTGACAATTCTTGAGTTTCGTTGAATAAGACGAGAGAAATTTCGTTCGGACGGACGCCCTTATAATTGGACAAGATTAAGGTCGATAGATTAAGAGTATAAATATTTATCGCGTATGTATAGAAGCCTTAATTAAATATATTTTTGCGTAACATTTCCTTAAGTTTTCTTATAATAAATAAATTACCCTTAAATAAAAATTAAACGAACTTCCTACTAATCACAGAAAGAAATTAATACCAGGATTCGATATTATTGTCGATTTACACGTGATATCGCGTGCCACTGAAGGGAAATTATTAGGAGTTATGCTTGATTACAAATTATCCTTTCGTCAACGTATTGAAAATATAGACCACAAACTATCGAAATTCTCGTTTATATTAACAAGATTACATTTCCTTCCCACAAATACACTTAAAACACTATACTTTTCTCTGGAAGCGCATGTGATTACATCATCAACCCTTTAATGATAAGCCAGAAGAGAATTATTAGAAAAATAAACACGAGTGATTATTATGCTCATACATCAGGAATCTTCAAGGAACTGCGTATATTAAAATTTAAAGACATATTGAAATACAGATGTGCTCTCTAATCTTCAGAGTTACAAAATAATCTGCTCCGACTATATTAATCGAGAATATAATGAACAATCAAATACGTCACGAATATCAAACAAGGTCTACGGAGAGTGAATATATCTCAAAGGCAAACTATACTCTTCAATATAGTAGAAATTCTTACTTATTCAGCTGTGGAATTATGGAATAATCTACCGAATGGATTAATATCAATCAATACTCTCTCTTATAAAGCGATTAAAATTTAACAAATCCTAAAGTTACTGAAGGCGCTTCTTTCTTTATTTATTACCGTTATTATTTATTATTAATAATTTGCTGTTGTCATTGTTAAAATTCTCATTATCCTTCTAAAAATCTCTCCTCTCTTTTTTCATTATTCTTCATATTAAGCTTCTAATATATGACTTTGTCTGTAAGTTCCCTTCAGTTTTTATACTGGTTTCATTATTCGTTGTACAGTATGTAGCTTCTAATATAAGTATATGTCCTAGCCTGTAAGTTCTTTCAATTTAAGTCTTATAAAAATCTGTAGGATTTATAAAACGTATTTATAAAACGTATATACAAATTTGCTTTTAAGTGTTCAAAAGACAACATACTATATCCTAATCTGTAAATTCCCTTAATTTTTTAGTCTTTTATAAAAATCTTGTATATATATATATATATAAAATAATTATATCTAATATCTGATTTATGCGCCTCGGTGGTGTAGTGGTTAGCGTCGCTGGCTACGAATCCATCGGCCCCGGGTTCGAGACCCGACGGCAGCCGGCGCGCAGCAAAACCCAGCTGTTCATCCTTCCACACAATAAAGAAAAGTGGTTGGTAAATAAATGGGTATCCTAGGTGGTCTAGTGGTTAAGACCCTGGGCTGCTGATGGGGCGTGGTTCGGATTCCACGTTAAACTGTAGGTCTAAGGTGAAGTGAAAAGCTTGACCTTCGTCAGAATGAACAATTCATTCGGGCGGAAGCTAACCAAAGGTTACCAAAGGTTAATTAGTAGATTTCGGGCCTGTAAAGCGTGCACGGTTGCTAAAGGCAGTTTACAACTACTGTATATACATCTGTATCTAATAATAAAATTACACTCGTCTATGAAAACTGTATATATTTGTAAATAAATAAATTAAAAAAATATATTTAATTTTAAATTAGAGAAGTCGATCTGTAATTACTCGTAAATTTTAGAATTAAATTTTGTTTCGGTTCATTTATCCACCACAAAAAGTCATAAAAGTCTTAAGAAAATGTCAAGTAAAAAATATATTTAATTAAGTTTTCATATTTTAATATATTTTCATTTTAATTAGATGAATCAATCTGTATTTTCTCTTAAACGTCATGAGCTGAATTTTAAGATGAAATTTAGTAATGAAAATTAATGATTATTTTAAATGCAATTACATCAATATAAAAATATATCGATTGTTTTAAATGGAACGAAATTTGGTTGTTGTCAAGGGAAATGGTGACCAATCGCGAGAGTACATCTTGGAGGCTGTGGATTTGAATAGCTCACGCGGGCGGTAGTCTCGTTTCGTGTTACTTATAAGAGGGTGTGAAATGTTTTTTTTTTTGTAAAAATATTTGTGGTTTAACTTTAGTTTTTCTCTACGATATAGTGTAAAATTATGTATTCACATTCGCTCTCCTTCTTTATTTTTGTGTTAATTAAATGAATCGGTTAAACAGAGAAAAATGCTTCTCTTCATTCCAATCTTTTTCTTTCGGACATTTTTTTTGGTCGCATCATCCATCGGTCTATATCAGTGGTTCTTAACCTTTTTACTACCATGCCCCCTCTAGGAATTGGTCCTTCCCTCCACGCCCCCCTTCAATCAAAATAACATACTCAATAACTTCTCAATATTATCCCATGCTCTCGTTAAGAGAATAACAAATACAATTAGAGAAATTCCTGTTTCTAGGGGGGCGCGCCCCCCCGGTTAAGAACCACTGGTCTATATGTATCGTATGTATTACCATATATATATATATATATATATAACAGTATATATATATATGTTAACCCCTCCGTCTATGGCCTGGGTTGGTTCGAAGTCGACGGGGGTTCTAGTTAGGTGGCACCAACGGATGTGTGACTTGCAGTAGTTTTCTTCTATATTACTCTCCGAGTTCTTCTATAGTGGCTCGGAGGACTCTGGTAGACTTACTAAAAATTCTGAAGATTCCGGACTCTTCTTATAGCGTATCCAGAAAGTTTAATGACTAAGTTCTTCTGAAGAGAGCAAGGCTCGAAGGATAAGATAGACTATCTTTTACTGTAATTTACTGCTAAAATGTACAGGTAGTGCTCAGCCTCTGAATTAGCTTCTGAATGACAATGGAAGATTTTTACTGGGGTTTATATACCCCAAAACTGCTAACATCATTATTATTAAATGCTAAAAAGGCTGCATTATTTTTGCACAATATTCGAAAATAAAGTAAATTTTTTAGCTGTGGTAAGGCTTGAACGAGTAAACAAAATATTTGAAGATGAAACCATATTTTTATCTTAAACCGCGACTTTTCAGATCTGATGTTATCATGATCTGCCAAGTTAACTAAAAGTGGAAATCGGACTATGCATCTTTACACTAAAATATGCATATGAGTAAAATTTTAAGGTTTAAGATGTACAATTTAAATGCTTAGGCAAGACATGATCTCATCTTTTATAACGAAAGAGAATGTATACAAAATATGAACATTGCAAAGCTTAAGCAGGATTCCTTATTAAGCGAAATCTAAAAAAATGATTATGAGATTTTAAAAAAAACAACAGGTCACCAATTATTTGGCAAAGTAGAAAGCAAATCAAAAATTTTATCCAAACTCGCGTTGGACGATTTTTGTCCTTATGTAAAAATGAATACACACACGTACATACATATGAGTATAGGCATTATATAAAGTTAAATATATAAGAATATACAGGCTTATATAAATACATGAACCATATAGCACATGAATTTTTAAAATGGATACTTTTTTTCTAAAATGGATACAAGAACTATATAAATGAATACAAGAATTACATGAAGAATAAGATAGTATAGGAATATGGGAATTATTTATGGTTCATTTTACTTTTTACATATATATATATATATAATATATATATATATATATATATATATATAATATATTAGAATGCCTACTGCCCCTTGCACAGCAAAAAACCATCGAAATACAACGTAGGGGAAGACTTGGAGGAGTCAGTGTATTACTAAAACCTTTCCTGATTCTCTCCGTATACTAAATTTCGTGCAGATTACCCTAGCCGTTTAGGGGACCCCCCTCCCAATCACCCCACCAGGGGCGCGGACAGAGTAATAACTCTCACACTTTCTACAGATCTACAGAAGCTAAGGCTAACAAAGACCCTAAGATCCACTCTACTGTAAGGTTAGCCCGAGAGAAAGGAAAGAGTAGGGGGTTAAGAGAAGAAAATAAGGGGTTAAGTAAGTAGCAACACCTATCACTTATGGGTTAACATTAATTCAGAAAAAGAGAAAAAAGACTCACCATCATCATCCGCCGGCCACTGCCGACAAGCCCGAAAAATAGTCGAAGAGAATAGGAAAGGGGTGAAAGATGAAAAGAAGTAAAATAAGAACGCTTACAAACCATGCAAACACAGTCTTAACTCACTGTCTTACCATGCAAACTACAGACATGCAAGTAAGGAGAGGATAAGAAAAAGAAAAAAAAAAGTAGGTAAACTTAAACAAAAAGTGGGTTAGTTTACGCTACGAGCTACATCTACGTTCGTGTTAGTCTAATTTTTTTTTTTTTAATAATAATAATTTTTGCTGGCATATCACACGCTGGCATGTCACAAGCTGGCATTAGACGTCAACAGACTCATCCCCGATTACGACCCCCAGAGCTCCTGTTGCCAATTTTTTTTTATTTTAAACAATGTTAATATTTTTAAAATGTCTGTCTAGGCGATTTTTAAACACATTAACGCTGGTAGAGTTAACGACTGACGCGGGAAGATTTTTACATTTATCAGTTACTTTAAACGTAAAGAAGTTTTTAGCGATATTAGTAATGAAACGTCTGCCACGCAACTTAAATCTGTTATTACGAGTATTGTTATTATCGAAAGTGAACAGTTTGTCAAAATTTACGTTATCGATGTTATTAACGATTTTGAAAACTTCAATAAGCTCCCCTCTTAATCTCCTAGTTTCGAGTGAATGCAAGTCTAACACTTTAATCCTACTTTCATAAGGCTTGTTGCGCAATGACGGAGTTAGTTTCGTGGTACGACGCTGAACCCTTTCTAACCTATCAATATCCTCACGCAAATACGGGCACCAAAACTGAACGGCATATTCTAAATGAGGCCTGACTAGGGACTTGTAAAGGGGCAATATAATATCCTTCGATTTAAATTCGAAATTACGCGCTATGACGCCTAACATCCTATTAGCTTTTGCGCAAGACTCCAGGCACTGGTTCCTAACTTTTAAATCCTTAGATACGCATACGCCTAAATCTACTTCATCGTCAACGCTCGCTAACTCTCTATCATCCATGGTGTACGTGTAATTATTGTTACGAGAACCTATGTGCAAAACTTTACATTTATCTACGTTAAATTGCATCTGCCACTTATCCGTCCACTCCATAATCCTATTTACATCGTCTTGGAGCCTACTTCTATCGTCCTCGTTAACAACCTTACCGCCTATTTTAGAGGCGAAGAATATTTTATTATTCCCATTTTTTCCCATGCTTTTTATGCATTGCTAATGTACTTAAACTTTTCAACATTAACGTACTGTCTTCATATGACAATATTGTGAAAAATGTCACAATAAAGAATAGACCTACCGATAATTGAAACATTATCTATAAAACCTATTGCGGACTGTGATTCCTTTTACATTGGACAAAGAGGAAAAGACTTGAACACGCGTGTAAAACAATATCAATATTGCGTTAGAACAGGACAGTCGTCGAAAGCCCTGTTTGTTCATTTGTCAGAGTTGTCTCATTGTATTGATTGGAATAGGTCTTCAGTTTTGTTTCACTCAAACAACATTGTTAATATAAACATTCTTGAGTCAACCATCATTCAACTAACAAACAGTTTCAACCTTAGCCAGGGCCTTTTTTTCGCTCGATCCTGTTGTTTTGAATTCTTTCAGATCAGATTAAGATAAGAAGGGCAAAACGCTAAAGCTCTGAATGCTTTCCCACTTGGATTGTAGGTTCCTCCTGCAATATTCTCTACACCAGCGTTTCTCAAAGTGTGCTCCTCAGAGCCCTGGGGGCTCCCCAAGACCCCTCCAGGGGCTCCGCGAGGTCAAAACTATTTTCATAATATAAATCCTGCAATGAAACAGTGAACTGAGTGAGTGATTGAGAGTGAAAACAGTCAAATAACGTCTTAGTACGTTTTGAACTGAGTGAGAGCCTGAGAGTGAAAACAGGCAAATAACGTCTTAGTACGTTTTCAGCCTTTGAGGAGAAAGGTTGTGTCTTCGAGTTCTAAGATTTCTTTCTCATGTTTTTGGCGCGTAAAAGCGATATTATTTTGGCTCAAATTTTCATTGAATTTATTTCAGAGTTCAATGTGTAAAATATCTCGTTTGTTTTGGAATTAAATGAATTTTAATCTGTATGTTCTATAAATTTTTACTTTTACCTATTCTAGAAATTAATACATAAAAATTATACTTAAGCTTCAATATAGTTTTTTAGTATCTCTAAGCTTCGCATATTCTTAAATAGTAATGGAATTGAACAAATTGAAATCTAACATTCTAATAGAAAAATTTGGAAGGAGAGATAGAAGTGCAAAGAGGAATCAGACAGCAAACTATAATTATTCAGTCTTTTGAAAAGTAAGTACACTTTGTTGTCTTATTTTGGAATAATATTTTAAAAATTTTATTTAAAACTTTTATAAATTTTAAAATTTTATTTAAAACTTTTATTATTTTAAAATTTAATTAAATTTTATTTAAAAATATTTAAGAATTTTTATTTCTAAAATATTTTTATTATATTTAAGGATGGATCGTTGGCTTAAAAAAGGGAGATTAGAAGACTCGCTTTCTCAACCCACAGCTGGACCGTCTACGTCCAAAGATGCTGAAAAAGATGAAACTGACGTATCGGAGAGTTCTGTGACTCGTGGAAGGGAGGAATCTACTCCAAAGAAACTGCGCGAAACTGTAAATAAGAAACGAAAATATGACGAAAGCTATCTTTCTCTCGGCTTTATACATGTTAACAATTTACCTTATTGTGTCTTATGCAACAGAGCATTTTCAAATAGTACTATGGTGCCCGCTAAGATGCTGCGTCATTTTGAGACCAACCATTCAGAGTTTAAAGAAAAAGGAACTGAATATTTTAAACGTAGGCGTGATCAGCTCTTTAAAAGCCAAAACTTATTTGTTACAACTTTTCAAACTGGAAATGAGAAAGCCACTGAGGCATCTTACAGGGTAAGTTATCGTATTGCACTGGCTGGAGAAGCGCACACAATAGCTGAGACACTTATAAAGCCTTGTACAGTTGACATTGTTGAATGCATGCTTGCTGAAAAGTCGGCAAAAGAAATCACGGCAGTGCCATTTTCCAACGATACAGTAGCTCGTCGAATTAAAGATTTAGCTGCTAACATGAAGACTGAGCTAATATCTCGTCTGCAGAATTGTATTTTTGCCTTACAAATGAACGAATGTACAGACGGCTGGACTTGCTGTTTTGCTTGTGTTCGTCCGGTATCAGTACCAACTAACCTCGAGGAAGATCTTCTTTCTTTTGAATGCTTAACAACAAACGCAACTGGTGCTGAAATATTCAATGTTGTGAATAACGTTTTTGAATCGCATGGTTTATCCTGGAACAACTGTGTTGACATTTGCACTGATGGTGCAAAAGCAATGGTAGGTAAACCTGCTGGCGCCGTTGCACAAATCAAGGCAGTGGCACCAACTGTACTAGTAGTCATTGTATTCTTCACCCGCCACGGGCTCGCAGTAAAAAAATGCCAGTTTCACTTAAGAATGTCTTTGATGAAGCTGTAAAAATTATTAATTTTATTAAATCTCGACCTCTGAGTACACGGCTTTTAATATTCTGTGTGACGAAATGGGAATTACTCATAAAGCGTTACTGCTGCACACCGAAGTGCGATGGTTGTCTCGAGAGAAAGCACTTGTGCGATTGTTTGAGGTGCGAGCTGAACTAGCCGCTTTTTTCATGGAACACTGGTTTACTTGAAAACGGCTGACAGACAAACTATGGTTATTCTGACTTTGGTATTTGGCAGACATTTTCACGAAAATGAACGAAGTGAGCCTGTCACTCCAAGGAAAATAACTAACAGTATTTGTTTCCAATGATAAAATTCGAGATTTTTAGCGAAAATTAGAATTTTGGATAACTTGTATCCGCCACCGTGACCTTGACAGCTTTCCAATACTTAAAGACTTTTTTGATGAGATCGGTGGTGATATTAACGAATGTGATTTTTTGATATTGTATAATGAAATTTGTCAACATTTGGAAGATCTGCATAACTCGGTGAAGCAATATTTTCCAAATGACTAAGACATAATGTTACAAAATCATACATGGGTAAAAGATCCACTCAAAGTGCGGGATAGACCAATTGATTTTAATGTAACGGAGTACGAAAAGTTCATTGATATGGTTTCAGATTCCACATTGCAACTAACCTTTGAGAAACTACCACCTGTGGAGTTTTGGTGCAGTATCAAAGAAGAATATCCACAATTATCTGAAAAAGCTGTTAAAATACTCCTCCCTTTTCCAACTACATATCTGTGTGAGGCCGGGTTTTCTTTATATGCTTCAACCAAAACAAAATATCGCAACAGATTGAATGCAGAAGCAGATATGCGAATCCATCTGTCTTCTATTAAGCCAGACATCAAAGAGCTTTGCAAAAATGTAAAACAATGCCACTCTTCTCACTAAAAATAACAATTTTTTTTTTTGTTTTGGAAAAAATAGTTATTTTTCATAAAAAATATGTTATGTTTAACGAGTAATGGATTTATTGTTGTTATTTTTATTTATCAAATTATTTATGATTAAAATTAAATGAATTAATAATACATATTTACAAAATTTCTCAAAGTTTTAATTTCTAATATTAGTGCAGTAGCTTAGACCCTGATTTTTGAAGTAAGTGGACATTCTGGACAAAAGCACCAAACTTGGCTCAAATGTTGTTCAGGACCTTAGCTACCAATTTTTCCCCGGAACCAAGACGCACAACCCTATCTTGGCTGCCATTTTGGAAATCCAAGATGGCTGCCAGCTAGAAATCAACAAACTATTGTGAGGAGTAATTGTAAATAAATAGTCCCTAAACCTACATATTTCGATGCCAGGATTGCTATAAAATAATCAGAATTACCCTTAAATGTTTATTTAATGTAAAATATTTAATAATATAACCAGCTTGACCTCCGTGTGAAGAGAGACCAACACACGAAACAACATAAGATAAGGTATATAATATGTGCTTTTCTGTTTTGCAGGTGATTTGTGAACATGGATTGGAGCAAATGCATGGTTTGTCAAGAGAGCAAAGGTGAGACTCTTAAATGTCCACTCAATGCTGTGAGTGGTAAAAAAACTGAAGCATATGCAACATTTATGGAGAATGTCAACGCATTCAAGAATCTTGGAAGACTACCAGTTCCTCTTCTTTTCAATGAAGAGGTGACTGTTGAAGATCTGGTTCAGAATAAAGCTGTGTGGCACAAGTCATGCCATGTTAAATTTAGTAAAGAAAAGCTTGAAAGGGCTACAAAAAAGAGAGAAAGGGCGGATGAAGGTGAAACCAGTTCATCTACGGGGAAGCGGGTTCAGCGGCATCCTATGGACAAAGCAACTTGTGTGTTTTGTCAACAAACACATGGGCATCTTCACGAATTCAGTACATTTGGCGCTGACGTCAATTTACGAATGATGGCTACAGAACTCAGTGACACAGAACTAATGTCTAGAATAGGAGGTGGTGATCTCATGGCCATTGAAGCCAAGTATCATCTGCAATGCTTGACATTTTATCGGAACCGTTACCGCTCACTTTTGAGACAAAAACAGAGCAAGGAAGAAGGCTATGAAGAAAACTTGATGAAAGCAAAGGCAATAGTTGAGGTCGTTAATCATGTAGAAAATTGCGTGGAAGAAGGAATCTTTCAAATGAAGTTTTCTGTGCTATTTGATCTGTATCAAAAAAGACTTCGGGACTTAGGTATTAATAAGGAAATGAACAGAGGACGATTCAGAGAGAAGATTCTGGAGTATTTCCCATATGCCCAGGAAGTGAGTGATGGCAAGAACAAAATCTTAGTTTTTCAGCAGGGAATTCAGGAAATGCTCAGAGAGACAAATAGACAGAATTTTGAAGGAGATACTATGATTCTTGCAAAAGCTGCTAGAATCATACGCAAGGAAATCGTCAACTTTACTGGATTCAAGTTTGCAGGTGCCTTTCCATCTGGTTGTCAACAGGAATCGGTACCTACAACCTTGAAAACCCTTATATCTATGATCACAAATGGTGCTGACGTGAAGGACCAAACACCAGAAGACTCCCCTGCAACTCTCACTGTCTCGCAACTTATCCTTTTTAATTTTAGGAACAAGCATACATCATCATCTAAGGTTCGCCATTCTTTGGAAAGAGAACCACCATTGCCTCTGTATCTTGGTCTGAAAATTCATACTGAAATTCGGTCAAAATCATTAATTACACAACTATATGAATTGGGTCTCAGTGTGAGTTATGACCGAATTCTTCAAGTCGAAAGCCAACTTGCAACAGCAGTGTGCCAGAACTTCAAGACCAAAGGAGTGGTTGTACCAGCTCAGTTTCGTCATGGACCATTTATTGTTGGGGCACTTGACAATCTGGATTACAACCCATCTAGTACAACTGCCGTTGGATCATTTCATGGTACAGGGATTAGTCTGTTTCAGTTCCCAACTGTCTCAAACTGTGGAACCAAACAAGGTGATCTTGTGCTACCTTCTCTAGGTTCAAAGGACTTGGAGTTACTCATGTCCTACTCAATTGTACCAGCTGTTGCAATGGACAAAACCAAGGTAGAAGTCCTGAAGTTGTCTAATGTGTCTGACCCTATTGAGGGACACTACCATGAAGCATGTTTCCAGGAAAAGGAGTGGATGAAAGAAGCGTTCAGGATCTTGGAGAAAGACACGATAGGGAAGGGTGATGTTATATCATGGTCAGCATACCACGCTACAAGGCAAGAACAAGATGAAGATCAAATGAAAACCCTTTCCTACCTCCTTCCCTTATTCCATGAAAAGGCCGCTACTCCAGCGATGATCAAGCATGGAATGAATGTTGTTCGGTCTGCTACTGAATTCCTTAACCCCGGGCAAATACCAGTTGTTGCATTCGATGCACCCCTATATGCCCTTGGTAAATTCATTCAGTGGAAGTGGCCAGACACCCACGGAGAAGACAAGGTCATCGTCATGTTTGGAGGTCTACATACAGAGATGGCCATGTGGAGAACGTATGGAGATTATCTAGAGGGATCTGGGTGGACAAATGCCTTGACACAAGCAGGCATTGCTTCGGCAGGAACTGTTGACTCATTTCTTAAAGCCTCTCATCTTACAAGAACCAGACATGCTCACCAGGTAACAGCTTTGACATTGGCAAAGCTGCAGCATGAAGCCTTTATGGAAACTGTTGGTCCCTATGATGACAAGACAAAGGAAGAGTGGAAGAAGATGGTTCAGGTCAGTCCAACATTCCAATACTGGGAGACAATTCTTCAGATGGAGATAGACGGCCTCATATTCATACGATCACATCGTGCAGGAGACTTTCCATTGTATGTAGAAAGCTTGAAGAAAGTAGTTCCCTGGTTCTTTGCTCTTGACCACCAGAATTACGCACGTTGGCTTCCACTCCACATCCGGGACATGAAGAATCTCCCTCAGCCAGTTATGAATGAGTTTTCACGAAATGGACACTGGGTAGTACACAAGACCAAGAAGAGATTCTCAGCCATGCCTTTAGACCAAGCGCATGAACAAAACAATGAGAAAGTCAAAGGTTCAGGAGGCGCGGTGGGTCTGACTGAGAATCCAGTGGCATTCAAGAAGTGGATGGTAGCAGGGCCAGAACAAGCCAGATTGATTACTGAATATGAAGACGAAAACCTTCCAGAAACTGAAGACAACAACTTCCACCACGAAGAAGGACTATCTACACAGAGAAGATTCAAGGATCATGTTTCTAATCTCGTTGAAGTCTTCCGTGATATGGGAAATCCATTTTGTGATAATGGGAATGAGTTACTGGCCTTAGACACAAGGAATGTCATGGATGAATCTGTGGTCCATACAGTGAGAACTATAAAGGATTTGGGTAAGGAGCAATATAGCCGATACTACAAAGAAGTTGTCACAGATTGTACAAGGTCAATTCATACACCGATCAAGAAGAACTCGCTTGCCCTCTTCAGATGTCCTCGGCCGAAATCTCAGGTACGGAATGTTGGGGGAATCCAACTACTGAAGAACGATGTTGCTCTATTCTCTCATCTGTATATTGTTATGCAACATCGGCATAGTGACATGGATGCATTCTTCCAACACGAGAATCACCCCTTTCCTTCTTCCCTATCTGATGGTGGGAAATTGCGGTTTGGGAAAAAGTCTGACCTACTGAAAATCATTACATTTGAAAACAAGGACAACCCTCCAGATCCTTTTGATGTGAAACTTCTTGATGGAGCTGCCATCGTCCATTTGCTGTCTACTGCAGGTGTTACCAACTTTGAAGAGTATGCAGATCGTGTATTCGTCCCTTATCTCATCAAACAGTTAGAAACTTGCCAGCGAATTGACATCGTCTGGGATACCTACACTGCAAGCACCTTAAAAGAGACTACCAGAGAAAAACGGGGAAAAGGAATCAGAAGAAAGGTTGAAGGAAAAACCAAATTACCCCTAAATTGGCATGACTTCCTTCGAGACTCTAGAAACAAGCAAGAACTGTTCGCTTTCCTATCAGACAAGGTTGCTGCAATGGAAGTTCCTAACAACAAAGAAGTTGTTATTACATCAGGACCTGAAGTCATCATCAATGGGGCCGACCGCACAATGCCAAGATGCGACCATGAGGAGGCAGACACTAGACTGTTCATTCATCTTCAAGATGCAATAAAGGAAGGGCACATTAACTGCATGATCAGAACTGTAGACACGGATGTTATTGTCATTCTAATAGGAAAATTCCATCACTTGACGTCCATAAGATCTGAAGTAAATATTTGGGTTGGTTTTGGCACTGGGAAAAACTTCACTTACCATCATATTAACACAATCTGTGCCTCTTTGGGTGAAGAGAGATGCACATCCCTACCACTGTTTCACTGCTTCACGGGATGTGATACAACATCATCCTTTTACGGAAGGGGCAAGAATACGGCATGGGCAGCATGGCACCATTACCCTGAGGTAACACAAGCATTCACATTCATGGCACGAAATCCATTTGCAGATGTTGACGCCGAAACTCCCCACTTCAAGCTTCTTGAACGGTACACAGTTGTCCTCTATGACAACACCAGTGACATTGAACGTGTAGATGAGGCAAGAAAGGTCATGTTCTGTCAGAAGGGAAAAGCTATGGAGACTATCCCACCAACTCAGGATGCTCTTCTCCAACACACCAGGAGGGTCACATACCAGGGAGGAATATGGTCGACCTGTGAGAGAAGTGAACAGAATCTTCCAACTCCTGAAGGATGGGGATGGACCTTTAGCGAAGAGTCCCAGTCATGGACACCAGTTTGGACCACAAGACCAGTAGCATCTAAAGCTTGCAGCGAATTGGTCAAATGCGGCTGCAAGAGCAAGAGTGGATGTGGCACCAGGTGTGCTTGCAAGAAGGCCAGGTGGAAGTGTACAGAACTGTGTAGCTGCAACTGTGCAGTTTAACATATAGCGTCGAGCGGGGTGAGTTGGGACAGTTCGGGACAGGGGGTGAGTTGGGACAGTAGGCATTGCAATGCTAAATGCCAAGATATTTCCATTTTATGGTGCCCATTTAATAGCCCTGCCCTTACTCTACAAATGTTGTTAATACAAGTTTTCTATAGAACCACGAATAATGCATGAAAATTGTGCAAATATGAAAGGGTAGCATTTTGACCTTTGTAGAATTTCATTTTTTAAAATGCACATATTTTGCCAATTTTCCTCTCCCACATTCAGTTATAGAGCTAAAGGTCTACTTTTTGGTGGGTGAAATCTTCAATTGTTATAGTTTCGTTGATTTTTCTTAAACATGGTTTTCTTGAACATGGTTTTTGTGTTAAAATATTCACGATTTTCACTGTATATGTTGTACGAAGTGTGATTTCTGCAGTAAACATACTTCTGATCAGCTTAAAAGTTGTTTTATTGATCTGATCATGCCAAAAAACATATAGTTTGATGCCAAACATGCCAAGGGAATTCTCTATTGAAACTTATATCAGAAATTCCATTTTGTCTATGGCGGCCATCTTGAAATCCAATATGGCGGCCAAGTAATGGTCTCTGAAGGTGGTTCCGGGGATATTTTTAATTGTTGGTCTAAAATATACAAGTAGGGAAAGTTTGGTGCTTTTGTCCAGATTGTCCACTTCAACTTGTTTAGCTGCCCTACTATATGGTAAACATCGATAGGTAGAACCCACATAAACAAAAACTCTTTGGGGCTCCGCAATAATTTTTAGGATTGTAAAGGGCTTCGGAGGCCAAAAAGTTTGAGAACCGCTGTTCTACACCAATCATATTATTTTTGTTATTCTATATGAACTGCATATACTGTTTCGATCTTGTTATTAATTTTAGTGTTCCTGAGGATATCATTAGACGAAAGCGCTTGAGCACTATTTCTTGCTTTAATTTTTCCTTCGTGGTTATATTACCCCTGGGTAGCCTAGTGGTTAAGACGCTGGGCTGCTGGTGTGGCGTGCTTCGGATTCCACGTTAAACTGTAGGTCTGAGGTGGAGTGACAAGCTTGACCTTCGTCAGAATGAACAATTCGGGCGGAAGCAAAATCAAGGTTAACCAAGGTCATAAATATTATTCACGAGTTACTTTCGTTAAATAATTTTCATATATATGCATACATTGTTAATATAAACCCATAATATAATATAAACCCATAATAATATAAACCCATAATGCAAATCCACAAGAAAAAAAATCGTTCATTCATTTCACGTGTTTAATTGTGAAATTCATCCCATATATATATATATATATATATATATATATATATATAAGGAGGAGGGGCGACAAGCTTGCCCTTCGTGAAATGAGGAATCATCGCACGGAACATTTGAAAGGTTGAAAGGTATGCAGTATATATATATATATATATATATATATATATTAAAAGATTTGTGGCATGAAGAATTAATAAATACTGTATATATGGGGAAAATAATGCACAAACAAACGCTTTTCGTCTTTGAGGACCGGGTAGGTGACGCGCTGAAAAACAGCACTGGGAAGCCGGACAAGCGTGCAGGCATGGGCGCGGAGTGGACGTCTCGTGCTGTGCTACGCCTTTCTTAAATATCCTTCATAAACGAACATGAGGTTTCCTATTAACCTAATCTAGCTTCACCTTAGGTTAAGTTAGGTTAATCCAAACCAACCCTAGGCTTATCTTTGGTTCCCAGAAATTTCCGTCTACCGTTTTGCTTCCCTTCTACTCGTTCTAAGCGTTAGCTTTCTCTCGCCACCGTTTGAAGTTTGAATGGGCCACATTAGTCTGGCCTGAGCGCTGTGCTAGTTTCCGGTCCCACTCATTGATTACTAACTTTCTGTCTGTATATTTTGTCAAGGCTTGAGTGTTTTTTCGCGCATGCGCACAATTGGCGAAACTGCAAAACAAACAAAGGTTGATTTTATCATCAATTATGAAGCTAAAGTCTTACAATTTTTTACAATCAAAACTTTTTCTATCAAAATTTAGATGATAAATTTTATGAAATTTTTTAATTAATAAACCGCCAATGATGAAGTTAATATTTAACTGTTACGTCCGCTTCTGTATTGTTAATTAAACTAAAGACAATCTAAATTGCAAAGAGAAATATGATTAAAATATTGCAATGATAAATACTTAAATCATTCACCGATGAATTCGATCCAGTGATGTTATCCTGAAAGAGACCACATCATTGCATTACATCATGTTTGTACACCGTGCGCGACTGATTAATTATATTCTACACAATATACGAATCAAATTTATTTACATTTAATCATTTACGAGTGCACCACTCAGAACTTGCGTCGCTCCCGATATTTCAAGAATTTCAGTAAATTTCGCTGCGGATGCGTAATCCCTTCAAAATACCTTATTAGAGGACAGGATTTGTAAGGAATAATATTAAGCAAATAGGAAAACCCGTTTACGTCAAAATGATTTATCGAATTAAGGCTTTAATAACGCAAACAACAAATGAATGCTACGTAGATGATGAACGAGCGACATTTCTTTATCTTGAACATGATTCATGCACGTCATAATTATGATTAAAAACTTTATTCACGGTCCGTTATTGCAATGTTACGTACATTTCCTCTTCTGAAATACGCAAACCGACCATTTATTAATGGAAAGATAATCTGGGGATGTAATAATGAATATGATATGATATATATATATATATATATATATATATATATATATATATATATTACTGATATCAAATTTGTAAAAGGATTTAATTAACAATATATATATATATATATATATATATATATATAATTACAGCCCTTTCTGATGAAATTACAAATACATGTTCATTCCGAATTATACCTAACGAAAATGGCTTTTCTCTTTGTGATTTCTTATTTTGTTCCTAAAATGACTTATTTCCTTCAGCAAAAGGGAAAAAAACAAAGAAGGCAAAATTGAGTTTGAGCAGATAACGTAGTAAGCTCGAAATCCTAATGTGATTTTCTGTAATAGGGAGTTTTTTCTTCTTTTTTTTTGTAATATCCTAGTTTCATTTATACATTAGTTTCCCTTTGCAATATAACATTTTCTGAGATAAATATTATCTAATCACATTTGTAATAATACTCCAGATGGACTTTTAGTACGAGGGTTTTTTTTAATTAATTTTTCGTTCAATTAATTATTATAATTTTACGTGATTTTCCCTCTTTTTGAGGGGAGACTTTTTTTCCTTTTCGCTATTCGTAAAAGAGAATATTTTTTATGTAATAGGAATATATATGTAATTGTTTAGATTCAAATGTCAAGACAAGACAAGTTTATATATATATATATATAATATATATATATGCAGAGGAAGATGTTTGTTTGCCTGTCTGTCTGTCTGTCGGTTCTATGTTCGTTTATACACGCCTAAATTGAGTACACGCATCACATTAAGAGAGAACCAGAGAGTGTTTTAGTAACACACCCGCTCTCCCAATCCCCCCTACCCCCAGGTTGTGTTTTTTGCTTTTATTGCTGCGGAAGGTGCGATATATATATATATATATATATAAAATTATTTCTTAGTCTTTGCAAGTACTATATAGTGCGAGTTTTTGCCAAACTACTAGCTTACTTTACTTATTATTCGTTTATACTCGTACGTAGAGTGCCAGTGCTGCATGCCGTTTCTTGTGCTTCTCCTCCCATATCAAAATTACTATATAGTGATTAAAGTTGTTGAAACAGTGCTCTATAATACCATCGAAAGTGCGATTATACGAAGATTACACTGTTAAAATCTTTTTCACTTTACTCGTAGTATTTAACCGAAAATTATTTATCATAATTTTGTTTCAAGTTTTCTTTTGACATCTGGCACTCCCTTTAACAGGCCGGAGATAAGCTTATATTCTCACGGAGTGGTAGATGGCCTTGGAAAGAACCACACAGTAACGAACGAACGAACGCACGTCACAATTTAGCCCTGTTCAAAAATCAACTTTTTCTTATTTTCATAGGTTTCTGTACTTTTTCCCATGCTTTTTGACCTGAAAAGGCCGAAAATCACAACTATTTTGACCTAGGTTGTTGGGAAGCATTGCCGCATGGAGCTTTAAGTTTTCTGCCTTGAAATCGGCCAAAAGCACCAGTTCCGGGGTCCCTTGAATCGTGTTTTGCACTATAACTTTTTATCTAAACAAGATAGAGCAACAAAATAGGCACCAAATTAAAGTGTTTTTAATCCTCTTTCTAACTTATACAATTATGATAGTCTTGGAACAAGAAATGGCACATTGGTACATACAAAGATTTCAGAAATATCACAAAATTCGTTTTCTCACACTCAAGGCAGACAAGGCGCCTTATTCATGACACAAATTTGAGATTAACATTTTGTCACAAGTCTAATCGATCAAGAAGTGAAAGCATTACATGGTGATTAATTTCATAATGACATTTACACAGTCAGTTGTTGAGAGTTTGTTTCTTGAAGCTGTCAAAGCGGCGTCTGTTGAACTCCACAGCTTGAAGGAGATAGTCCCTTTGCTTGGCATCTGTTGTTATGACATTTGCAAAGTCGCTCATCATCTTGACACCACGTTCAGCAATGTCATTCACCGCTTTCAGATTCTTAACATAGTCCAACGCTTTTCTGTAGTCCTCATTCTGTGGCCAAGACGTGACAGGTTCCAGAAGCCACTCGGATCCAATGTTCAGTGTGTCCAGCAGGAAATGTGATTCTGGGCCAATGAGATCAACCAGGGTGGTCTTAGCTGTGACTCTCTGGAATAGAGGCTTTCCTGTTCTGAAGCTGTCTGGCTTCTCAGTGGCATGTAACTGGGCAGCAATGTCGTGCTTCAATATGTCATTCAATCTACTGCTGAACAGGGCAAATGGCACGACTTCCTGCGTCAGGTACCATTTGTGGTTTTCCATCTTATTAAGTACTGCATCAGCAAGCTCTGGGTCAGTTTTCTTGTACTTCAACATGTCCTGGATTAGACTTAGATCATTCACGGGAGCATCTGCAGCAGACATTGACATCATCCATACAGGTGTAGAACAGCGCAAGGAAGGTGTTGAGTCTTTCCAGCTTTGATACAGTGTCTTCGTCGTACTCAAGTTGATCTGCAAACATCAGCATTTTCATGGAGTACAGGTTTCTGGCCATCCATCTGGCCTGATGAATGGCGCCTGGTCGACTCCAGTGAATACCTCGAGGAGGCGTTCCTCCAAGAACAATGACTATCAGTTCAGCCATTTCCCTGTAGTCGGCTCTTGGAAGCCTTTCTGCTGTTAGAATGTCTTGGAGTATTTCTTCACTGTTCTTCTTCTTTTCCTTCAGCCATTTGCTGTTGATAGCCAGCATCTTTGGGTTTTCCTTGGACAAGTCCGTCCAAACATCCTTCAGATGCTCAAACCAGGGATTATCTGGCCCCTTCACCTTCCCAAACAGCTTCTCCCAAACTGCTCCTACTAGGATTTCCAGGATGTGATGTCGACAGGCCAGATAAAACACCTTTTTGTTCAGCATTTTCTCTAGCAATTTGGCAGCTCCTCTGTGAACTCCACTGTTACGGATGTAGTGTCAAAAACAAGGGCAGTAACATTATCCGTAAGTTCCCATGTCTCCAGTAAATCCATTGAAGCCTCAGCCTGAGCTGTGCCAGAAGAATTGTCGATGACAGGTACTCCCAATAACTTTCCTTCAGTGTATGAAGGTGGACCAGACACTAGCACAGCTAAAGTCTCTGAGGTACTTCCAGGTTCACTGCCCAAGACATCTTTGAGCAACTTTCCATCCCAGTGTAAGGCAGCGTACTGTGGGGGTTTTTCACAAAACTTGGACATGTGACTCTGGCTGATATTATAGCTACCTGGACAGCATTCTGTTGCGACGTGTTGTTGAGGTTGAGATGACGAAGTTATCCAGATCAGCCCCTCCAGCTTTCAAGGTGGCAGAAACCATGGCAGTAACTTGATTGTCTGATAAACCAAGACGATCAGCTCTATTGCAGATGACATCACATTCCATGACCTTCCTTAGAAACGTCAAAGTCACACTAGTCACAGTGTCTTGATGGTGAGAACATCCAGGATGAGGCTGATGGTAATCCATGTCCTCTGTGTTAGCGTCGTTGTCAGTTGAGTCACCCCAGGTAATGTCATCCACATGAACAACTGCCTCTTGTTCTGCTGCAGCTGTAAAATAGTACAACATGTTAAGACAGTAATTGTTAAGTACATGCTAAATATCGCAATGGAGTAAACTTAAAACTTTTTGTGACGTTCAAAGTAATTAGTTTTACCTTGTTCTTGTCTATGCTGCAGTCTTTCATTCCTCGCTGCTTGCTGCAGGGATCTTGTCTCAAAAATCTTGTCATGACCAGACATATGACCTTTCCTCTCAGTTTTTTGGTCTTCGTAGAACCTGATATCCTCATCTTTCTTCTCTCTGGATAACAGTCTGTTGTTCTGTATTTCCTGGATTGCATCTGGAGCTCCTATATCGAACAGGCTGTCTAATTCCAGCACAAATGCTCCTCTTTTTCCTCCAGGGTTACTTGCTCTTCCTTTGCTTTTCACCAGAGCACGATGTTTCTCATGTAGTTTCATGAAGAGCTTCATTGCGTTGTACTTGGTCATTGTCTTGATCCTAGCCATCTGCCAGAATGGGATGATAGATTCAACTGTTTCATATGCAAGGTCTTGAACCATGGGCCTCCCTGCATTTTCCGGTAAATTCTGAAGATTAAGGAAATACTGGAACGCCTGTCTGTTGGTGGGAAGCTGGGAACCACTGATAAAAGCTGAAGGGTATCCAACCAGGAAAGTTTCAGTGAGAGATCTGGTAGATGGCCCAGTTGACACCTGCCTGTGGACAGTACGTGGAGGTTCTGAGATATCAACTGTGCGCCCACGGAGCTCCCTCAGCTCCTTGCTTAATGCCATTGTGAAGTTGTAACTTGTAGATGGTTTTCTAGATTCTGATTGAGTTTCTGTTGTTTCCTGAAAAATGATAGATAATTATTATTATTATTATTATTAATTATTATTTATTTATTATTATTATTATTATTATTTATGCTCTTTCATTTGATACTTAATTTGTTGCTCTATCTTGGTTAGATCAAAAGTTAAAGTGCAAAACATAATTCAAGGGACCCCGGAATTGGCGCTTTGGTCGATTTCAAGGCAGAAAATTTAAAGCTCCATGCGGCAATGCTTCCCAACATCCTAGGTCAAAATAGTTGTGATTTTCGGCTTTTTCAGGTCAAAAAACATGGGAAAATGTACAGAAACACTATGAAAATAAGAAAAAGTTGATTTTTGAACAGGCCTAACGTCACATCTTCTGACAGCTAACACAAGAAGTTAAAAAGTACAAATTCATGTAACAATTTAACATTTAAAGCAAGAACGAGATTTAATAAGTGATATAATATTTTCTCATTCATCATTTATCATTCACTGTGTTAGCAGACGTATTACACAGAGGACAGAAAGGGTGAATGGAAATAACTCAGATCAACAAACGCGAGTATTTCCCCCACCTCCTCCTTCCATCAATGGGAAGGCATCCCCTAAAGGAGAGAGTAACACAATTCTGCTCACCAGCAACGCGAAGCGAGTGAACTGGTAAGGTAACAAACAAGCTACGTCTACTTTGCCTGGATACATACTACTTCTTTCTAGAATACATGGCGGAGTTTGATTCAAAAGACGCTCAGATTAATAAATTAGGAGAGGAAAGAAAAGATTTAAGAAGAGAGACAACTTACCTAAAACACACTCTTATAATTATGCTAATTTCTACTAAGATCTCTTCACTGAAAATGGCTTTAATTTAACCATAACTAAGCCAACAAGACTACTCCACTTTTTTAGACCAAATCTGGGTGCGACCTGCCCTTGACTGTACATCAGGTATACTCCTATTACACATTACGGACCATCTGCCTACATACACAATGTTAATTAACCATTTGCAAATACAAGAAAAAATAAAAATTGACTGTAGACTCTACAACTATAATAATAAATTGAAATTTATCAGAGAATTATCATATGTTGACTGGTCGGGAATAACTGAAGGTGACTGTGTCTTGGAAACAAAATTTTAAACATTCTCAAACACACTAATTCAAACAAACTAATGGATATATTAATGCTAATTTTCCTATGAAGTCGAAACTCTTGTCAAAAAATAATTATAACAACCATTGGATCACTTCAGACCCCATTGTAAACATAAACCATGAATGAAAATATCAATGAGCTAACATATAAGAGTTATTGTAACAGACTACATTTGCTCATAAAAAACACAAAAGCAGACCATTATTGTTCTAAAATTACTGAACCAAAATCTAATCCTAAAAGATTATGGAATATTTTAAAAGTTTTATCTAACGCCAAAAAAGAAAAGACAAATCCCGTAACTTCGTTATCACAGGACGGAATTTCTTACAGTGATCCCAAAGATATGGCGAATTTGTGAAACAATTTCTTTTCAAAAATAGGAAGCAACACGGCAGCAGCCATTCCAGAATCAGACGGTCACTACCAACAATATTTGCCACAACCCACACGCAATACTTTCTTCTTTGAACCAACTCTGCCAAATGAAACTTCAGCCACATTGAAAAAACTTAAAAAATAAAAACTCAGCTATCATTTCAATTCCAGTAAACATATGTAAACTAATATCAGATGATACAGAACCCCACTCACAAGGTTATGAATGAGTTAATAATAATAATACAAGGTGTGTTCCCTGATTACCTGAAGATAGCCAGAGTTTGTCCAGTATTCAAATCAAGCAGCTCTGATTCTCCATCCAATTACCGGCCAATCTCCATACTACCAACTTTAAGTAAAGTATTTGAAAGAATCGGATACAATAGGCTAATTAAGTTCTTAGCTAAATACGGCATACTCATAAAAACGCAATTTCGGTTTAGAGAAGGCCACACCGTAGAAGAGTCTATCAACATGCTTTTAGAAAATATTTATAAAAACCTAAGCTATAAAAAAAACACACAATCTTAGTTTTCCTCGATCTGTCGAAAGCCCTTGATACGCTCTCACATGATATGTTACTAGATAAGTTAAACAGATATGGCATAAGGGGAAATATGCTAAACTGATTTAAGTCATGTCTCTCTAATCGTCACCGGTATGTTAAAGTAAATGACATTTCATCAGAATATGCTATATTGGAAAGTAAGGTTCCACAAGGACCAATCCTTGGACTCTTACTTTTCTTAATGCTTGTAAATGATTTTTATGGATCACTAACATAAGACTGTATTCAATATGCAGATGATGCAACACTCATTTCTACACACCACGATATCAACTCCTTAATGAACGAAGTGAACAGGCAATTAAATCATGTCTATAAATGGATGTGTGCAAATAAGCTTTCATTGAACTTGACAAAATCATCATATATGATTGTAACTAAAAAAAAATAATCGCGCACACTCCATTGATAATTGGAAATTCTCCTTTTACGAAAGCAAGTGAAGTTAAAATTCTTGGTATCGAGTTAGATGACAAGTTGAATTTCAAAAGCCACACATCAAATGAAAAATATCTAAATTTCTGTACATAATATTCAAACTAAAAAAAAAAAATCTCCAAAATGCTCTCCTCACGCTATATTACTCATATATTCATCCACATTTACAATATGGAATCACAGCATGGGGTAGTACAAAGAATTATGTACAATAATTGTAGAAGTAATCTAAAAAAAGTGCTTACGAACTCTCTCAAACAATGATAACAGGCAATCTCATACCTCTCCAATGTTCAGAAATTTAAATATTCTAAAACTAAATTACTTCAGCCAAATTCATCAGTTCAAATTGCAGGAAATGATCTTTCCTACAAAGGAACAGATATCTGGAACGCTATACGGGTCATTTCATCGTAACGGTCGTTACATTCGGAAGCAAGTTATGTTTGAACTTTAATCAGTGGATCATATTGTATTGATCTGAAGATATTGATGCGATATTGTGCGACTGTAACGACCGTTACGGTGATGTTGTAACGACCGTTACGTGCTTTTTCTTAAAAGTGAAGGAGGCAGAGGTAAAACTCATTATCATCCTATGTCTTCCATAGCTTATTGATGATATACAGGGTGTCCGTAAGTCTGGACCCATAGGGAAAAATAATAAATTACAAAATCCAAAAATTTATTTATAATATATTTTTTCATTATTTTTATTATTATTTTTATTATTTTTTATTATGATCTTACTCTCCGCTGGAGTTTTATTTGTGGGGCCACTTGAAAGCCAAAGTGTACGAGGTCAAACTTCAGAACATTTTCCCCTTAAAGCACGCATTGTGGAGGCGTGTCAAGAAATTTCTGCGACTGTGATTCAGAAAGTGCTGTCGCAGTGGAGATTGCGTCTTCAACTATGTGTGCGACACAACGGCGGACACTTTGAACAGATTATGTAATAAATTTTTGGACTATTTTGTAAGTTTATTATTTTTCCCTATGGGTCCAGACTTACGGGACACCCTGTATATTGGTATGGGTTTGCTTGCTTTCTGCATTGTGCTATCTAAAAACAAGTAAAAACGTAACGGTTGTTACATAAGAGACATGGTTTACTTCAGTAAAACCTGGAGAAAAAATGGTTGGCAGGTATGAACTGTTATTAGGTGAATACACAGATAGTACCCCAATGTACAACACATACATTTATCAGTGATCTGTGCATTCTGTGGGACGATACAACACTGTCAACGTTGCTATTTCTTGACACTCAAAAACTAATGATAGACCTACGTTCACATTTTACTACATAACCTTTTTTCTGTACATGATAGGATCAATATCTCTTTGGATTATTAAAATAGAGACATTTCCCTATAAAATAGTACATTACGTGTGCGGTTTTGCCGGAAATTTTTTGGGGATTGGAAATTGACATATCCATGGATTGACCCATACCTATAAATATCAGATAAGCACCATTATTAATTTCGTTTAGCAAATCACTAAAGAAACACTTTATTAACTCTTATTAATGTATGTATGTATGTATATAATGTGTATATATTGCAACTTTAAAATATTACTAAATAAAGAAAATCACCATTATATGATATATGCAAAATTCACAATCTTAAATCGGGTGCAATCACAAGTTATATAAATTCTATCTTAAAAGTTTCAATTATAATCCGCCATATTTATAATGTGCCTCATTTATCTCTATTTTTATAACTTTAAAACTGTGTAATCATTTATAATTTGTAATAATAGAAATTAATTATTATTGGTATTTCAACATGTTCCGTTTACCGTATTGTTTACCATTTTTCTTTTCTATTATTTCTTTTATCATACCGTATTGTTTATCACTTCCTTTTCTGTTATTTCGAAGATTATCTGAATTTTCATTTGTAATGACAGAATTAACTAAATGCAACTTTATTTTATTTTCCACAAATTCTATTTATATTTCTTCTTTTCGTTCGTAAAAATAAAAATGAATCTCAAAGACTTTTGCCTGAAAAGCTGTCATGCTTCTCAACGGCATATTCAGATAAGAATAATGTAATTAAACTACCTGCCACTAAAATTACAAAATTAAACGTTAATGCCAACATTGTTTAAACCTACAGCATATGGATGTGATGTACAGTATATCTTATGTAATGTGTTCTTTCTGAACAAAGATTATTATTATTATTGTCATAAGAATAATGCTCGAATAACACGTTTATGACAGTTTTTTTACTTAATTGTGTGAAATAAGCATAGTTTAATTCTATAACGGTCCCGACTGGTCTCAGGCTCTCAGGTTGCATCACTAAAATATAATCTGATATATATATATATATATATATATATAATATATATTATTATTATAGCTCCAAAAATAGATAGGGATTTTTGGAACACTCTATATGCAGGGTGTTTCAGGTCGACCCTAGAAATATGGAAATTGGCGGAATTTGTAGTTTGTATTTGATGTTTGAAGTTTCTCATAATAATTCCTCCAATTTCCAAATTTCCATATTTCTATGGTTGACATGAAACACCCTGTGTATATATATATATATATATATATATATATATATATATATATATATTAGTGGTGGACCGGATATCCGCATCCGCATGTGCGGATATCCGCGTCATTTTTAACATCCGCATCCGCACTTCTGCCTGCGGATGTTATGCGGATATTACCTTTAATAAATTATGCAATTTACAATTAAATTAGCTTATAAAGTAGCTTATAAGGTCCAGTCATGCACATTTCATGTAAAGTATTAATTACACCAGTACACATTTGAAAACTTTCGATCGATTTTTACAAACTAGTTGGTGATTCTATATAATTTGAGTGCGCTGATCTCAAAAATATAGTTAGTTTTTCCCTATCACGTATGGTTTTCTTACCACAGGGTGTGTCATAAATCCCGCATTTATCCCCAAATGTGAACCATCTTATCGAGACCAACATTGGATTGCACATGCTAAACCATAAATTTTGTTGTTATAGACTACAGTAACGCTTACATAATAATGAATGTAGGGTAAATATATATAACAACCAGTCCCATTCCCAGCAAAATACTCTCTCCCCTCCCATCAATGGGTGGTTAACATTTGGGGACAGATGAGGTATTACAACACCCCTTGTAGCACGAAATCTGTAGGTGATAGAGTAAAACCTAATTAAAGCAGAATTAAATAGCTCCTAGCTCTTGGACAAGCATATTGCTTGTTTATGAAAGAATAAAAAAATAACTGAAAGAAACAAAATATATTTACCTTCTTTACTTGCAAACATTTCAGGACTTATTCCAAAGACTTAAGACTACGAAGGTAGATCTGACTAATGACGACTAAACCGGTGCTTCTTTGATGTTTTCTTATGCTGTGCGTTAGGCTGATCTCGTTGCAGACACCAGCAGTAATCCGCCATCATATTTGTATGCCATCTTCCTTGATATCTTCTTTCCATGGTTTTGATGTCCTGGTGAAATCGCTCCCCTTGCTCCTCACTGATATCTCCGAGATTTTCGGGAAAACGGTCAAGATGCGAAAATAAGAAGTGAACTGTCAGGCTCATGTTGCAGCCTAAGGCGCAAAACTTTTTAAGCATATTTTCCACCAGTCTTTCATAATTTTGGCTTTTGTAGTTTCCCAAGAAGTTTTCAACAACATCTTTGAAACCAAGCCATGCTTCTTTTTCTTTATTGGTCATTGTGTTCAGGAAATGATCGTCTGTCAATAACTTTCTAATGTGAGGACCTAACACCTTCCTTTATTTTCTCGTAGCTAATCTTTGGATATTTTGAACAAATGTACTTGAAACACTCACCTTCTCTATTCAATGCTTTGACATACTGCTTCATCAAGCCTAACTTAATGTGCAAGGATGGTAGGAGGATTTTATTTGGTTCAACTAGATGTTCATGTAAAATGTTCTTTGATCCTGGGGTAAGATTCTCTCTAGGAGGCCAAGTTTTCCTCTTCCAGTGCTGGTCACTTGCTCGACTATCCCATTCGCAGATGAAACATGGCATCTTAGTGTATCCTGATTGCTGCCCAAGTAACATGCAAAGGACTTTGAGATCCCCACACAATATCTATCTGTGATTTTGATACTGAATTTTTTCCAGAAGCAGTTTCATGTTATCATAGGTCTCTTTTAAATGAGTAGAATGGGCCACTGGGATTGATGCATATTTGTTACCGTTGTGCAGTAACACTCCTTTTAGACTGGTTTTAGAGGAATCTATAAACAACCTCCAGTCACTGGTTTGGTATTCGATGCCTAGCTTGCACACTAATCCTGTGATGTCCTTGCAAAATACCAAGGGACCATCTTCTTCGAAAAAAGGCACGAAGTCTTTCTCACGATTTCTGTACCAAGCGAAGTATGTGTCGGATGCCAATAAATTGTTCTCCTGCAATCTAGACCCCAAAAGTTCTGCAGAGTCCTTAGGCAGATTCAAATCCCTGACTAAGTCATTTAGTTCGGCTTGGGTTAATGGTTTAGGATCTCAGTCAGCTGTTGGCTGTTCATAAACATTCATCATTGTCTGGATTTGGAGCTGAATCAGAATCTGAATTGTATTGATCCAGACTCTCGGGTGGGCGGGGAATAGGAACTTCTGGACCATGGGGTACTGGCCTTATTGCAGATGGAAGACTTGGGTATTGAAGGCTCTCTTTATTCTTTGCATCATAACCTTTAACATTGCAAGAACAGAAGTAGCAGTCGTCAGTATGGTTTCTAGGCTCACGCCATACCATAGGGATCCCAAATGGCAAGCTTTTCTTTTTACCTTTGCTCCAATTCCTTAGTGCCGCAACACACGTAAGACAAACCTTGTGTGGAGCCCAACTTTTGTTTTGATCTCATAATTTAATTCCAAAATAAGCATGATAAGCTCTCTTAATGAAGGTCGTTACATTTGTCCTTTGTTTTACAACAACATACCTACCACAAATATAACAAAATATGTCTGGACTATGGGTACATCCTCTAGAAGCCATTATTAAAATTTTAAAGACGTAATGTTAGAATTATCTATCTGAAAAATATGAAAAAACGAAATTAATTAAAGCTAAAAAAGGTAAAAAATTACAAAACGCCCCAAAATTGTTTTGCTAATAACTTTAAAACTGTGGGTGATAGAAAAAACCTGGTAGCATTTTTTTAATTCAGCGCAGCGAACTGCTTCAGAATCACAACTCAAAATAAAGAAATCGATTTTCATGCAGACCGGTGTTATTAATGAACAAACAAATATATAAACCTCAAAATATTGAATGAAACTTGTTTCATTGAATTTTCTGTGGCTGAAACTCTTGAGAAAGTTATTATTTTTATCATAATGAAAACATTAATATTAATTTTAATTCTTATGCACTGCCTGCCATAATAGTAATATCATGAAATTTGAAAAATTATGTCATATATTCATAATTCTATATTATATTGATAGATTAACTAAATATCCACATCCGCATCCGCATCCGCGGATATTGAAAAAAAAAATCTGCATCCGCATCCGCAGATGCTGAAAAACTGACATCCGGTCCACCACTAATATATATATATATATATATATATATATATGTGTGTGTATATATATATATATATATATATATATATGAGATGTGTTCAAAAAGTTCCCAAACTGGTTGTGCTGCGCGCGCATCACATGACGCGCATGCGCGTCATGTGATGCATGTTGTAGTGTGACTCAGTCTGTATCCAAAGACGATTACTGCTTGTTGATATCGTATTTTGTTCTCTCGATATTTACTGTTTTGTGAAGTCATTTTATGTGTTTTGTCGCATTTTGTGCATTTAAATAATGGCTACTGTCGCGCACTTCCATTCCGATGACTTC
Source organism: Bathynomus jamesi (assembly GCA_023014485.1). NCBI lineage: Eukaryota > Metazoa > Arthropoda > Malacostraca > Isopoda > Cirolanidae > Bathynomus > Bathynomus jamesi. The sequence goes on along the minus strand of JAJOZX010004592.1, from coordinate 43,627 downwards.
TGTTTTGTTTCAACGTCATACTCGGAGATGGATGAACAGCAGCGGAATCGTCCATAGTTGAGTTGTAGGCGAAAGTTTGAACGAAGAGTAGAAGAATCAGAATTTGATAGGTTTTCATATTTTTGTTGGATGAAGGAATTTTTTGCGAGTCAAAGAACAGATTTTGCACGGTTCCCTTCCCGGCAGAAATATAAGATAAGTGAGAGTCAGGAGTTGGATGGCGACGGTACCTGCTGAAAGCATCTTCCAATGCGGATAGCATTAGAACAAGTAAAGTTAAACCAAGGTTTTTTGCATTAGTAGTAGAAATAGAATATGGAATGTACGCCTCCATGCACAAGGGAATCACCTCTGTGATGCGCTCTGCACACTCAGAAGGGCCCCGGACACGGAAGCAGTAATCATTGCAAAGGAAATCACAGAAGTACTGCCTAAGGGCCGCCCAATCAGCGGCGCCAAAGTTTCAAAGATGCCTCCTCTTGGGAGGTTCCCAAAGCCGAATTGGAGCGATAGGACAAGAAACAGATATAAAATTGTGGTCGGAGGAGCCCAACGGAGAAAAACGTTTGACAGAGTAAGAAGTAGGATGTGAGGTAAGAAATAAATCCAGAATGTTGGGCCTATGTTCAAGGCGATGAGGGATACGAGTAGGGTGCTGTACAATCTGCTTTAGGTCATTTAAGATAGAAAAGTTGTTAGCTAGTTCACCAGGGATGTTAGTGAAATGGGAGGCCGCTCACGGCCTGTTTGCACCACACCCACTCCAGCGATTTGGAAAACGTTCATTGAGTTAAGTTCGAATTGCGTAATGACAAACAGTCTCCTCTTGTTCAAACACAACCGTGTTGAGAATGCCACTTGAACTGGTCCTTTCACTGTTGCCTCTGCAAAGAAAAAGGACCCGGAAAATAACTCCACATATGCTGGTGAATGTCTTCTGTAATGCAGCTGACAGTTTTGAGACATGCTAATACCTGAATTTGATATATATATATATATATATATATATATATATATATGCAAAGAAATCACAAAGCAACACGTGATCTTTTTAATAAGCAAAGAACCACAGGGAAAAGGAAAAGGAAACACGAAGTCCGAGCGCTTTCGTGATATATTCACATCTTCAGGGACAAGAGAGAAATGGGAAGAGAGAGAGAGAGAGAGAAGAGAGAGAGAGAGAGAGAGAGAGAGAGAGAGAAAAAAAATTATTTATATATATTATATATATATATATATGTATATGTGTGTGTGTGTGTGTGTATGGTGGGGGAGTGGGGAATGGGGAATAAAGATACTAAAAAATAAAATAAAAATAAATATAAATATAAAATAGATATAAAGTTTTGTATATTTCATAAGGAGGAGGATAAAAAAGGAGATGGAGGAGTGGGGTATAATGGGGGAGTTGGGTGAAATAAAGGGTTGGTGATATAAAAAGTTTAAAATAAGAATAATATTTTTGTATACATACTGTATGTATTTGACGTCATACTATGAACTTTACCGGCCACCATTTTAAAATCAAAAAAATTCAAAGCTAATAAATATGAACACGAACAAATAAACAAAGAAACAAACAAACAACATTTAAGCCTAAACTGGAAAATAAATAAAAATAAATATGTGCTTGACCTTATAGTATGAACTATATGGTCCACCAACAATCCGATAACAATAATATAAATATATGGTAGAAGGGAAAAGAGGAAAAAACAAAATTTTATTCTCTCAAAGGGGTGTAGGGGTTGATAAGGGTGAACGTTATGGAGAGCCTGATAATGGAAAAATAAAAATGTGGGCGTAGCCTAAATATATATATATATATATATATATATATATATATATATATATATATATATATATATATTATATATATATATATAACAATAATTAATGATGAGTCATGCCAAATACCCTCTGAAGCAACCCCTCTAGTAACAGCTCTGCAAACATCTTGCGTGACGTAATCCTGCTAACAAGAGAATAGCAGCACCATTCGAATTCATAAAGGATCACATATGCCTACTGATAGGTCATGCCAGGGTGACTCATCCCAAAAACCCTCTGAGAGTAACCCTTCTTATCTCTCTGACCACACCTAAGTAAATACACAAGTTGATAAGGGCCGTCAATATACAAAATGAATCATTAAAGTGTAATGTAATAAATTCTCAAGAAAGTTACCCCCTCTCTCTCTCTCTCTCTCTCTCTCTCTCTCTGGAGAGAAGGGAGGGAAGGGAAGGGATTGCACAAAGAAAGAGCCAATAGAGAAGGTGGGAAGGGGCTGATAAGAAAAAGAGTGGGAAGGGGCCTACCGATGGCCCAAAGAAACCGAAGGATGTAGCTGCCGGTCGGGGTGGGTCGGGTGCTGTAAGTGCGGTTGAGTCTACGGGTGGCGATAGGTATCGAAAGATATCGGACAGGAAGGCTGCGAAGCCGAAGCGTGAGACCCCGGTTGCCGCCGTCAGGACCTCAACCGCTTTAGTCTCCTGTGCGCGAAGGAAGACACCGTTTTGATTGGGGACTCACAGATCAGGGCCAGGAGAAGTACTTTGCTTCTGCAAACCGGACATGAGGAAGATAGGTGCTTACCCGGCGGGGAAACGGCGCACTTAAGGAAGGAGTTAGAGAATTTGCGCGTGGCTAGGCGGAGGACTGCGATCGTTGTCCACGCTGGTGGCAACGACCTGTTCCTCAAAGGCGGTAGGGTAGGTTCGCGGAAGTGATTATCACCAAGATCATGTCTCTTGCGGATCTAAAACTTAAACAACAGGAATCAGGGGAATGTTGATGGGTATTTTACCGCGATGATGAATGCCAGTGACCACGCGCTCAGTAAGGTTATTGGCATCAACGAGAGGGTGCAAGACCTGTGCGTCCCACTGGGCGTGAGGTTTGTTGACCCCTTCGACGTAGGTGGGACCTTTATCAGAGGGATGGTGCCCACCTCAATGTCAAGGGTAAAGGTGTGCTAGGCACGCTGCTCGACGGCACCTATACCGTATGGTGAGGTCAAGCCCGGGATTGATGACGGGCCCCCACCGTGGAGACATGATCTTCAGCCGCTGGCAGACGTACCTTCAACTGAAGGATGCGTCCATGTAGAGGTGGGTGACCCTCCTTCCCCGTTGGAGGGGGCTCAGGCTCCTGCGGAAGTTGCCCCCTCGTTGGTGAGGGGCTCTTCAACTCCCGACAGCCCTGGCTGTTCGAGAAAAGGGTCGTGCTAGGGGGCGGTCAGAATAGGGAAGGCTCCCTCCGTGCAGTGCTTTTAAATGCTAGGTCGATTAGGAATAAGTTTTGCGAGCTTCGGCGCTCTTAGCATCAGAATACCAGGATATCGTTGCTATCACCGAGTCCTGGATTCATACTGATCGTAGGGACTACGCTGGGGAGTTCAAGATTCCCGGGTATAGAATGGTTCACAAGGACCGCACCCGTGGGGAGGGGGAAGGGGTACTAATATACGTGAAGGACACGTTGAGTCCGGTTGACTGCTATTCCGATCGGAACGGGAGCTGCTTGGCGTCGATCTGAACCTGGGAGGGACGATCTATAGGTTAATCTTGGTGTACAGACCTCCGCATCTCCTCCTCGAGGAGGATACAGCCCTGTACACCGAATTCCATAGCCTGCTAGGGGATTGGGTTTGTGTAGTTTTAGGAGACTTCAACTGTCGCGGTATAAAGTGGGAGGACAGGACTGCTGATGCCAAAGGGAGGAGGCTAGTTGACTTTGCTGATGAGAACTTCCTGACTCAGTTGGTCAATGGGCCTACACGAGGTGAAAGCGTTATAGACTCAGTATTCACGACCGAAGACAACCTCGTCACTGGCCTCACCGTTGACGAATCGTTGGGCGGGAGTGATCACGGTCTGATTAGGTTCTGTGTGTGCGTCCCTCGGGTGAAGCGTATGACTCTAGAGGCAGTAAGCTCGATCTTCGGCGGGCGGACTTTGTTGGTCTCCGGGATAGCGTAGGTGAGATGGGGTTAGAGGTCGGCAGCGATGTTGAGGGAATGTGGAGTGCATTCCTGGACCAGTTTATGGTGCTGCAGTCTGCGGCCATACCCTCAAAACCAGTCACCCCTGCTTCAACGCAGCCTAAGTGGTTCAGTCGTGACATCGCTTCGGCTATCCGAAATAGGAAAGCTGCGTATAGGAGAGCGAAGGCCAATCGTTCCCATGAGAACACTGAGGCGTATGTCCGCCTGTGCAGGGAAGTGAAGGCGAAGGTTAGGCTAGCCAAACGTAACGAAAAACTCCGGGTGGCAAGCCTCTGCAAGGGGAACCCTAAGGAGTTCTTCAATTATGTCAAGAGTAGAAAGCTCATTAGAAGCATGATAGGTTAAAGAACCCCAGCGGCGCGCTGCGGACCTCCGACGTGGACATCGCTAATGTGCTGAATGAGTACTTTGCGGGAGTGTTCACCAGGGAGGAGAAACGCGTCATCCCCGAGCCAGGCGTCAGGCACGAAGGTGAGGCCTGAATAGTGTTCGGTGTACCGCGACAGTAGTTGCCGATAGAATAGACAAACTGAGCGTGTTTAAGGCTCATGGGCCAGACCAGTTCCTCCCCAGAGTCTTGCGGGTAGTGCGCGACCAGGTGGCTCCCCACCTGGCTACAGTCTTCAACAAATCGTTGGAGACGGGCCAGGTTCCTGGTGACTGGAGGGAAGCCAACGTCACTCCTATCTTTAAGAAAGGGGATCACGAAAATCCAAGGAATTATCGTCCCATTAGTGTCACTTCGGTTGTAGGTAAATTATTAGAGGGGATAATAGCGGATAGAATCGTTGACCATTTGGATTCCTACAAGCTGCTTGGGGACTCCCAACATGGGTTTAGGCGGCATAGGTCGTGTCTCACCAACCTGCTCGAGTTTTTCCACGTCAAGTGGAATGAGTATGATAAGAGTAGGGCGATTGATGTATTTTATCTCGACTTTCAGAAAGCTTTTGATAAGGTACCTCACCGCCGGCTAATGGCCAAAGTGCGCGCGCTGGGTATCGGTGGGGAAGTAGGTAGGTGGATTGAAAACTGGCTGAAGAATAGGCGGCAGAGGGTTGTAATTAAAGGGGCTAGTTCGGGTTGGGCCTCGGTCAATAGTGGGGTTCCTCAGGGTTCCGTTTTGGGGCCACTGTTGCTTATCATTTACATAAATGATATCGACGCTGGCATCGTCAGTAGGATCGCCAAATTCGCTGATGACACCAAGCTTGGGGCCAATGTTGGGACACCCGAAGCGATCGAGCAACTGCGTGCGGACCTACTGTACGTAGGATAGGAGAGTGGTCCGAAAAATGGCAAATGCCGTTTAACTTTGGTAAATGCAAGGTCATGCACATTGGTTACGCCAATCCCAAGTCAGACTACTCCATGTTGGGAAGTAATATCGAGGCTACTGATTTGGAAAAGGACTTGGGTGTGCTAATTAGCAGCGACCTTAAATTTACGAAACAGTGAGTAGAGGTGGAAAAGAAAGCCCAGAAGCTGTTGGGTTATATCAGAAGGCAATTTCGATTTCGGAACAAGGAGATTGTGCTCTCTCTACAATTCCCTGGTTCGGCCGCACCTGGAGTATGCTGTGCAGTTCTGGTCGCCCACCCTCAGGAAAGATATTGAGAGGCTGGAGCGAGTCCAGGCGAGGGCCACAAAGTTAATCCCTTCCGTTAGGCATATGGACTACAATCGACGCATACGCGCCTTGAATTTGTTTTCGCTGGAAACTCGGAGGCTGCGCGGTCAACTCATCGAGGTTTCAAGCTCTTACGCGGGTTCAACGATGGCGATTTTAGAAGCATGTTTAGATTAAATGATAACCCAACTCGCAACAATGGTTGGAAGTTGGATTTGAAACGGTTTAGCACTAGTGTGTGAAAGAATTACTTTACCTATAAAATCTGTGACACGTGGAACAAGCTACGTGCATCAATTATTATCATTATTAATATTATGATTATTATTATTATTATTATTATTATTATTTCCCATTTTCGATGTCGGTTAACGATATCATTAATATTTTTATATCCTTCATCATTTGCCCAAAGAACTTTTGTCATATGATCCTTGTGGAAAATTTGACCAAAGAATTTTTATTATATGGTCCTGCAGCTGCCTAAGTCTTGGTTAACACTTGAAAATAGGATGATATAATTTATAATGCATATATTAAAAAAATTTAATGAAGATTTATAAAAGATATTCGACTCTAGAATGTCAAGAGCAAAAAACTATATTTACAATAACTTAAGAATGCATTGTTTACTTGCATACACAAACTTTTATTCGAAATTGAACTGTTCCCCACATGTATGGAAGATTACCCTCAGTGAAAAATGTGTTACCTGACACTATGTGTCACACACACATATATAATTAATTATATACGAAAATTTTATTTTAACCCTTATCTTTCATCAGAACCCTCCCGCACTCCTCCTTCATTCCCTTTAACCCTTCAATCTTTATGACCATCCTCCTTATCAAGCCCATTGTTTATACAGCTGTGATTAAAATTTTGCTTTTATACCCTTTTTCCCTCTTTTACCCTTTTACTCTCTTTTCCTCTCTTTTCCCTTTCTCCTCTTAGCACTCCCCCTCCCTCTACCCCTCCTTGGCACTGGCACTGTGGTGGCCGTTAAACTTCATCGTCGTAAACAGACCATACTACTGATTCAACGACCTTTTTTAGTAAGAGATCTTAAACATTATACTTCTTGCCACAGAAATTCCTTCACCAAATGCTCCCTTGAATAAATAATACGAGAATAATGAAGAATATTTGTTTCAAGAGATATTTTCCCATCACTTTATTACCATAAGGAAAGTCTCGTTTATTCATTTCGGAAAATTACCATCATCGGCGGCGAGATATTATTAAATCAGAAAATGAGAGATGATTCCGTGAGAGAGGAGGAAGAGGTCACCGGGGTCGGAGACCTTTCTCTAAATCGTTTTTAGTAATTTATCTCGTCACTCATTTATTTAAATTTTGGATGTCTCTTTTCCATTGTGAGTTTTCTTAATGAACAATTATTATTGTACAACGATTTATTACTCAAAGTACGCACATATTACATCGATACAGTTCGAAATCACTTCTCATTTGTTGATTACGGAACATGGCAAAGGAAATGAATTACAAAAAAAATAAATCAGTCAATAAAAAATCACTGTCAAATTATTCTCCTTTCCCATTTTCTTTTTCCCGAAAATAGAGTGAATAATGTGTCATAGTTTGTTAGATCAGTGGTGCGCAAACTTTTTAATGGCGCCACCATTTATTGATCCTGTCTATTGTAGGATGTACAATCTGCTCTAGGTCATTTAGGATAGAAAAGTTGTAAGCTAGTTCATCAGGAATATCAGTGAATGGGAGGAAAGTCAAAGGTGGTGGTGAACATTGAAATCTCCTAAAATGGAGATTTCAGCAAAGGGCGAGTGGGGAAGAATGTATTCCACTTTGGAAGTGAGGTAGTCAAAGAATTTTGGGAAGTCAGTAGAATTAGGAGAAAGATAAACAGCGCAGATGTGTTTAGTTTGAGAATGGCAAGTAAGCCGTAGCCAGAGGGTATAGAATTCGGAAGATTTGAGTTCTGGAATACGAGAACAAGTTAGGTCATTGCGTACATATATGCAACATCCACCTTTGGAGTGAAATTGAATATAGAGAAAGTGGGAGGGTACAGAAAAATGGTTGCTTTCAGTCGTCCCAGACACCTGAGTTTCAGTGAGGAAAAGAAGATGAGGTTTAGAGGAGGAGAGGTAGTGTTCAACAGATTGAAAATTTGAGAAGGCCACGAATGTTGCACAAGTTTATGAAAAGTGAATCATGCAGAGGTCCAGAACATCTCGAATGGGCGGTAGTAGATCCAGCCCCGCTGCCCGGGTCTGCGTTCCCGGTATCGGCAGTGGGGGAGCCAGAAGTGGGGACATTTATGGTCCCCTCCCCAGGGGATTTCGAGGCTCTTGAAGTTGATGCCATTTTTTTTTAAAGTTTTAAAAAGATTATGTAGTGTGTAAGATGCATGTATGTGTAGTGAGGATTAGGGAGAGAAGTGAGTGTTTGAGAGCATGCTGGACTGCTTACAGGGTAGATAAAACACGGAAAAAGATCAGCTAAGGTGTATAGTTACAGGAGAAACGGGAGTTCCAGCACTCCCTATCTTCTGTCTAGCGTCTCCCCCGGAGTACTTCCCTGGTCGATTGGTGTCCCCACACGTTTACATGGAAAAATAAATATTATCAATATCATCTGATTATGCACATATCTGAAAATACTTAATTACGAAAGAAAATTTTGGAATTAAGTATTGGAATTTCCATTATTATACGGATATTTAATATGCACTACATGTGACTTGGTGGTGTTGTGGTTAGTATCACTGACTACGATTCCACCGGCATCGGGTTCAATTCTCGGCGATGGCAGACGGCGCTCAGCTCACCCAGCTGTTCATCCTTCCATGTAAAACACTTGGTTGGTAGATAAATGGGTACCCTGGGTAGCCTAATGGTTAAGACGCTGGGCTGTTGATCGGGAGATTGTGAAATCGAGTCCGGCCGGACGAAACCGTTGTAATTTCTTACCACCCGTGGTGAGTCGTGGTTCGAATTCTACGTTAAGCTATAGGTCTATGGTGGGACTAACAAGTTTGACTTTTGTTAATATGACCAATTCGGGCGGAAGCAAAACCAAGGTTAACCAAGGTATTTAACTGTATATAATTGTAGTTTCTAAAAATCCATTCTGAATGCATCAAGGAGGTTCTAAATGATTGTAAATGAAAATTAGAAACATTTTGAAGCACTTTAAAACATAATTATTATACTTAAAACATAGTTATTTAAGATACCATTTACTGCAAAAGTACCATTGCAGATATTATTGTAAAGATATTAAAATATATTTAAATACGAAAAACGAAAAACAAACATATGCGCACTGCACTGAGCAATGCAGATGCAAAGTTGCTTTGGTGTGCGAAGTTGGATCACTCAGTGCGATGGGTGACTTGAATATGGAAAACGATTAATTTCATTCAGTGGCTCGATCGTAGAGACTGCGATCCTGATCGCGAGATTGATGTTTTTCTCATATTCCTGACAGAGCGGGAAATCCGCAAAGGCATGTAGATGCACAAGGCAAAAACACTTCTCAGCTTATATTGACAATGAAAGGTACTCAGTTTCAACAAGTAACCAGAAGTTGATTGTTGGTCTTAAATTGAATTTTGATGAAATGAACCGTCACTTGACAATTTGATTAGCCTTTCCTGAAAATAATTCTCTACTATCAAATAAGCTAAAATAAAAATTATTAAAAAAGGTTTTTTATATATAATTTGCCGAGTCGAAAATCGAGTACGTGGGGTTGTGTATAAGCAAAGCTAAGTCCACCTATAGTGTAAGTAAGACAGTGATGTGGAATAATTTAGTTCTTCCAGAAGACTAAACTGGATTACGGTCCCGCTTCAGGTATTTGAGACACATCATCCAGAATGACAGAGTGTCGGATAAATCCAATTTTGAAATAAACAAATACGAAAGTTTTTGGTATAAATATTGACTCCTTTAAGAAATTTATGGGAGCCGAAATTATATATGGATTCTATCCAGGTCTAATTGTTTTCCAAGAACAATTGAACAATTTTGCATTGCTGGATGAACGAAATAGAATTTCACCCGTTCTCATGCGAGTCGATTTTGTTCAATTTCGACTTTATGAAAACATATGCCAGCCAGGTTTTAAATGAAAATGAGAAGTTTTACTACTACTACCATAATTTAAGTTAGGCTATCGAACCTAACCTAGCATGAATTAAACAAACGTGCAGAAATTTCAAACTATTCGACCTTATGCATGTTTAGTAGGGTGGATCGATTTTACATTTTTTTCGATTTCCATATTCTAATAGAGACAAAAACTTGCGCATGCATGAGAAAATAGCCTCTGCAAAATCATCTTCTGCCCCCGGCAGAGCGATGAAAATCATATTTTAGTAGTCAAAAACGTATTTTTCTTATAATTTTTAAAATATTTCAATATGCATCAAAATTATTCCTAATAACTATAAAGTCGATGAAAAAGACCTCATATGATCGTTTTTCCAAGCGCGTTGTCCTACGTTAATATCTTTTGCCCCCGGCAACAACGTCAAATGTTGAAAAAATAGGTAATTTATATACATATTTTCAGATCGGCTCTTTGTCTTAAATAATGCATTTATATATTTCCCATAGCATTTATATCGTTGCTTAGGCATGAAATAACACACACGCAAAATTTTATGACTCTAGAGTAATATCTTCTGTCCCCGAGAAAAGTCTAAATGTGGATTATAATTACGTTAATGCGATGTTATAAGTACGATAAGTACTAAGTACAGCTCCTCGCTTGCTAATTTTATAAAATTAGCAACCCAGAACTCACCACGAGGAAGTGGCTGTACGTCGAGTTCCACCCTATCCAGCCCCAACCACCCTTCCTTTGGCTGCATGTCGATTTACATACGGTAATCTTTCTTAGAATCAAATCGTGGAATTTTTGTTCGGGAGTGAAGACGGGAGCGGATGAATCCGTCCCTCTCTTCTATTCCACTTACACTGGCAGAGGCTTCGGTTACTAATTTGATGAGTCTCTCGACCGCTTGAGTATGACAAGGGAATAGTGGGATCAGTCCATCAGGCTGGTCTCCCGTCTCAACAAACTCTTTTATTCGGGTATCAGGTATTGTTTTTGTAACGGGGGGTTCGGTCACCTCAGCCGTTTGCCAGTTGATCATTTCGTAATAGTTTTGACTATCGTAGAGCAGCTCAGGCATGGCGAAGGCTCGAATTTCCCCCGCTGGTGATTGTTTTCATCGTGCTTTTAATATTCTTCTCCATCCCAATTCTCTTATGTGTTGCTCATCGGCATGTAGCATGGAGATCAAAATATTTTCTGGGTGAGCAAAGAAAGAATTTCTACGGAGGACTTTGAGGCATGGTCTGAGAGACCATGAGGCATGGGATCTGAGATCTTTGAGGCATGGTCTGAGAGAGACGCATCATTTCGAAAAAATGTTTTGCGCCCTCAGTGAAACTGGAGTTTTTCTTTATCTTAAACCAAATTGGTGCGTAAACTGTCATAATGAATCGCACAATTTCGTTGAAGGTGCTGGAGGGTTCACTGGTTGAAACATAGAGGCGCAGAAATCTATTTGCTGTTGTCAGCCACCTGGAATGCGCCATCTTACCTGGATTTCGAGCCGCGAGAGCTGAAGAGCAGCTACCGCTCGACACTGCTCTGTAGATGCCTAACAAATATTTTTGGTCAGTGCTCAACTCGGCATCATCTATGTCAATGTCGGGAGATGGAATGGCATCGAATTCTGTAATTGGAAGTTTTTCGCAGTCGTTCAGTTGTTTTCCAACTGGTCCAGTAAAGCCCATTGGCCCAGTTGTTTTGCCGTCCAAGTCTTGAATGAGGTGTCGCAGTGATAATTCATTACCGTGTAATAGGCATATGATCCACTGAACTGGCCTTTGTAGTTTCATTTCAATCATACGAATGGCTCCACCCTTTCGACCCGTGTTCACTGCGGTACCATCACAGCCGATAGCCACAATGTCATCCGTGCTAATATTGTTAGTCTGCTGCTGCTGCTGGCAGCACTCACCAGAGATGACCTTTAAACCCTAGCCTAGAGTCATAAAATTTTGCGTGTGTGTTATTTCATGCCTAAACAACGATATAAATGCTATGGGAAATATATAAATGCATTATTTAAGACAAAGAGCCGATCTGAAAATATGTATATAAATTACCTATTTTTCAACATTTGACGTTGTTGCCGGGGGCAAAAGATATTAACGTAGGACAACGCGCTTGGAAAAACGATCATATGAGGTCTTTTTCATCGACTTTATAGTTATTAGGAATAATTTTGATGCATATTGAAATATTTTAAAAATTATAAGAAAAATACGTTTTTGACTACTAAAATATGATTTTCATCGCTCTGCCGGGGGCAGAAGATGATTACCTATTAAGCTAAGATTTTGCAGAGGCTATTTTCTCATGCATGCGCAAGTGTTTGTCTCTATTAGAATATGGAAATCGAAAAAAATGTAAAATCGATCCACCCTAATGTTTAGTATTTGGGGTGGGTTGGGGTCGATTTCCTGCAAGCCAACTTTATTCAGTTCAGCTTAATGAATCCTATCTTATAACGATCGACTGTCCTTTTATACATAAATGGTTCCCAAAGTAGGTTAAGCATAAAGATGCAGTGATAGAAATCGGTTAGACTTATAACCTAGAGTTTCTGAACAACCACGAGGAGGATCTGCCTCTTGAAAATATTTGCTCTCCCAGTTTCACCCAGTAAGCTTTTCAGTTTTCCATGTGATCTTCGCTTGCAGTTATTTTGTAATTAATTTAGGACCACGGTCAGGGACACTTTTAACAAAGGTGCAATCAGTGCGGTTCACCGACGGGTCCCTTACCTTGCGGGCCCCTTGTCCTTATTTATTGAAATGCAACATCATTAAAGAAACCTAATACAAAACTCAAACAAATATTGATGAGCATTTGTTGTTTTATTTCAGATAACACAAATATTTCATATTAACACAAATAAGTTATGCTCAATAAAGCGAGCACCCTCAAAACCTTGCACCGAGAATTCTGAAAGCTTAAAATCGTCCCTGACCACGGTCATAAATGTATTCATAATTTAAAAGTCGAAGGACGTGGTTTTTCCAGGATATCCCTGTTCGAGTTCAATCCGAGGCGTCAAATATATTGCACTGACTCAGATTTTCAAAATTTTCAACTTCTCTGAAACCCTGTTGATGAACAGTGCATATTTTGAGGTTTAACTTTGATGTAAAACTATTCTGCGATTATAAAAACTAAAAGAGTTACGGAAAATTTCATCAGACACGAAATGGATCCTCAACCTGAAATCTTTGGGAATCATTGCTTTATATTTCTAAATGATGTAAAAAAAAAAAAAGTCGAAGTGCGTCAGTTTTAAGTCTTGAAGTATTACTTCCATTTTAAGCATTTCCGTCAGGAGCTATCATAAATATCGGGAAAATGAAACAACACTAAATAATCATCAATTAGTTTTCATAAGCTGCAGGAAATGGCACTGCTTTCCATTATATGATAATGAAGATAATAATAATGATAATGATAATAATAAACTTTATTAACAGGAGGCAAATTTCATAAAATCTACAATATTCATCAAGGTAATGAACGATACAAATAATTAAATATTATCATTATTATTATCATATATATAAAGGGTGTCCCAGAAGTCTTGGAGGGTTTTTATTTGGCTATAACTTTTTTGTTTAGGATCAAATAAAAACAGATTTGTAACACTTGAAAATATATTTATTGCGATTTTAATTACAAATTTAAAATCTGGTGAAAATCTTCATTTTCATTGCGTAAATCTAAAATAGCATTAGCGTACGTTATCCGACTCTGATGATCTTGTGGTTTAATTTCTTGAGCAATTTGAATTTTGTACGGGTAAAGATTGATATCTTCTCTTAAAATTCGATGTAAGGAACTTCTTGAAATGTTTAGTTCCTGGCTGCGTCGTCGGACTGATGTGAATTTTCCTCAACGCTTTCACGAACCATCTCAACCTAAGTTGGACTTCGGCTTGTCCGAGGACGCCCAGTCCGTGGTTCGTCTCCCTGACCCTTTCCCATACGAAATTTAGCGACGTACCGTCGAATAGCTCGATCAGGAGCAGAACTTGTGTTGAATTTTAATCGAAAAGCTCTTTGAGCGGCAACGAAGAGTTGTTTGTCAAATAAAGTTCCACAATAGCCACTCTTTGTTGCACTGTCCAGGATTCCATTTTCATTAATCGCAGCAACGGTACTTTAATTGAAAACGAAAAATAAATAAATTAATAAAAAAAGAAAAAAATATAGCCAAATAAAACCCATCCAAAACTTCTGGGACACCCTGCGCGGAATGTCTTCTATACAAGCGTCGTTCTTTACGTTAATTATACTGCGTGTTCTTTGCAGTTGAAAATGTATATATGTGCGGCATGCGGGAGGTGCCCCCCTCAGGACATTGGTTTCTGCGCGTATGTAGGAGAATTACGACATCTGATCGGGTGAGGCCCATGGTGTAATGGTTATCATATCTGAACGGCAATCGGAAGATCCCGGGTTCGATTCCCGGGTGGTTACCTCATTTTTTCATTTGCTCGTTCTCTCTCTTCATCTTGCGCGGAATGTCTTCTATACAAGCGTCGTTCTTTACGTTAATTATACTGCGTATTCTTTGCAGTTGAAAATGTGTATATATATATATATATATATATATATATATATATATATATATATATATATATATATATGGTGGCGCAAAAGTCGCGCATCATAGGAATTTTCAGTGTTGATAATAATATATTATTTTTTCTTTTAGGTAGGGATGACTACGAAATTAACAATAGACGAGAGGGTGAGCTTCTTTTAATGCAAGGAATATCAGGTACTACAAATCGATGAATCGGTACAGAATTTAAATTCTGCACCGATTCATCAATTTGCTGTACCTGGTATTCCATACATTAAAACCAAGCTCACCCTCTCAATTTCGTAGCCATGTCCTACCTAAAAGAAAAAAAAATATTAATTATCGTCAACACTGAGAATTGCTGTGATGCGCGACTTTTGCGCCACCATATATATATATATATATATATATATATATATATATATATATATATATATATATATATATATATATATATATATATATATATATATATATATATATATATATATATATATATAAAGTCTTAAAGTTTGCTCACACGGAGCGGAATCTAAAATGTTAAACTTACACCCAAACATAAAGTTTACTCTGGAGGAAGAATCAGATTCCAAGCTGCCTTTTTTGGATTTACTGATTAGCAGAGAGAGTGACTCCATTATTACTTCAGTGTTTCGAAAGAAGACGTTCACCGGTCTTTGACTCAATTTTTAAGTTACTGTGATTTTAAATACAAGCTGGCATCCGTTAACACCCTACTTAACCGAGCGTATAATTTATGTTCCAATTAATTATCAGTCTTTGCATAATGAATTTGTTTTTTTAAGAAAATATTTTGTGAATAATGGTTATCCTTTGCAGATCGTAGAAAACGCTATCAATAGATTTTTAGCTAACATTTATAAACCAAAAATGTCTAATTTTAATGTTCCTATATTATCTTGTACTCCCAGAAATGGGATATCTGAATTCATATTGCCGCAATAACCTTATGCCACTTCTTAGTAAATTTTATTGTCAAATAGATTTTAAACTAGTATTTGTTAACCGTCGTTCTATTGGCTCATTTTTTAATGTAAAAGACCGTGTATCGGATGCTCTGCGCAGTGCTGTTGTATATGAATTCAAGTGTCCCCGATGTGATCGGAGCTATATTGGTAGCACTATGCGGAGCCTCGAGTCGCGTTTCTGTGCCCACATGGGCATAAACCATAGAACTAACAAACCACTGAGAACTAAAGAAGCTTCAGCTATACGCAGCCATGTTATTCAATGCAAAGTGGATATAACTTTAGCTAATTTTAACATTATATATATATATATATATATTTAGGGCGGGTCGATTTTCCACATATTTTGAAATCGCAAGGTGAATAAGTGCCCAGTAGTTAGGTTTGATTGAGAAATGAACCCCCAAAAATTTTTTAGAGCAAACGGATAAGGGCCTGCTTGCGGATTTGCAATTAAAGTTTCTTATGGTTTTTTACCCAATTTTCGTCATACGCGATAGGTAAACTCGTCATTTTTGAAGACATAATATTAACTAATTATAGATGTTGCAACTCAATATCATTTTCTATCCCAAGAGGAGACAATGCCTAATGTATATCATGTGTTTTAAGTGTAAAATGATAAAATTTCGTTGAAAAAACGCATTTTTGCTAATTTATTCACATATTTTGGCTACAAAACTTGAAAAAATCCTTTCAAAAGGTGATAAATAAAAACAAATCACATGTTCTCATGTAAAAAGAAAAACTATTCATGTAAATCATCATAAGATACCGTACACGGTATGGGAAGCCTCTGTCACTAATTTCACACTCCTCTCAACACTCTGAGAGTGAGAAGGCAAGTCTGGAATGTCTGGCTTAGTGTTAGTGTCCATGAATGACTGGATTTCTTCATCAGATAGGTGCTGTGTGGTAGGTGGTTCCATGACATCAGGGTCAGTGAGGTCGATGAGCTCATGCCAGTGATTTGCATTCCAATTCACCTGGGGAATTTTCTTCCCTGCTTCCTGGTTGCTCTCCATTCTATAAATGAAAAATGAAAATGAAAATATAAATGAAAATAAAATAAATAAAAAAATATAAATATAAATGAAAAATAGTACTCAAATATTTCCGTTTCAATAATACAAACAAATTACCCACTTAAAGTGACAATTATAATATTTTTTCCATATTTTTTTGAGAATAACTCAGCTTTGGTAAAAAAAAATAATAATTACAAGAAGCGCAAAATTTACCTGTGTCTGAGAGTGAGTATAGTCTGAAGCCCAAGATTCCTGATTCTGTCCTCATCATCTTTCACCATGGCATAGAGGATGTTCTCAGGTCGGAGGCAGAAAACATTACCCTGGATGTTCTGCTTTACAATGCGTTTCACATCATCAAATGGAATCAGCCTCAGTCTCAGTCGGCTGATAGCAGAGAAGAGGATGCGAGGAGAATCATGCAGCTTAGAGGATGCCTTTATCTCAAACCATGCAGGAGCATAAACTCGAACAATGTAATGGACCAACTTTTTCAAATTCAGGTTTGGTCTATTGTCTCTTGTGTACAAACAAAGAAGTCGTATGGAAAGAGTTAACCATCTTGCATGGTTAAGTGGACCAATCTTCCAAGCAGCCCATCTGTCATCTACTCTTCCTGATCCGATCCCTCTGCAATACTTATACAGAAGCCTTTGATCATGACTGAGGTCTTTCAGTACTTCCTCTGGAATGTACCCTTCAATGATTGGAGTTTCCACAGCTTCAAACTGTACCTGAGGTTCATCCTGGATATCTTCTGCGCACCTTTGCCAAAGGGGCCCGCTGAAACTTCTTGGGCCAGTTGTCACTCCATCCATGTTTTTGAAAAGAGCTTTTAGTGGGAGTTCATTCTGATGCAGTGCGCAACCAATAGTGTGCAGTTTCCTCCCCAGAATTTCTTCAAGTTTTACCACTAAACCACTCTTCTAGCCCGTGTTGGTTGCGGTATTATCAAGAAGAATGGCTCGGATATTTTCAAGGCTATTATATTCTTCAAGAACACTGAATGTCTCCTGAGCAAGGACCTCACCAGTGGCGCCTATAACAGGAATTGTTCTGTGGGTCAAGTAGGCGCCAGGAGATTTTCCATCTTCATAGGTGAAGGTGAGGTGATGTTCTGCGTCAACACACTTTCTGAGAACAGTTTCCCCTTCAGGTGTCTCTATTTCTTTGTAAGTCATGGTATTCTCGTCAACCTTCCCATCCACACCAACACAAATGAGCTGTGTCTTTTTCTCTGAGTCCACACCCTCACTAACTACCCTAATTTGGGCTTTGGCCCTATCTAATTTACACTTGTCGATCATGATGTGATTGATGTCAATTTCAAGTCTCAGTAGGTGTTTGATATCATGGAGCAAGACATTCCCAAGAGCTGCGGCCAGATTTGATGAACATTCACCTCTGACAAGTTCCATAGCATATCTGGGAAACTTTAAAAGGCTGTAGTCTCCTGAAGGCCTCTTCCTAGGCTGCCATTCATCTTCTCCTTCCTGAAAATAAATGGAAAATATTAATGTGTTTTCTGTTTATTTATTTATTTATTTAATTTATTTATTTTTATTTATTTATTTATTTATTTATTTAATTTATTTATTTATAATTATATATAATTATTATAAATAAAAGGAAACTAACCTCGCCACCAGATGAACTGCTTGTAAGTCCAGGCAACTCTGTAGGCTGTATGAAAGATCCTACTAGCTCAACTTCCTCCTGAGGTAGTACATGTTGCTGTCCTTGTTTGGCCTTCCTGTCTCTTTTGGAAGCAGCTGTGTCCACTGAAGACAGCTGATCACGAAGGTATGCTCTTTCTTCAAATGGCACCTTTGCACTTCGAGGGCAAACACAGATGATGTGTTCTTGTGTACACTTGTTCTTCTCACAGTATACTCTTGAATCACTGCAAGGCAAAATATCCAAAGAACAGGAACAGGCAGAAATATCAAAAAGTTTGTCCAAGTTAGCATCCAGATTTCGCTTGACACTTGCCTTAGCATGCTTGCGATTAATGTCTTTCACGAGAGTGAGTAGGTCTTTAACCTTTCTGTCAATGGATTTGTCATTAATCAAAGGCAGTCTTGGATTCACTGAAGACCAAATGGATTTTAAATCCTTGCTAACTTGCTGCACTAGCAGCAAAAAATCTGCGCCAGGGTTAGCATGATTAAGGTCATAATAGTATTGAATCAGCTGCCTGTAAGTGCTTGGTTCGGTCATTAATAATTCACAAGGACCACCTCCATACTTTTCTTCACTTTTCTTTCGGATCAGGTGTCTTGTTTTCGCTTTCGGCATTATTTACACCGGAAAATCTGAAACATAATGAAAAGTGTTAATGCGAATAGCAATATGTAAGAAATAAGCGTGAACGGTCACAGGAAATATAATATTTTACCATTATTTTTTAATAAAGATGCATAATTAATAATTATATAAAAATACAAGCAAAACGTTGATATTTATGCTTGAAGAAACAAGTTAATAATTTTGGGTTTGCTTTGTTTTGGCTGCGCGTATGCCGCATACGGGATTTTACGCATGAAGCGACAACAGAAAAAATTAAAACCTTAAAACCTAAATTCGCATTCTGATCTTTTATCAAAATGCATTTCTTATGATTTTCACATTTCATAGATGAAACGACAACTACTGAATGTTTATTCGCTTTCTGGTACCAACTTCGACCACCCCTAATATATACTGTATATTATATATATATATATATATATATATATATATATATATATATATATATAATATATATATATATATATATATATATATATATAATATATATATATTATTATTATTATTAAGGAAAAATTTGTCAAAGCATATAAGATTTTTAAATGTAAGGTTGTTAAGCATTGAATTGCAAGAACAATGATTGCATATTAATTGTAAACTGCTATTTACCATACAACAACGGCAGTAATCTAGATGAATACATTGATTTGGTGTACAAAATTAAGTCATTATCAGATAACCCCAAATATTCTCACTGTATAATAATGGGGGACTTTAACGCACATGTGAACTCGGAATTCTTTGTAGAATTGGGTAACATGTGCGAGTAGGCCAATTTAAGTATAAGTGATGTACATGTATTAGGGGTAGCCAGTGGTAATTTTACATACGTTAGCGATATGAGTGGTACCACCAGGTGGATTGATCATTGTCTCACTAGTAATAATCTAAAGGATCGAATTGTTAGAGTTCATATTTTGCATGATTTCCTTCTTTCTGATCATAGACCATTAGAAATATTAATTAACGTTACCAATTTATGCGCAACACGACTTAACAAGAACTCAATAGGTAAGAATAATCGCGTCGATTGGTCCAGTGTTAATATGCAGCAGAGAATAGAATACAAAGACAGAACATGTCACCTCTTTAATAAGTTAGAAATTTTGCACCTTGCCTGTAATAATCCTTGCTCAAATGATTCTCAATGTAAACTCATAGATAGGTATTATATAATATCCCTGTTAAGAGAAGCAGGAAGCCCCCTGATTAAATCTTACAACTATCATACTAAGGTTATTCCTGGATGGAATGATTTTATTGCCCCCCTGAAGAGGGAATCGAAAGACGCCTATGATTTGTGGTGCTTTCATGGTAGACCCAGATTAGGACCAGTATACATGAATATGTGTAGAAGTCGGGGTCAGTATAAGGCGGCCATAAGGCGATGTAAACAGGAAGAAGAGTCTATTCGAGCATCAAAAGCCTGTGAAGCTCGCATAAATAACGATAATAACAAATTTTGAAAATTTGTTAAGAATCAAACAGGTGTCAAAAATGTCCTCCCTCCGACAATCGATGGGGTGTCGGGGGAGGATGAACTTGCAAAGCTGTGAAAAAACCACTACTCTAACATTCTTAACAGTGTGAGTAGGAATGATCTTAAGATAGATTGCAGCGAAACGATTGTGGGAGGGACAAAAAATATTTTGATATCATTTTCTGAAGTAAAGAGGTTAATTAAAGAGTTAAAGACTAGTTCTGCGTCAGGGGTAGATGACTTATGGAATGAGCACTTAAAATATGCAAATGACGTAGTATGTCTGCATATATCATTGCTCCTATCAGCCATGCTTGCTCATAGCTATATCCCTGCAGAGTTCATGACGGTATATATCTTGCCCCTGGTCAAAAATAAGTACGGAGACATTCTGTCCAGTAATAATTACAGGCCTATTGCTGTCGCTTCCTGCTTCTCGAAACTACAAGAAAAACTCTTGTTACTCCGATTAAATGATTTCCTATGGACATTTACTCAGTTTGGCTTTAAAAGGTCCCACTCAACTGACCTGTGTATCTACAGTATGTACTTAAAGAAACAATATCTAAATACATTGACAGTAATTCAACCATTTATAGCTGTTTCCTTGATATAAGTAAGGCATATGATAGGGTGAACCACAATATTTTATTTGCAAAACTAGAAGACAGGAAGGTTCCCATGTACATATTAAATTTATTGAAATTTTGGTATTCCCACCAATCTTTCACTGTTAGGTGGGGCAATGTACTATCCGAGTGTTTTGGCTCTTCTTGCGGGGTGAGACAAGGCTCCTTGCTCTCCCCTATGCTGTTTAATGTGTATATTGACGGATTAATTGCTTCACTTAATGAGGCAACAGTGGGATGTTGTATAGATAACACAAGGATAAATAACTTAGTTTATGCCGATGATATGGTGTTAATAAGTCCTTCTGTTAAAGGTCTGGATCGGCTACTAAACGTCTGCGAAGTGTATTCGCAGAAACATGATATTCTTCTTAATGTTACAAAAACTAAGGTTATGCAATTTCATCCTAAAATCTGTAATCAGCCAGTTAATATAAGGTTTAAAATGAATGGTGAAGTAATTGAGGAAGTACAAGAGTTTAAGTATTTAGGTCAAACTATTACCAACTCCTTGAGTGATGACTCGGATATAAGAAAACAATCTCGAAGCCTGTGTGCTAAAGCGAATATGACCATAAGGACCTTTCGTTTCTGTACAAGTGAAGCTAAAGACACTCTTTCGTACTTTCTGCAGTAATATATACGGTCAGCAACTCTGGGTGAATTATAAAAAAAGGTTCTGGCGGAACCCTAAATTTGCTGTACAACAAGTCTTTTAGATTCCTACATAAATTACCCTCGAGATGTTCAGCTTCGCAAATGTTTGCTACCCGCAATGTGCCGAGCTTCCCGGAGGTAACAAGACGTGCTCAATACAGTCTAATGCAAAGAATTAAAAAATCAACCAACCCGATCATCCAAGGTATCCATGAGTCCTACCATTTATCCTCTAAGCTATGGACTTCTTGGTACGAAAACGTCTGTCTGTAGCTCCACCTAACTTCGACATTACAGTATTACTTTTAATCAATTGTATATGTTTCTATCCTTAGTATATGAACTGTCATTGTATTAATAATATTTGTCATATGGACTATAGTCTGCCAATAAACCTTTTCATTTTCATTTTCATATATATTCTTAATCTGTAATGCCAGGGGTATTTTTGACAATAAAATCACCTGGCGTGATCGGTAGAAGAGCTGAGACTGAAACCATTCGACGGAGGTTCGAGCACCAATAGTCCTAGTTTTTTACTTAAACTTTCGTGTGTGTGTGTGTGTGTGTGTGTGTGTGTGTGTGTGTGTGTGTGTGTGTGTGTGTTGTAGATATGCCTTTTTTTGTATTTGGAAAAAGACTCAACAATCAATTGAAATTCTCTGAGAAACATTGTAAACTTTTAATTCTGGATTCAAACCTTTCATTTCAATTGGCAATTTGCCTCCCCACCCCAATTTTTTTTTTTTTTACTTCCTTCAAGTACGAAAACAATTTTTTTTTTACTTTCATTGTTTAATATTTTAGATTTTATCTTAATAAATGCAGCTTCTCCCCTCTCTCTCTCAGATATATATATATATATATATATATATATATATATATATATATATATATATATATATATACCATATGTCCCACAAAAAAGTACACCCAACTTTAGATTGTACTAACTCCTCCAAAAATTGAGATATTTTGGATCTGTTTGTTTGATTTAATATAGCAAATTATTCTTTGTTAACGTTCAAAATTTATTCATGTTTAAACGATTTAGTGTTTAAGCATCTGCTTTTAACTGAAGGGTACAGCAAAATGGGTTGCGCCGAATGATCATTTCTCCCAGCCAGATAGCTCCTCTTGCTTTAACCAATGTGCTACTTTTTACGTCGAAGGATATTGCAAATATTTTTTTTAAATAATTCGAACTTTTGTATCTAAGATACGAGTCATACATATAAATGAAGAATCTGAATTACTAAATTTATAAATAACTTTGAAACCCTTATCAAGCAGTTTACACGAAGGCAGCGCGTTCTCATGGTCACAACTTATCTGCAAACTAAAAGCAATTTCCCGATAGAGCTTCTCCAACTAAACATACAATTTTGAAGAATGTTCGGAAATACAAAGAAGAAGGAACGGTCCTCAATTTGAACAAAGGACGTTCAGGCCATCCGAAGACGGCAAGAACAGACGAGAACATTCAACATTCAGCCCTGACTTGACCCCGTGTGATTACTTTTTATGGGGTCATTTGAAAAATAGAGTATTTGCATCACAATCTATCAATTTAGATGATTTGAGGACTCGCATCACAGCTGAAATCAACTTGTTAAAAGACAATCCAGATCTTATCAAAAGAGTGATGGGGAAGATGAGAGCTCGACTCCAGATTTGTATCGATAGGAATGGCGGTCATGTTGAAAGAAAACGAAACTAAGCATAACTTTTGCAATAAGGAATAAAGAAAAATCTGTTTGTATCTTATTAAAATTATGTTAAAGTATCTATTATTATGTATTTGTCTTTTCATTACATCGATAGCACACATTATTTTTTCATTGACCAATTTTGCGCAATCCATTTTGTTGTACCCTTCAGTTAAAAGCAGATGCTTAAACACTAAATCGTTTAAACATGAATAAATTTTGAACGTTAACAAAGAATAATTTGCTATATTAAATCAAACAAACAGATTCAAAATATCTCAATTTTTGGAGGAGTTAGTACAATCTAAAGTTGGGTGTACCTTTTTGTGGGACATATGGTATATATATATATATACACACACACATATATATATACACTGTGTGTATATATATATACACACATATATATATATATCATAATATCATACACCCCTTGGTTTTATGGATGAAATCTCCAAGAGGGTATTATATGGTACTCCAGGAACAACGGGACCGTATCAATGTCTGATCCTACCGTGACCGCAGAGCACGCCGAAAAACTCGTTTAAGAGTCCCTTTAGGTTTAAGTTGTGAAAGAAACACATCGGCAGTTATTCTTTTAATTAATTTAAGCAATTAAATTATTCTTCACACAATATTAATGAATTAAGTAAGGTTTAAAAATCAAACAATAGTTCTTAACTTCTAGTTTTAAAAAATTATTAAATGCATAAGTCAATGGTTACCTGAGTCTGCTGTCTGTCCTACAGTCAAACTCCCAGCCCGAATTTCCTTCACACGACCTTAAAACCAATACCGAATTCCACTTAACGGACTGAATAACTGTTATTTCAGCGCGGAGACCCGTCTACTCGGAATCTGCCGTAAGAGCGTTCAGCCCCTTCTTATATATTCAAAGGAACGGAATTTGCCTAGGCAACCACGCTAGCGGTTGACGTCACCTGTGAATTTTGGGGGAGCGAGTGTCTCACAATTCATTGTGTCACCCAGGTGCAATTATACAAAGAGTCCAGCTGCGTCACTGGCGTGTGATTTCCGTTCGGGAGGAAATTAGTCATACACTAGCGTGTGACTTATTGAATGAATAAAATTATGTAAAAATAATTGTGTCACGAGGGCGCGGCTTTACTTCGATGATAAATTAAATTATAACATGTATAACAAAAGCTAATAGGATGTTAGGATTCACAGCGCGTAATTTCGAATTTAAATCGAAGAATATTATATTGCCCCTTTACAAGTCCGTAGTCAGGCCTCATTTAGAATATGCCGTTCAGTTTTGGTGCCCGTATTTGTGTGAGGATATTGATAGGTTGGAAAGGGTTCAGCGACGCGCCACGAAACTAATCCCGTCAATACGCAACAAATCTTACGAAGAAAGGATTAAAGAGTTAGACTTTCATTCACTCGAAACTAGGAGATTAAGGGGGGAGTTTATTGAAGTTTTCAAAATCGTTAATAAAATCGATAACGTAAATTTTGACAAATTGTTCGGATTTAAATAACATTTAAATTACGTGGCAGACGTTTCATTACTAACATCGCTAAAAGCTTTTTACGTTTAAAGTAATTGATAAATGGAATAATCTTCCCGCATCCGTCGTGAACTCTACCACCGTTAATATGCTTAAAACCCGTTTAGATAAGCATTTTAAAAATATTAACGTCGTTTAAAATAATAAAATAATTAGCAACAGGAGCTCTGGAGTAATGGTCGAGATGAGTCTGTTGACGATTAATGCCAGCTTGTGACATGCCAGCGTGTGATATGCCACCAATAAAATTATACTAAAAAAATTAGACTAACACGAATTTAAATGTAGCGCGTAGCGTAAACTAACCCACTTTTTGTTATACTCTTCATACTTTTTTCTTTTCTTATCCTCTCTTTACTTGCATGTCCGTAATTTGCATGGTATGACAGTGTTTGAGTCAAGACCGTTTGCATGGTTTGTAAGCGTTCTTATTTTACTTCTTTTCATCTTTCACCCCTTTCCTATTCTCTTCGACTATTTTTCCGACTTGTCGGCAGTAGCCGGCAGATGAT
The DNA here is from genome assembly GCA_023014485.1 of Bathynomus jamesi. Taxonomy (NCBI): domain Eukaryota; kingdom Metazoa; phylum Arthropoda; class Malacostraca; order Isopoda; family Cirolanidae; genus Bathynomus; species Bathynomus jamesi. Next base: position 18,454 of record JAJOZX010004592.1, on the reverse strand, counting down.
GATGGTGAGTCTTTCTTTCTCTTTTTCTGAATGAATGTTAACCCACGAATGATAGGTTTTGCTATTTACATAACCCCTTATTCTCTTCTTTTAACCCCCCACTCTCTTCTTTCTCTCGGACTAACCTTAGAGTGGATATTAGAGTCTTTGTTAGCCTTAGCTTCTGTAGAAGCTTCTGTAGCATGAGGAAGGGGCCAAAGGCGAATGCCCTCTCCCCCCCCCTACAGAGGAAGAGAACTAAATTCAAGTTCCAAGGTTCTCGAGATGCCTGGACACTCTGCGTTTGAAGATTGGAAGTAATAGACAGAGGTAAAGTTGGACTGAGAGCGATTGTTCCAGAGTTGAACACTTAATAAATGAAAGATTAAAAATACTGATCAACCATTGCGTTAGAGAGTTGGACAGAAAAGGAATGAGAATGTGTCGAAAGTCTGGTACTGCAGGCTCTCCTTAAAAGAGGAGGCATACAGTTAGAGAGCTCAGAAGAGCAGGGTCCGTTATAATAGCGATAGTAAAAAGAGAGTGAGGCAACATTGTGGCGAAGAGAGAGGGATTGAAGACAGTCAGTAAGAGGCTAGGAATTGATGAGACGAAAAGCCTTTGATTCCACCCGGTTGTAAGGTAAAGTAGCTTTAAGTTGTAAGATAGTTCACCAGGGATGTCAGTGAAATGGGAGGAAAGACAAAGGTGGTGGTGAACATTGAAATCACCTAAAATGAGATTTCAGCAAAAAGAGAATGGAATAGAATGTATTACACTTTAGAAGTGAGGTAGTCCAAAAGTTTTGAATGGTCGGTAGAATTAGGAGAAAGGTAAACAGCGCAGATGTATTTATTTTGAAAATGGCATGTAATTACGCCTCAGCCAGAGGGTGTAGAATTTGGAGGGTTCGAGTTCAAGAATACGAGAGCAAGTTAGGCCGTTGGGTGCATATACGCAACATCCACCTTTGGAATGAAATTGAGTATAGAGAAAATAGGAGGGTACAGAAAAGGGGTTGCTGTCCGTTGTCCCAGACACCTGAGTTCATTAAGGAAGAGAAGGTAAGGTTTAGTGGAGGAGAGGTGGTGTTCAACAGATTGAAAATTTGAGGAAAAGCCAAGAATTTTGCAAAAGTTTATGAAAAGTGAATCAGGCAGAGGACCCAGAACATTTGGAATGGGTAGCCCCGCTTCCTGGGTCTGCGTTCCTGTTATTGGCAGCGGGGGAGCCAAAATTGCGGACATTTATGGTTCCCTCTCCAGGAGACTCCGAAGCTCTTGAGGTCGATGCCATTTTGTTGTTTTTTGTTGTTTTAATTTTGAAAAGATTGTGCAGTATGTAGAGTATGATGCATGTATATGGAGTGAGAAACAGTAAAAGACGTTTGTGTTTGAGAACATGCTGGACTGTTCACAGGGTAGATGAGACACGGAAGAAGATCAGCTGAAGAGTACAGTGACAGCAGAAACGGGAGTTCCAGCACTTTCTGCTTCCTGCCTAACGTGCCCCCCCACAGTAATTCCCTGGTCGATGTGTGTCTACAATCTCCTCCAATAATATATATATATACTATATATATATATATATATATTGTACTGTTTTATGGGATTTACATCGTGTCAATAAAGCTTATCATTATCAATATATATATATATATCGTAAAGAACGACGCTTGTATAGGAGATATTCCGCGCAAGACGAGAAAGAGAAAACAACAAATGAAAAAATGAAGTACCACCTGGGAATCGAACCCGGGATCTTCCGATTGCCGGTCAGACGCGATAACCACTACACCATGGACTTCACTCTTCCAAATGCCGTAATTCCTCTACATACTCGCAGAAACCAATGCCCCAAGGGGGCACCTCCCGCATGCCGTAACATTATATACATTCAACTGCAAAGAACACGCAGTATAAATAACGTAAAGAACGACGCTTGTATAGGAGATATTCCGCGCAAGACGAGAAAGAGAAAACAACAAATGAAAAAATGAAGTACCACCTGGGAATCGAACCCGGGATCTTCCGATTGCCGGTCAGACGCGATAACCACTACACCATGGACTTCACTCTTCCAAATGCCGTAATTCCTCTACATACTCGCAGAAACCAATGCCCCAAGGGGCACCTCCCGCATGCCGTAACATTATATACATTCAACTGCAAAGAACACGCAGTATAAATAACGTAAAGAACGACGCTTGTATAGGAGATATTCCGCGCAAGACGAGAAAGAGAAAACAACAAATGAAAAAATGAAGTACCACCTGGGAATCGAACCCGGGATCTTCCGATTGCCGGTCAGACGCGATAACCACTACACCATATAATAATGTTACGGCATGCGGGAGGTGCCCCCTTGGGGCATTGGTTTCTGCGAGTATGTAGAGGAATTACGGCATTTGGAAGAGTGAAGTCCATGGTGTAGTGGTTATCGCGTCTGACCGGCAATCGGAAGATCCCGGGTTCGATTCCCAGGTGGTACTTCATTTTTTCATTTGTTGTTTTCTCTTTCTCGTCTTGCGCGGAATATCTCCTATACAAGCGTCGTTCTTTACGTTATTTATACTGCGTGTTCTTTGCAGTTGAATGTATATAATGTTACGGCATGCGGGAGGTGCCCCCTTGGGGCATTGGTTTCTGCGAGTATGTAGAGGAATTACGGCATTTGGAAGAGTGAAGTCCATGGTGTAGTGGTTATCGCGTCTGACCGGCAATCGGAAGATCCCGGGTTCGATTCCCAGGTGGTACTTCATTTTTTCATTTGTTGTTTTCTCTTTCTCGTCTTGCGCGGAATATCTCCTATACAAGCGTCGTTCTTTACGTTATTTATACTGCGTGTTCTTTGCAGTTGAATGTATATAATGTTACGGCATGCGGGAGGTGCCCCCTTGGGGCATTGGTTTCTGCGAGTATGTAGAGGAATTACGGCATTTGGAAGAGTGAAGTCCATGGTGTAGTGGTTATCGCGTCTGACCGGCAATCGGAAGATCCCGGGTTCGATTCCCAGGTGGTACTTCATTTTTTCATTTGTTGTTTTCTCTTTCTCGTCTTGCGCGGAATATCTCCTATACAAGCGTCGTTCTTTACGTTATTTATACTGCGTGTTCTTTGCAGTTGAATGTATATAATGTTACGGCATGCGGGAGGTGCCCCCTTGGGGCATTGGTTTCTGCGAGTATGTAGAGGAATTACGGCATTTGGAAGAGTGAAGTCCATGGTGTAGTGGTTATCGCGTCTGACCGGCAATCGGAAGATCCCGGGTTCGATTCCCAGGTGGTACTTCATTTTTTCATTTGTTGTTTTCTCTTTCTCGTCTTGCGCGGAATATCTCCTATACAAGCGTCGTTCTTTACGTTATTTATACTGCGTGTTCTTTGCAGTTGAATGTATATAATGTTACGGCATGCGGGAGGTGCCCCCTTGGGGCATTGGTTTCTGCGAGTATGTAGAGGAATTACGGCATTTGGAAGAGTGAAGTCCATGGTGTAGTGGTTATCGCGTCTGACCGGCAATCGGAAGATCCCGGGTTCGATTCCCAGGTGGTACTTCATTTTTTCATTTGTGTTTTCTCTTTCTCGTCTTGCGCGGAATATCTCCTATACAAGCGTCGTTCTTTACGTTATTTATACTGCGTGTTCTTTGCAGTTGAATGTATATATATATATATATATATTGATAATGATAAGCTTTATTGACACGATATAAATCCCATAAAACCGTACAATATATATATATATATATATATCTGAAGAGTACAGTGACAGCAGAAACGGGAGTTCCAGCACTTTCTGCTTCCTGCCTAACGTACCCCCCCCCACAGTAATTCCCTGGTCGATGTGTGTCTACAATCTCCTCCAATAATATATATATATATATATATATATATATACAGGGTGGGCCGTAAGTTTCCATACATAGGAAAAATAAACATTTTTTTATGGACAACCATTTTTATTCATATAATATGCTCTACATGGTTGCCATTGTTTTGAAAACACATTTCAATACGTGTTCCCCACTGTTGATGAACACGCATTAGCACAGTTGACGTTATGCTTGTAATGGCGTTGGTGATACGTTCCTTTAGATGATTTATGTCTCGTATCTTTTCCTGATACACCATGGCCTTCAAGTGCCCCCAAAGATAGAAATCAAGGGGGGTGAGATCTGGGGATCTGGGAGGCCACTCCACAGGACCATGCCGACCAATCCAAGCATCCGGAAACTGCTGATCCAAATACCGACGCACGTGAAGACCATAATGAGGTGGAGCTCCATCTTGCTGGAAGTAAACTGGGAAGTTACCTTCCTCGTTTAGCAGGGATGGGAAAATCTCTTCTTGCAACATGTTAAGATACCTTTCGGCATTAAGATTTCCACTGACAAAAATTGGTCCAATAATTCTGTCACCCCATATCCCGGCCCACACCATCACTTTACCGGCACCTTGCATCTTCGTCGGACTCAGCCAGTTAGGGTTAGCATTACTCCAATAACGTATGTTTTGCCGATTAACCTCTCCATTGACGTAAAAATTTGCTTCATCAGTAAACAAAATCTTACAAACGCATATTCTTAGGGTATCTGAAACATAAAAACAAACGTTTAAATTTTCCTATGTATGGAAACTTACGGCCCACCCTGTATATATATATTATTGGAGGAGATTGTAGACACACATCGACCAGGGAATTACTGTGGGGGGGGGGCACGTTAGGCAGGAAGCAGAAAGTGCTGGAACTCCCGTTTCTGCTGTCACTGTACTCTTCAGCTGATCTTCTTCCGTGTCTCATCTACCCTGTGAACAGTCCAGCATGTTCTCAAACACAAACGTCTTTTACTGTTTCTCACTCCATATACATGCATCATATACATGCATCAGTTGTTATTTTTTAAACATCTGACACTTTAAAAGGTTTTTTCCTTATTAACTGAAATAAAATGATGAAATATTAATATTTTTTTTAATGTCTATGATATTACAGTATGTGGAGTTATTTAAAAGATAGAGTGTCTAAGTAGAATTCACACACAATAAAAGAATTAAAAGCATCAATTGAACAAGAAATTTCTCAGATTTCAACAGATACTTTGTTCAGAGTACTGCAAAATTTTGTTGTTCGTGCGCAGAGTTAATGAGCTGAGAAGACTTTAAAAACTGTAGAGCATGTTCTGCATTAGGGGACTAATTCCACATGTGTAGAGAAGGTACTGTAAGTTTTTCATGGTTTTATTTTAACTAATGAAAAAATACGAACCTTTGAAAGTGTCACATGTTTGAAAAAAAAACTAATATATATATATATATATATATATATATATAATGCAAACCCACAAGGAAAATGAAAAATGATTCCAAGGTCTTTCGCGTACTCAGAAATACACCTCGACAGGGAATGAAGGGAGAAGGCGAGATGACAAAAATATATACATATAAGGCCGGGTCGAAATTTTATGAAAATGAAAATGAAAATGAAAATGAAAATGAAAAGGTTTATTGGCAGACTATAGTCCATATGACAAATATTATTAATACAATGACAGTTCATACACTAAGGATAAAAATATATACAATTGATTAGAAATAATACTGTACTGTCGAAGTTAAGTGGAGCTACAGACAGACGTTTTCTACCAAAAAGTCCATAGCTTAGAGGATAAATGGCAGGACTCATGGATAGCTTGGATTATATTGCATATACTGTATATAAACTGTGTATATATATATATATATATATATATATATATATATATCAGGCCCGGTCGAAATTTTATATTGAAATGGTACATATTGTGAGGGGTTTGAATGGAACACAGGAACCCTTTCATAAATTATTTTCGCTGTTTAAAGCCTCCTACCCCTGGTACAATTATTCACTTTTTGACTTATATTGAAGAATATTCCATTTTACGAGACTTACTCTACATTCGGGTTTTTTGATGACATAAATCTTTATTAACGTATAATATTTTACTTAATAATGTACAGTATTAGGAAAATTAATTAAGTACAGAAGAAAAAATTAGAGGCATAATAAATGTGCTAAAATTCAATTCACTTTTTCATTGTTCCTTATCACATCAAAAGGGAAGAAATTTTCAATATCATTAGGAAATTTTATTTCATATGTTTCTTACTCATTCCATTGGGCCTTCCATTCAAACTTGGGCAGTTTTCGCCTTGATTCTAATGAGTTTAAGATAAACTTTTGATGGTTGTCATACCCCATTCTTTCCTGACATGCCTTTGTTACTAGGTTCACTGCCCTTTCCACACTTTGACTGTGGCATGGAAAAGAAGCTATCTCCAGTGGCTTGCATCGAGCGTGTAGTAGCTCATCGTCGCTAAAATTGTTTAGCAGCGGTGGAGGAGTAATGATCTCTTTTTGCCAATCGATTATCTCAGTGTGGTCAGTAGATTGGAAATTGAGGGTTCGAGGCAATTCAAAGTTTCTGGTACCTGAAAAACCTGTTCTTGAAAAGATGATTTTCTGAATAGCTTGCTCCCTAATTTCTAGTCTCTTGTCAGTTACCATTGATATGAGTATATTTTTTGGGTGGGCAAAGTAGGCGTTATTCTTTAATACTGGTTCTATGATTGATCTATGTTGTTCATCTAAATTTCGAAGCAAGCACATTAAATGCCAAAAGTTATAGGCACCATCAGTTGCATTAGGATGAGATTTTATCCAAAACCACCCTGGAGTAGAGAACTGCATAATAATCTTGACTATATCTTGAAGGTTTTTATCGGGATTTGGCGTTGAAATATATAATCGAAGGACCCTGTTGACTAGAGTTAGCCAGCAAGCATGGTGAATGGTACCTGGGGATCGAGTTGACAGATCTTGAGAAGTGTCTCCAGTTTGCACTGCCACACATATATCATAGAGATATCTTTGGTCACTGCTTAGCTCCTTCACAACATTTGCTGGAATTTCTTTAATGTTTCCCTTTACGCGAGAATATTTGACTACCTCCAATTCTGTTAAATCCGTTTTCAGTTTATTCCCAATTGAACCCACAAAAGTATTTGGACTTGTTGTTTTACCATTAATGGCTTTGTAGACGTGTATAAAAAGCAGCTCATTCAAAAGCAAGAGGCACACCAACCACTGCACTGGTCTGTTAAGTTGAATTTCAACCAGTTTTATGGCTCCACCAATTTTTCCTGTATTTACAGGAGTACCATCACATAGTAAAGCTTTGATAGTATCTGTGCTGTTCGAGTCTGTAATAATACTTATCAACTCTTCTGCTATGCAGCAAGCAGTTCCATTATCTGGTGTGACATCGTCTACATAGATGCTTCCAGGTTCTTTCACAATAACATAGTGTTCTTCTTTTATCTTTCCACTTTTAGTTAATCTTTCCTTCCATCAAATCCAAGGCACTCCATCTTCAGATTTTCGGATTTAGACCTAAAAGTATTTGTTTCACCCATGCGATTTCTTTCTCTTTCTAATTTCTTTCTGTCAAGCATGTTGATGTGGTTAAGGATCCCCATATCTTTTAAAGCTGCATTGACTATTGCAGCTGCAGCTCTACAACTTACACGATAGTGATCTGCTGTTAATGCTAGGTTTTTATAGGAGTGCCTGTTCTGAATATTCTCAGTCAATTCTAAATCGGCCTCATAATCTACATCCTGACTCTCTGAATCTACATCCATGTCTTCTTCGGTATTTTCTATAAATACCGATGGTAAAACATTGGTGGCTTCAGTCATTTCTTCTCGTGCTTTTAGTTGACGGTTTTGTCTTCTTGGGTTCTTGCTAAAGATCTCTTCTTTGTTGAACTAGCTGTGTGATCAATTGGTCCTAACTGATTTTTTCTTTGGTTTTGACCCACAAAAGACTCCCGTTCTGTCATTGGTATTTTATCCTTACACCTGCAAGATTTCCTATCAATTCCCTTACCATAGCATTTACACGAAGATATATCAAATATTTCATCATACTGAACTACTTTTAATGCAAAACTTTCATTTCTTCGATGTAACGGCACCTTGTTCAATTTTGAGGCTTCTCCTATTGGTCGACTGACTTTAAAATAGATACCTTTGGTGTTAATCGTAGGAAAAGAAAATTCCATCCAAATGTCTTCAATATCTTTTACAACAACCTTGTAACAATCATTAGCAGTTGCTGATCCTTTTGATTTAGCTTCTTCACGACAGCGCACAAAATGGTAGTGTCTCACAACATCTGCTTTTGAAGGAGTCATGGCTGCTTGGAATTCCGTAGGTTATCCAAAGGCTGCATTTGAGGACTTGCTTCTAGTAGTCATAGTTTATATTCAGAAGTAAAATCAAATTTTATGTAATTTATAATTTATGATAATTCAAATTATAATTAAAGCAAATACAAATTATTTCTATTTATCTGAAAAATTATTTCTATTTATCTGAAACATAAAAATATCAAGCATTAAACAAACAACTTATCATGTAACATATAACAACATTAAACATATGCAAATATGAAGGTAAAAAAGGGAGGGGGACATGTGATAGGGGTAGTAGGGTAGCACATGCTTCATTTTTTAATATTTTGTTAAAGTGATAAAAAAAACCTTCTCACATAGTATACTTTTTAAGAAATAACATTTTTTCTCATTTAAATATATGCAAATACGTGGGTAAAAAAGTGTGGGGGGGGTATGTGCTAGGGGTAGCAGGGGTAGCACATGCTTCATATTTTAATATTTTGTTAAGATGATAAAATGAAACTTCTCACATAGTGTACTTTTTAAGAAATAAAAAAATTTCCCATTTTCGACCCGGCCTAATACATATGTACAGCGGGACAGAAAAATAAAAAGATTAGCACATAATTAACAAGAGTTAATTAGAGGCAAAAGATATTTTAACAGGGTATTGTCAATTTTATACATTCCCGCACTGTTATTGAAATTATTTTTAAAATGGATAAATGCACATTCTAGAATATTCATTTAATTTATATCTGTGTTTTTAATGAACGCTTTAGAACTATCCCACTTGATACTATGATTACATCTAGACATATGGTAAAACAATGCATTAGACTTATTTGCTGTTCTACACGCATATTTATGTCGTTTTACCCTAATATCTAACGTTTTACCCGTTTGACCTATATAATATATATACTGAGTTACATTTTGTACATCCGATCGAATACACACAACCAACCACATTATCCGGGCTATTCTTTATTAGGCGTGATTTAACAGTATTATTATACCTAAAGACTACATTGATACCAATTGCTTTAAGTAAAGTCGGAAGATATTGAAAATTAACGTGGTAAGGTAGGCTATGGATATTTTTACGCTCAAATTCCTTTACAGTTACACTATTATAATACCTATTCTCGGCTTTCCTAAGAACAGCAATCTAATGCATTGTTTAACCATCTCTCCTTCGCCCTTCATTCCCTGACGAGGTGTACTTCTGAATACACGAAAGGCCTTGGAATAATTTTTCTTTTTCCTCGTGGATTTGCATCATTCATTCATTTCACGTGTTTAATTGTGAAATTTATCCCATATATATATATATATATATATATATATAAAAACAGAAAGAGAAAAAAATATTTAAGAAACATAAAGTCACCATCAATTACAGGAATCTTTGACAACATTCGAACCGAGATTTCTTTCCGAACAAAATGAGACAGCATTCGGTTCTGCCAAATTGAAGTCCTTTTTTAAAATACCATTTATTTTTATATTTCCATCAACGTGAGTAACTGAACTAACACAATGTCGCGGCGAAACACTAAATAAAATGTGATTTTTTTATGATTATATATATATATATATATATATATATATATATATATATACAGGGTGTCCCATAAGTCCGGCATCATAGGAAAAATAATAAAAAAAGGCAAAACAAAAGCTTTTATTTACAGAACGTGCTCAATGTGTCCACCATTGTTTTCAATACACAAATTCAGACGTGATACCCAGTCAGCAAGCACACGGTGAATGATGTCAGGAGTAATGGTGTTACATGCCCCAATAATGCGCTGCCGCAAATGTTCAACACACCTAATTTTCTCTGGGTATACCAGCGCTTTCAAGTGGCCCCAGAGATAAAAATCTAGTGGCGTGAGATCCGGGCTTCTAGCTGGCCATTCCACAGGCCCTCGACGTCCTATCCAATGACCAGGGAATTGTTGGTACAGGTATTCCCTTACTTGGGTGCTGTAATGTGCAGGAGCGCCGTCTTGCTGGAACCATGTTGGAAAATTTCCTTCTTCGTTCAAGACACTGGGAAATGCTTCTTCCTTGAGCATACGTAGGTAGGTGCCTCCAGTGACATGTTCATCGAAAAAGAGGGGGCCTATGATGCGATCCTTCCAAATGCCACATCATACCATCACCCGAGATGCACCTTGTTCCTTTGAAGAGTATACCAGTGAGGGTTGTTTTGAGACCAGTAGCGGGTGTTCATAAAAAACAGCCTCGTCACTGAACAGAATGGTGGACGGGAAATTGGCATCCAGAGCATAAGAAAAATATGAATTATGGTTTGTAGAAATAGAAAAATATGAATTTCTCCTATGATGCCGGACTTATATATATATATATATATATATTCAACAAAGAACCTACAATCTGAAACGGAATTTTATAATGGTCCAAGTAACTGAAGCGAATTAACCAACCAAATGAAATGAAAATACACCCAATTTCTACTCAAATAATGCAATTGGTAGCCTATTTAAAGTTAAAGACAAAATTCCTGATTCTATGCGTTCCCACATAATATATAAATATACACGTATGGATTGTGACGTCAGATACAGTACATTGGAAAAAATGCCCGTCACCTTTCCACTCACACACGCGAACACTAAGTTACTTCCTACTGAACACAACAATACTTGGAAATCCAGTGAATTCAGCCATTAGAGATTATTTCATTTCCAGTAGTCATATTATCCGTAGCTCAGAGTTTTCCATTCTACTTACAAATGAATTTGAAATGGTCTCAGTATTTTAGAAAATTTATTTGTATTAGTTGAAGAAAATTATTAGAACCCGTGACTAATTTACGGTGACAAAAGTTTGAAGGTGGTACTGATACTTTGAATGCTTTCTCTATAAAATGAGCCGGCGTGACCCTCCCAAAAGTGGGGGCAGACTCCGCCAGGTGGTGAAATCCAAGATGGCCGCCTTAAGTAATAAAACGTGTATATCTCGGCTACTCGTTCATTCGACAATGATTTTACCTTCCAAATATACTAGGTTTTTGGGGTCAAAGAATTCAATTTTGGACTCTAAAATAGTCTCGGATAACGAGTGAAATTGATTGACATTATAATCTAAGATGGCTGCGAAAATAAAAAGATAATAAATTAAATATTTTATTTCTCAGCTGATATAAAGACACGTGCAGACACAAATTGGAGCTAACCAAATCAACAAATTATTCCAGGTATAAATGTAAAGTTTCGTAGAAAAAAATAAAGAAATCAAAGATGAACTTGTCTGATGGTTGTGATCAGCCATTACTCTAAGTGGATACTGTGAAATATAAAAATGAAAACTGGTAAAATAATAAAAATATAATCAATAGTCAGATACATCTAGGATGCTGCTGTCATCCTCAGGCTCAAAATCAGTTTAGGAATTTGGCGAATTCTCAGACCCACCATCCTCTGCTTCAGTTGCACTAGAGACTGTCTCATTTGAGATAATATTACTAAAAATTTCAGGAAGGGCAAGCTTTGTGTAACGGATTGGTTGGCACTTTCCTTCGTTGAGATGCCACCCATGCTCAAGTGGGGAAGGTGGGCTGTATGGTTTGTAATAACTGAGAAGGAGGTACACTTGATAGTTTCCTCTTTCAACTTTGAGGTTGTAGAAGTCCTGGTCTGGTGGGATTCTAAGTGTTGACTTCCTCTTAATTTTTCTCCACTTGGAAGCTCTAGCTTCAACCAAGGTTTTGCTGACCTTGTCTTCATATACATATTTGATAGTGAACTCTGTCATGTTTTTCATGGTATTTAAAGAAATAGGAAGTTTGGCACCAAATTATTCCAAAAGTTTGTGGTCCTGGAGGAGTTTGCCCACACTCTTGGGAGGGTCACCCCAGCTCATTTTATAGAGAAAGCATTCAAGGTATCAGTACCACCTTCAAACCTTTGTCCCCGTAAACTGGTCACAGGCTCTAATAATTTTCTTCAACTACGGGGCTCCAATAAACCTTAGCCCTCCCGCCCATGGCTTAAACCATTAGAGGTACAGTAAAACTAAACATACCTTACAAAAAAGAATTTAATCCTGCATTTAATGAGAAACAATTAAAACTTGGTGTTCCAGCCATTGGCTTCCAAGACAGCCTGAATTCGCTTTGGGTAGCTTGCCAAAAGTGACGTGAATAGATCTTGATCGTTACGCAAATTTGCTAAAACAGTTTCATTGTGTTGCGTCATTGTATCCTTCGAAAATCGATTTGCTGCAGGTTCTTGAAACAAGAGACATTCAACCTTGTCCTTTATAACTGATCCAATGTGTTCACAGACGTTCAGGTCAGGAGAATTTCCTGGCCATTCTTCATTTCTATAGAAATCGATCTCATGTTCCGCAACAACTGTTGAGTGGCTAATGCCTTATCGTGCAGAAGTGTGACCTGATCGACATCCATAACATTGTTTGGGTTTCTTAGAAAAGGAATGACATGCTGGGATAGAATAATATCACGAAAATACTGTCCATCCCAACTCTGACCATTTGGCTTCAGCACCCACATGAGCTTCTTTGCAGTGAACAAAACAAACACACCAACACAGTCTGGACTTTTTAATAATTCACGATAATGTTCATTGTCACCGATTTCATCTGGTGTTGTGGCCCACACTCGATCATTTTGGTAGTTAGGCCGACGTGTTACGTAAACAAAAAATTCATCGGAGACAGCTAAATGCATGAAATCGTCCACATCCCAATCTTCAAGATAATGGGCAAACCACATTCTGTCATCGATGTTAAGTTGAGTTTTTCTTGGCTTTGGAAGTTCATGCCAAGGCTTTAAACCTTGCCTATGACGGTACAGTCGAATGATCTCACCACTAACGATCTTTCCTCTCAACACTTCGATCTCTCTAGAAAGTTTAGCACAGCTGTTTTTACGCTTACGCGTACCGCTTTCAATGATGTCCTTTGTTTCCTGAGAGAGTGGCATATTTGGGCGGCCAGATTTGGTTGTATCCATTTCACATTCATCCAAAGTTTTACTCCAATTTCTTTTGACGAAGTCCTAACATTTTGGCAACTTTTTGGCAACCCATGAACGTGTTATAAAGGTGGCTCCAGCATCACGAGCTCCCCGAAATGTTATTGCTCGTATGCGATCTATCACACGTTGCCTCTCCGAATCACCAATTAATTAAGAAGCCATTATGTTATCACTTTATCAGCTAGAGTAATTTTAATACCTGCAATAAATAAAGAATTTTATATATTTTTATAATCACTAAAAACTATTTCGATATAAGTAAACATGTAAGCTGCAAATGGGGGGGGCTTAGGTTTTTTGGAACCCCTTATATGTCATTTAAGGCCACGTTTAAATGATTATTCATCATTCACTGATTTTTTTCATTTTAAGGTAATGTCTTCTTATTTGTGTTTGGTTTAATTTTTAAAGTTTTTTAGGGTTTAACGTTTTAAATTTTGATTTTGGTTTTCTTCTTCTTCTATGGGGGGGGGGGCACCTTTGCGCGCATTCGCCCTTAGCCCCTCCTTCCTGCACAAAAAAAATAAAAAAATCACTGAATGACAAGTTCATTGTTCCATTAATTGTTTTTTGTTTTAGCTTTGAAAATTTGTTGAGGTAACCCGAAAGTAATTGGTATTAAAAGATATTCAAATTCGTGCTGGTTAGTTGGACCTTTATATCCTGAGGAATCGCATCGCGGTCGCTGCAGTGTGCGGGGCTTCCATTCTGTCAATGTAAAATCACGCGCGACTTGAGTCGTTACGACCAAAGTCGTCAGTCGTCAGTCGCGAGACGATCCTGTGTGCGGCCGGCCTTAGACTCTCTTCATAAAAGATGAAGCAAAAGCAAATGAGTTGGTAATGGGAGAAGCGCTTTCTGTAAGTTCTGTTTGCTGTGATTCTGAAGACAAATCAGAATTTCAGGATAATGCAGCTATTGATGCTGAAGAACCTAGTGTTGATGCACAAACTCACGAGGTCATCTGGGAGCGTTTAAAAGAAATAACGAAAAAATCATCAAAATAAAGTAGTAGGCCAAGTTCACTAGCCACATTTATTTCTACTGAAGGAGAACAGAATGAAGACAGAAAGACAAACAAGTCCAGAAGATAAAAGAAAAACAAATATAACACCAGAGAAGTTCAAAAGGTCATTTTTGAAAGCGGAATTAAAAATGTTTTTAAGCGTACCACACTGATTCCAAGAAATGAGAGCAGCCTGAAATGGTGAGCTAAAAATGTAGAAAATTTTCCAAATTTAAACTTTCTACCATTAAAATATTTGAATGCTCCACCAGCCTCAGTTTACTCAAAAAGACTCTTCAGTACAGCGAGGAGCATCTATTCACATAATAGAAATTACAAACGGTAGCTCGCTATCGCTCACGACCGTTGTACAACTTGGCCCTCCGGAAAGAAGTGGCTAAGCGACAAAAGTAAAAAAACCGCAATTAACCCCATTACCCCCACCCCTCTCCCCATTACCCCCACCCCCACTCCCCCAATTACCCCATCCTCTCGTGACCGTTGTACAACTTGGCCCTCCAGGCGGGTAGCAGTATATGTTCCAGTATATGTAGCAGTATATGTCACACATGAAAATCTTGAATACTTTATAAAATAATATAATTACAAAAATTGTAATGAATCGTAACGGCAAATCGATGAAATAATGGAGCTTAATATCCCGATTAAATAGCTCAATAAATTGTGAGTCCTTTCGGGCTATCCAATCAATCACAAATGTAAAGAGAAAAAGACATTTTTTTTACACTTTTTTATGTATTTTTTTTATTAGTTGTAGATTTAAAATTATATTATATGAGTGCCTCATAGGAAGAAGTGGCTAAGCTACAAAATTTTAAAAAATGCCATTACCCCCATTACCCCCCTCTCCCCCATTACCCCATTACCCCCACACACAAAAGTAAAAATCGCCATTACCCCCATTATCCCCATTATATATATATATATATATATATACACGACTAACAAAACTAACCTCACGCAGCACATCATGGATGGCATCAACTCCAGACGACCAGCTCAACGTACACTATTAGCAACAATAGACATTAGTAAAGCATTTGATGCTACCTCACGCTTCCCTCTCATAAACAAAATACTCAACACAAACATGCACAATAACACTAAAAGATGGCTGAGCAACTATCTTTCAGGAAGATACTCACATGTCACATTTAATGGCATGTCATCCAAAAACAAGCTTTTTCCGAACGGGGTCCCTCAATGCTCTGTTCTCTCACCAACACTGTTCAACTTATACATGCATGACATTCCAACACCCATAGATAACAAGCTTACCTTATCATCATATGCAGATGATATCACTCTAACATCCACCCACAACAACATCGACACCGTTATAAATAACCTACAAACATACATAAACAGTATACAAGACTGGCTCAAAATCAACCATCACCTTGCTAACAAGCAATACAAAAGAACACCAGATAACTCCACAGCTTACACTAAACAACACCAACATTCCACAGTTAAATCCACACACTCACAGGACCAAAATACTTGGGGTCACATACAACACATCATTATCTTTTGCAAACCACTTTTAGGGCATTAAAAACAAATGTACGTCAAGACTTAACACGCTTATGGTACTAACAGGCACAAACTTTGGTCACCAGCAAGAAACAACATCACTCATATACAAACAATATATTCGCTCAGTTATGGACTATGCTAGCCCATGCTGGGCACTCATTATCTCAAACACACAAACACCTTACAGACAATACAAAACAACGCACTTCGTATCATTACAGGATGCACTCAAACAACACCAATAGAACACCTGCACACAGAAACAAAAATACTGAAAGTTAGGGAACATTTAGACATGAGGGGAACACAATTCATGGCAGCAGCGACAACTAACCCACAACACCCTTGCCACAACATGTACAATCATGCACCGACACCTCGCACCATTAAGGTAACACCAGAGAGACATTATAACCAAATACTCCATTCCATACCACGCCCCACAGATATCACACAGTACAGAAAACACATACAGACACACCTAACACACAAAGCACTGGCACGATTCGGTCCGAATGCGGTCCTAGGTGCGAAGCCGCCACCCATTAACAGGTCAGAGATCAGTCTGAGCAGATCGGATCGAGTTAACTTAGCACGATTCCGATGTGGACATCACCCCAACTTTCGGACATATAAACACAGACTAGACAACTCCACAGACGACACCTGCCACCTGTGCCAGGACACACCACAAACAAATGAACACATTATGACAGACTGTAACCGCTTTAGCACAACAATGACCACAACACAACATCACTAGTGCGCTGAACCTCTGGTTCACTCCGGAGAGGGCGATCGGTTACCTGCGTGCCGCCGGCTTGCTCGATCAGGGTGAGCTGATCGGCTAAACAACAACAACAACTACTAACAAAACATTGATCCATATATGAAGTGTAGGCCTCTCTCTCTCTCTCTCTCTCTCTATATATATATATATATATATATATATATACTGACAAACAAAACATTTATTCATTACATGAAATGTTATGACCACAAGCAATGCGTCCATTACCAAACAAAGGAATATTAACACGTAAATGGTTTTTCACTGATTGATAACAATTTATTCCGCTGAACAGGTGTCATGGAAGGTAGCGAATTATCACAATATAACAGAGTTAATCTGATAAAAAGCATTTCGTTCGGTAAAACGAACAGTTATGACTCCTTCGAAAATAACGCAAGAGGCTGTTAAATCATGAGTGTAAATGCTTCTGAGTCTTAACGTAATTAACTGATCTCGGCTAAACCACGTGATAAGAATGAAGTTGAAAAGAAGTTACAGACGGAAACAACATTCATAAACTTAACCTCTTTTGGACCATTGGGTCGAATATGTACCGTTTCCCATACACGCATTCATAACTTAACCATACAAAACTTCGGTCATTACTGTAAGAGGTTAAGCAGACAAAATATTCACCTTCCAGTTCTCTATTGCAGTCTTTCTCAACTTCTTTGTAGTTAACAAGTAACAAAATTTCCACAAGTTTCCAAGGCCCACTTCAGACCCCTCACATTGTTTATATAGATGTGTGTGTATACATATATATTATTTACCTACTACAGGGTGGGCCGTAAGTTTCCATACATAGGAAAAATAAACATTTTTTTATGGACAACCATTTTTATTTATATAATATGCTCTACATGGTTGCCATTGTTTTGAAAACACATTTCAATACGTGTTCCCCACTGTTGATGAATACGCATTAGCACAGTTGACGTTATGCTTGTAATGGCGTTGGTGATACGTTCCTTTAGATGATTTATGTCTCGTATCTTTTCCTGATACACCATGGCCTTCAAGTGCCCCCAAAGATAGAAATCAAGGGGGGTGAGATCTGGGGATCTGGGAGGCCACTCCACAGGACCACGCCGACCAATCCAAGCATCCGGGAACTGCTGCTGATCCAAATACCGACGCACGTGAAGACCATAATGAGGTGGAGCTCCATCTTGCTGGAAGTAAACTGGGAAGTTACCTTCCTCGTTTAGCAGGGATGGGAAAATCTCTTCTTGCAACATGTTAAGATACCTTTCGGCATTAAGATTTCCACTGACAAAAATTGGTCCAATAATTCTGTCACCCCATATCCCGGCCCACACCATCACTTTACCGGCACCTTGCATCTTCGTCGGACTCAGCCAGTTAGGGTTAGCATTACTCCAGTAACGTATGTTTTGCCGATTAACCTCTCCATTGACGTAAAAATTTGCTTCATCAGTAAACAAGATCTTAGTTGAAAAGTTTGCATCCTCGTTCACTTTGGTTAATGCCCATTCACAGAATTCCATCCGTCTATCCGGGTCGTCTTCACTCAAATGCTGTGCCATATGCAATTTGTATGGATGCCATTTGTTTGCTTTCAAAATGCGCCTGATACTCGATCTGCTGACACCACTTTCTGCAGACAACCGTCGTGTACTTTTTCTGGGACTCCGTGTAAGCGCTGTAAGTATCGTAGCTGTTGTGTCTTCATCGGTGGCTGTACGTCTTGGACCACTTCGCGGTTGATCTGCAACATTTCCAGTTTTCTGAAACTTGTTAATAAGTTTTGCCACAGTGTCGTGTGTGATGTTCGTTCCATGTTGTCTGTTAAAGTTCATTGCAACCATGCGACTGCTTCCCTGACCCAGCCATCAGTATGATTT